>SJYX01024196.1:99136-182998 GCA_006410675.1 Oreotragus oreotragus
GGAGGGAGGGGACATGGGTGTATCTATGGCTGATTCTTGTTGATATATGACAGAAAACCACAAAATTCTATAAAGCAATTATCTTTCTTTTTTTTTAGCAATTATCTTTCAATTAAAAAAAATTTTTTTAATTTACAAAACTGAAAAAAAAACGTGGTGGTTTAAAACAGCGAACATTTATTATCTCATAGTTTGTGTGGATCCAAAATCTGATTGTGGCTTAGCTGGATGTCTCTGTCTCGGGTCTTACCTGAAGCTGCAGCCAGGCTGTCAGCCAGGGCTCCAGTCACCTCAAGGCTTGACTAGGGAAAGATCAACCTCCAAGCTCTTCACGCAGCTACTGGCAGGGCTTCAGATCCTCCTTGGCTGACGGCCAGAGACAACAGTCCCTTGCCACGTAGATCTCTCCAGAGGGCAACTCTGAAGTCGGCAGCTGGCTTCCCCCAGAGGGAGGGCTGAAGCAGTCATGGTCTTTTTGTAACCTAATCTCAAAAGTTACAGCCATCACTTTTGTGAGATTCTGCTCATTAGAAGCAAGTCATTAGGTTGAGCCATACACAATGGTAGGTGGTCACAAAACGGTACTAATACCTGGAAGCTGGGATCATTGGGAGCCACCTCAGAGACAGCCAATCATAGGTAGGATCTCGCCCCATATCACTTACCTTTGTGAGGGCGTCTTTCCTCATTTTATCCCCAAATTGCTTTTTCTGGTATAATAGAGGAAATCTATTTGGGGGGGGGTGGGGGTGGGGGTGGGCAGGTATCATTTATTATCAGAACCTATTCAATACCTGAAAACATGCTGATTAAGAGATTTTATAAAAGCAGGAGCCTACAGTACATCTTTAAAAGAAAAAAATATGTCCCTAGCCCTGCCAGTAATTCCAATCAATTTCCACAAATATCACTAAAGCACTCTTAGATATATATCTATATAACCATCCACCAAAGATTTCAACATAATAAAAAAGCATTTAAAACAGTAATTACAGGACTTCCCTGGCGGTCCAGTGGTTAAGAATCCTTCTGTCATTGCAAGGGACACAGGTTTGATCCCTGGTCTGGAAAGATTTTACATGCCACAAGACAACTAAGCCTGCACACTCTAGAGCCCTTCTCCACAACAAGAGAAGCTACCATAAGGAGAAGCCCAAGTGCCACACAGAGAGAGTAGCCCCTGTTCGCCACAATGAAAGAAAAGCCTGCAGCAACAAAGACCCAGCACAGACAAAAAGTTAATTAAAAGATTAAAATGTTTAAAAAATAAAATACTTACTGAATAATTTAACCCTTAAGGACCTCATTAATGGATATGTTTGCATGTAATACACAATGAAACTATACAATATCACATGCAATTATTTTCCTTCTATACAGCAACAGTCACATACATTAATGTAAATAATATTTTAAAGATTTGTAATTTTACAATGACATTTAGAAGAATAAAAATAAATCTAGTAGCAAAGGTTTTTAATGTTGCCACATCTGGGTCTCTTACAGCAGGTGTAAGAAACACATAGCAAAATTTGGTTGTAATGTTTTCCTGTCAATCTAACAACTATTTGGATAGTAAGATTGAGAACTACCTATATTTATTTTGTGCTTACCACATTTCTAGTATCTATAACTAGTGCTAATTGACTTTCAGTTCATTCTCTTATAGTTTACAGACAGAAATCAAAGTTATCAGCAAATAATGATCACTTTTGTATTCACTTTGTTTAACAAATAGATGGCTTATTCTGACTCTTGGCTTATAACACTGGGCTTATTCTGACTCTTGGCTTATAACATTGACTAGAATGTAAGCCATGTTAAACTTAGCTTTCTTGAAAAAATAAAAACACCATATTTTTGGATGGAAAGCCTAACTATAATAAAAATGCTAATTCTCCCCAAATGAATATATAAATTCAAAGCAATTACAATTAGAATCCCATAAATTTTTGTACTACTTTGTTTTATAACAGAGTACATGAGCTTAAGGCTTCCTTGGTGGCTCAGACAGTAAAGAATCTGCCTGCAATGCAGGAAATCTAGGTTCAGTACCTGGGTTAGGAAGATCCCTGGAGGAGGGTATGGCTACCTACTCCAATATTCTTGCCTGGAGAATTCCATGGACAGATGAGCCTGGCATGCTACAGTCCATGGAATCTCAGAGTCAGACATGACTGAGCAACTAACAGACACACACGTGAGCTTTAGATAGAAAAACAAAAATCTAAGTCTAAACTAATAAAGTTATAAAAAAATAGTATGTGAATCTGCATATGCCAAAATTTAAATATATCTTGAAGCCACTATAAAGAAAATAGTATGATATCAACATACAAATAGGCAAATATTAGGTCAGTGGAACTATTACAGAGACTTTAATATGTGACAAAAGTGGTAATTCAATTCAGTAAGAAAGGGGCAATTTATTTAACAAAAAGTCTGGCACAATTGGTTATTCATCTACAATAAAATTAATTTTAACTCTCTACAATATCCCACTGTTAAAGGTAAATTTATTTAAACTTAAAAACATAAGTTTCAATAATAAAACAAGAAAAATCCCAAGAACTTTTAGACAAATATATGTGTAACTTAGTGGTTTTGAGATCTTTTATCTGAGCTAGAACACCCAGAAACTATAAAAGAAAACTTAAACATACTGACAATGTAATTTTCTTTTTAAACATTTCTGTAGAAAAATTCCATAAACAAGTTCAAAAGACAGATGATCCATTGAGAAATACAACTTACAAATACATATACCAGATAAAAGGTTTAAATGTATAATACTCAACTAGCTCCTTCAAACTGCTAAGACAAAAATACATGGTAGGAAAATTAAGAATATGAAGTGCAAATCCAAATGGTCTTTAACAATAGCAGTTTGAGAATATGTAAATTTTTAAAAATTCTTAAGTTCTTTCTCACCCATTAGATTGGCCAATATTTAAGTACTCACAACTATTCTTGGCAGGATGGGAAGGAAGCATTCATCACACTGCTTACAGTACTGTGACTGTTCATAGTTTTTTGGGAAAGCAATCTAGGAACATCTATAAAAATGAAAACCACACATACCTTTGATTCCAACAATTCCACTGGTGTGAATGTATCTCAAAGAAATAAAAATAACAGTATAAGGAGATTTACACAAATCCATGAAGAGATGGTAGGATGGCATCACGGACTCGATGGACATGAGTTTGAGCAAGCTCCGGGAGTTGATGATGGACAGGGAAGCCTGGCATGCTGCAGTCCACAGGTCGCAAAGAGTCAGACACGACTGAACGACTGAACTGAAGTGACTGACACAAATTCATACACAGGGATGTTTACAGAAACATTGTTTCTATCATGGCAAAAAGCTAGTAGCAAAAAGAATGCCCTGTAACAGAGAAATAAGTAAATAAATTATATATCCATACCATGCTGGGAGGGATTGGGGGCAGGAGGAGAAGGGGACCACAGAGGATGAGATGGCTGGATGGCATCACTGACTCGATGGACGTGAGTCTGAGTGAACTCCGGGAGTTGGTCATGGACAGGGAGGCCTGGCTCTGCTGCCATTCATGGGGGTTGCAAAGAGTCGGACACGACTGAGCGACTGAACTGAACCATGGAATACTGTACAGACATTCAGAGGAATTTACTAGATCTGTTCCAGTAAACTTGGAGATTCCACTGTTGAGTAAGAAAAGCAAGAGGCAGAGGAAAGTATATAATATGACGCTTCCTCAAAAATGAATAATGGTTTTTAAACCTCTATGTGTATATATGAGTATTTATTTTTAACATAGCTATATGGACCTGAAGAAGGAGATGAAGAATATACACATCCTTTTGTTAGCACTGGTTATGCAGTGGAGGGTGACATCCAAATGACCAAAATTGTATTTGTATGTGAATACAAATGAAAGGATGGTAACCAGCATATAACACTGGTTACCACAGAGTGGTGAGATTTCAGGTGATGTTTTACATTTATTTCTTGTATTTTTCTGTACTTTATTTTTGCACTTTGAATAATAAACATGTTAGTTATCTAATGAGAAAAAGAATAAATCTATTTTCTAAAAGACAATTGGGAAGAAGAAAGTAGTGTCCAATTTTGAACAGCTATGCAGGAATAGATTTGAAAACAGTTAGAAACAGAGAATAATAGGAGGGGATACAGTTTAAAATTATTTTAGATAAGGGACTGAGAGGACTTGACAATTTGGAGGTCCATACGTGTGCACACACATATCACTTTAAAGCTTTTAACCAGTGGGAGTTTTTTCAGCTTTATTGAGGTATAATCAACAAAAAATTGTATGCACTTAAGGTGTACAATTTAATGTTTGATATATATATATATATATAGTGAAATGATGACCACAATCAAGCTAATTAACACAACTGTCATTCTGCTACTGCTGCTGCTAAGTTGCTTCAGTCATGTCCGACTCTGTGCGACCCCATAGACAGCAGCCCACCAGGCTCCCCTGTCCCTGGGATTCTCCAGGCAAGAACACTGGAGTGGGTTGTCATTTCCTTCTCCAATGCATGAAGGTGAAAAGAGAAAGTAAAGTCGCTCAGTCCTGCTCAACTCTTAGCGACCCCATGGACTGCAGCCTACCAGGCTCCTTCGTCCATGGGATTTTCCAGGCAAGAGTACTGGAGTGAGTTGCCATTGCCTTCTCCGAAACTGTCATTCTACAGTTAAACAACAGTCACCATGCTGTATGTTAAATCTCCAGAACTCATTCATCTTACATTACTGAAACTTTGTATTCTTTGGCCAAGATCACCCTATGGAGAGATGTAGGGAAATTCTTTAGCTGCATGCTCTATGCTGCTGTTGTTGGTAGCCATGAGGTTTCTGTCTCCTAATATTTGCTAAGTTTTTTCACATCAGCAAAGTAAGCAGGGTTCTGTCATTTTTCTTTTCACTAACAACCTCTTCAGTCCTGAGTCAAACATTTCGTCTGCTCAAAGGAGAAAAGGGGGAAGATTTTTTGTTTTTGTTAAAGAGGGGTGGGGAACTACAGTAGACTTTGCTTTTAGGTAATTTTTATCAGATAAGCTACTATATAAATTCTAATAGTTAGTACTCACATATGCATCCCTGGTGGCTCAGATGGTAAAGAATCTGCCTGCAATGTGGGAGACTTGGGTTTGTTCCCTGGGTTGTGAAGATTCCCCTGGAGGAGGGCATGGCAACCCACTCTAGTATTCTTGCCTGGAGAATCCCCATGGACAGAGGAGCCTGGAGGGTTACAGTCCATGGGGACACAAAGAGTTGAACATAACTGAATGACTAAGCACAGCACACATGCATATATGCATGCATGCAGGTTTATAGATACATGCTTTTTCTATCCTCTATACAGATATATATTTAAATAAACAAATAAATATCTGTATCAATAAATAAATATTTATTTAGGCACCAAGACAGCCATGTCATGGTGGAGAGGTCTGACAGAATGTGGTCCATTGGTGAAGGAAATGGCAAACCACTTCAGTATTCTTGTCTTGAGAACCCCATGAACAGTATGAAAAGGCAAATAGATGGGACACTGAAAGATGAACTCCCCAGGTTGGTAGGTACCCAATATGCTATTAGAGATCAGTGGAGAAATAACTCCAGCAAGAATGAAGGGATGGAGCCAAAGCAAAAACAACACTCAGTTGTGAATGGGACTGGTGATGGAAGCAGGGTTCGATGCTGTAAAGAGAATACTGCATAGGAACCTGGATGTTAGGTCCATGAATCTAGGCAAATTGGAAGTGGTCAAACAGGAGATGACAAGAGTGAACATTGACATTCTAGGAATCAGAGAACTAAAATGGACTGGAATGGGTGAATTTAACTCAGATGACCATTATAGCTACTACTGTGGGCAGGAATCCCTTAGAAGAAATGGAGTAGCCATCATGGTCAACAAAAGAGTCCAAAATGCAGTACTTGGATGCAATCTCAAAAATGACAGAATGATCTCTGTTTGTTTCCAAGGCAAACCATTCAATACCATGGTAATCTAAGTCTATGCCCTGACCACTAATGCTGAAGAAGCTGAGGTTGAACAGTTCTATGAAGACCTACAAGACCTTCTAGAACTAACAACCCCAAAAGATGGCCTTTTCATTATAGGGGATGGAATACAAAGCAGGAAGTCCAGAAACACCTGGAGTAACAGGCAAATTTGGCCTTGGAATGCGGAATGAAGCAGGGCAAAGGCTAATAGAGTTTTGCCAAGAGAACACACTGGTCATAGCAAACACCCTCTTCCAACAACACAAGAGAAGACTCTACACGTGGACACCACCAGATGGTTGACACTGAAATCAGATTGATTTTATTTTTTGCAGCCAAAGATGGAGAAGCTCTATACAGTCAGCAAAAACAAGACTGGGAGCTGACTGTGGCTCAGATCATGAACTCCTTATTATCAAATTAAGACTGAAATTGAAGAAAGTGGAGAAAACCACTAGACCATTCAGGTATGACCTAAATTAAGTGGAGAAAACCACTAGACCATTCAGGTATGATCTAAATCAAATCCCTTATGACTATACAGTGGAAGTGAGAAATAGATTTAAGGGACTAGATCTGATAGAGTGCCTGGTGAACTATGGATGGAGGTCCGTGACATTGTACAGGAGACAGGAATCAAAACCATCCCCAAGAAAAAGAAATGAAAAAAAGCAAAAAGGTTGTCTGAGGAGGACTTACAAATAACTGTGAAAAGAAGAGAAGCAAAAAGCAAAGGAGAAAAGGAAAGATATAAGCATCTGAACGCAGAATTCCAAAGAATAGCAAGGAGAGATAAGAAAGCCTTCCTCAACGATCAGTGCAAACAAATAGAAGAAAACAAGAGAATGGGAAAGACTAGGGATCTATTCAAGAAAATCAGAGGTACCAAGGGAACATTTCATGCAAAGATGGGCTCAATAAAGGACAGAAATGGTATGGACCTAACAGAAGCAGAAGATATTAAGAAGAGGTGGCAAGAATACACGGAAGAACTGTACAAAAAAGATCTTCATGACCCAGATAATCACGATGGTGTGATCACTCACCTAGAGCCAGACATCCTGGAATGTGAAGTCAAGTGGGCCTTAGGAAGCATCACTACAAAAAAGCTAGTGGAGGTGATGGAATTCCAGTCGAGCTGTTTCAAATCCTGAAAGATTTGAAAGTGCTGCACTGAATATGCCAGCAAATTTGGAAAACTCAGCAGTCGCCACAGGACTGGAAAAGGTCAGTTTTCATGCCAATCCCAAAGAAAGGCAATGCCAAAGAATGCTCAAACTACCACACAACTGCACTCACTCATCTCACACTCTAGTAAAGTAATGCTCAAAATTCTCCAAGCCAGGCTTCAGCAATACGTGAACCGTGAACTTCCAGAAGTACAAGCTGGTTTTAGAAAAGGCAGAGGAACCAGAGATCAAATTGCCAACATCCACTGGATCATGGAAAAAGCAAGAGAGTTCCAGAAAAACATCTATTTCTGCTTTATTGACTATGCCAAAGCCTTTGTGTGGATCACAAGAAACTGTGGAAAATTCTGAAAGAGATGGGAATACCAGACCACCTAACCTGCCTCTTGAGAAACCTGTATGCAGGTCAGGAAGCAACAGTTAGAACTGGACATAGAACAACAGACTGGTTCCAAATAGGAAAAGGAGTATGTCAAGGCTGCATATTGTCACCCTGCTTATTTAACTTATATGAAGAGTACATCATGAGAAACACCTTGCTGGAGGAAGCTGGAAGCAAGACTGCTGGGAGAAACATCAATAACCTCAGATATGCAAATGACACCACCCTTATTGCAGAAAGTGAAGAAGAACTAAAGAGCCTCTTGATGAAAGTGAAAGAAGAGAGTGAAAAAGTTGGCTTAAAGCTCAACATTCAGAAAACTAAGATCATGGCATCCAGTACCATCACTTCATGGCAAACAGATGGGGAAACAGTGGAAACAGTGGCTGACTTAATTTTTTGAGGCTCCAAAATCACTGCAGATGGTGATTGCAGCCATTAAATTAAAAGACCCTTACTCCTTGGAAGGAAAGTTATGACCAACCTAGACAGCATATTAAAAAGCAGAGACATGACTTTGCCAACAAAGGTCCATCTAGTCAAGGCTATGGTTTTTCCAGTGGTCATGTATGGATGTGAGAGTTGGACTATAAAGAAAGCTGAGCACCGAAGAACTGATGCTTTTGAACTGTGGTGTTCGAGAAGACTCTTAAGAGTCCCTTGGACTGCAAGGAGATCCAAGCAGTCCATCCTAAAGGAGATCAGTCCTAGGTGTTCATTGGAAGGACTGATGTTGAAGCTGAAACTCCAATACTTTGGCCACCTGATGCAAAGAGCTGACTCATTGGAAAAGATCCAATGCTGGGAAAGATTGAAGGCAGGAGGAGAAAGGGACGACAAAGGATGAGATGGTTGAATGGCATCACCTACTCGATGGACATGGGTTTGGGTGGACTCCAGGAGTTGGTAATGGACACAGAAGCCTGGCATCCTGCAGTTCATGGGGTTGCAAAGAGTCAGACATGACTGAGCAACTGAACTGAACTGAAATATTTATTTAAATACCTATTTAAATACTTAATATTTAAATAGATACCTATTTATTTAAACCTTCCCTTGTTGAAGAAATGATTTTAAATGGCTGCTGCTGCTGCTGCTGCTGCTGCTGCTGCTACTGTCATTTCAGTCGTGTCCAACTCTGTGCGACCCCGTAGACGGCAGCCCACCAGGCTCCTCCGTCCCTGGGATTCTCCAGGCAAGAACACTGGAGTGGGTTGCCATTTCCTTCTCCAATGCATGAAAGTGAAAAGTGAAGTCACTCAGTCGCGACCCCGTAGACGGCAGCACACCAGGCTCCTCCATCCATGGGATTTTCCAGGCAAGAGTACTGGAGCCGGGTGCCATTGCCCTCTGCAAGAAAACATCTACTTCTGCTTTATTGACTACACCAAAGCCTTTGATTGTGTGGATCACAAGACTGGAAAATTCTTAAAGACATGGGATACCAGAGCCACCTTACCTGCCTCTTGAGCCATCTATATGAAGATCAAGAATCCATGGGATTTTCCAGGCAAGAGTACTGGAGCCGGCTGCCAGTGCCTTCTCCTTTAAATGGCTATTAAATGGATAACATTTTGTACTTTCAAGAGAGTGACATCTTGAAAAATAAGTTCTTGCAGCCTTTATTTTCATGCCATGTCTCTCTGTATCTAAGGACCGGAAATAGCATCATCAATCTGGTGACTTCGGCTACAAAGAGTCTTCCAAGAATTGTTCCAATCTATCACTGTACAAATGATCCTGAAGATGGTCAAACAGCCCCAAACCCCTTCTGCTGCATTTCAGTCAATAAGTGCTTATTGAACTGAATGTTACAGTGGATGTAAGCAGACACTGAACAACTCCCATTTCCAAAACAAGTCTAAAAGATAATCATTCCTAAAGTGCTCTCAAGTCAGGCAATCACCATCACAGCTAAAGTGAGACTGCACTGACCCAAATTCTGTTTCCCGCAAAACTTTTGCTTCTCCCTAGCATACCATTCCATATCCCCACCGGCACCAGCTTCTTCCTCATGAAGGCAGCTTGGTATAGTGGAGCCACAGAGGCTTGAATTAAAAGCCTGTCTCTGACCCTGACCAGACATGGATTAGCTGTGTGGCCGCAAATGAGTCAATTAGTCTCTTGAGGCCTTGGTCTCCTCATCTGCAAAATGGAAACAGTAATACCTGGATCACAAATTTCATTGAGGGCTAAGTGCAAAGCTCTTAGCTCTGATTAATATTAATTCTTTCTTTATCCCCTTCTCTGTCTTGAGAAATCCTACTTATTCATCAAGGTCCCCCCCAAAAAATCACCTCTTTTGTGACACTTTGCCTCACCTTCTCTACAGAATTAATTATTGCCTCCTCTGCACATTCACAGCACCCTGATCAGACCCCTTTTAGACTACTTACCACATTGCATAGTTTTCATATCTGTCTCAATAAATTAGAGGCTTTTTGAGGGCATAGCCTGTATCATATTCACTTTAACATGCCCCAATATCTCGCAACAGGGCCAGTGACTGGCACATAATAAATGCTCAATAAATATTTGCAGGATGAGTTTCAGCTGTAAGCAAAGAAATATCAGTTAAATAGTTTGAATATCATGGTATCATGACCTAGTTAACTGTGATACTTTGGAGTTTTCGTTTGCTTTTGCATCATTCATCTACAGAGTTCTCAGAGGGTAAATATACCTCTTGGCAGAAAAGGAACCAGTCTATCTACTTTATTTAGACTTTCAAAAGGCCTTTGACAACCAGGCACAATTCCAAGGGAAACATTTCCTGCAGGTGGAGAGCTGCCTCTGCAGCCAGCCCACCTCTATGTGCTAAAATCTTTTTCTTTTCAGTGCCATCTTTGGTCTCACCTCTTTCAGGAAGCCTCTTCTGATTCCTCCAACCTCCCTCAAAAATGGTGGGGGCATTCTGTCTCTCCTCTCTTGTGGAACACAGAACAGTTTGCTTTGTGTATATTCAGCTCCTTGATTATATGTCCAATTTCCCCTACCAAGCAAGAGTAAGTGGGAGGAACTGGATCTAACGACCCTAGTAACCCTGCAGTCCCTACTACAAAGCTGTACACATCATAGGCTTATAATATACAATCAATGAATTGGATATATAGACAAGTGCCATTCTAAGTGGGAGAGACTGCATGTAAGAGCCCTGCTATTATGGTCAAAGGAACATGGATACCAGAGAAGTGGAAGGAAGGAAGGAAACCAGCTTTTGCCAAAGGTTTGATCCTTAAGCACTTTTTTTACACAGGGAGGAAAACTTGATTTGCTCATGTACTATGTGCTAGGCTTTGTGCTATGTATTTTGACATACATAGTTTCATCTGGTGCCCCCAGTAAGAAAGAGGAGAAGTCTTACCTCCCCCCATTTGTTTCTTTTAACAGATGTGTATATTCAGCACCTTTTTAAATTTCATACTTACCACTAAGGAAAAGGCACAGAATCACAAGATATGTGGGAAAGATATCTATGTAAACAATCACAATACAGAAAAATACAAAAATATTTCATAAAAGGCCTTTGAAAAGATTCCACGTTTAAGGAATCTTTTTAAAAGCCTAATATGTTTGTTATCAAGACAACATTTAAAAGTCTAGTCACTGGATTTTTTTGGAATGCCTCTTCTTTTCAGTATGAAGATAAAGACTGCCCTGTATGAGCAATCTAGCTGCCTTGAGCTCCCTTTAAATTCAAGCCTGAGATAACCTGGGGATCACAAGTTGAAAGTTTATACTGGCCAATCGGGGCACGAGAGAGGGTGAGGGCAGGTTCATAGCAGATTGAAAAGCAGTACTACCTCTAAAGGTAGCAGTAGCTACTCAGCTTGAGCTGATCATGACCATGAATGAATGTAGGCCCAGTGCAGCCAGAGCTTCTGGATTCTCCAGAGAAACCAGAAATCTGGATTATCAAAATGGAAAACCTCCTGGTTTATTTTTGGTGAGGGGGACAGGGGTGCATACCACGCAGCAGGAGGGATCTAACCAGAGATCGAACCTGCACCCCCGGAATTGGAAGCACAGTGTCTTAACCACTGAACCCCAAGGGAAGTCCCAATCTCCTGGCTTTTAACTGTCAACTCAAAATGCTTAGAATGTTGTATAGGCCAAACAAGACACAAATACTATTTTTAATAATGATACAAGCAAAGCAACATAAAAATATCAACTGACCTGCACTTGACCTCAATACACAGTGCCACTAAAGCTCTTTTGGACTCTGCACATGATAGCATTGCCATCATCACTTCCTGCTATCCTGATTCTTGGCCCTGGTACCAGTGACTTCTTTTGAGACAGATCCAGGGCTTTTCCCCCAGTCGTTAAATGCCTTGACTTTTAGAGTACTTAGCCAACACCACCCTTAGACCCAAGTTACTACTGCTTCAGCAGAGGCAAGTTTGAATTTCTATCTGCACTGCTACTGCCTTAATTCAGTTCAGTTCAGTCGCCCAGTCGTGTCCGACTCTTTGTGACCCCATGAATCGCAGCACGCCAGGCCTCCCTGTTCATCACCATCTCCCGGAGTTCACTCAGACTCACATCCATCGAGTTCGTGATGCCATCCAGCCATCTCGTCCTTGGTCGTCCCCTTCTCCCCCTGCCAGTATAAACTTTCAACTTGTGATCCCCAGGTTATCTCAGGCTTGAATTTAACAGAGTCGTTTCCAATGAGTCAACTCTTCTCATGAGGTGGCCAAAGTATTGGAGTTTCAGCTTTAGCATCATTCCTTCTAAAGAAATCCCAGGGTTGATCTCCTTCAGAATGGACTGGTTGGATCCCCTTGCGGTCCAAGGGACTCTCAAGAATCTTCTCCAACACCACAGTTCAAAAGCATCAATTCTTTGGCGCTCAGCCTTCTTCACAGTCCAACTTTCACATCCATACATGACCACAGGAAAAACCATAGCCTTGACTAGGCGGACCTTAGTCGGCAAAGTAATGTCTCTGCTTTTGAATATACTATCCAGGTTGGTCATAACTTTTCTTCCAAGGAGTNCTCAGCTTTCTTCACAGTCCAACTTTCACATCCATACATGACCACAGGAAAAACCATAGCCTTGACTAGGCAGACCTTAGTCGGCAAAGTAATGTCTCTGCTTTTGAATATACTATCCAGGTTGGTCATAACTTTTCTTCCAAGGAGTAAGTGTCTTTTAATTTCATGGCTGCAGTCACCATCTGCAGTGATTTTGGAGCCCAAAAAATAAAGTCTGACACTGTTTCCACTGTTTCCCCATCTATTTCCCATGAAGTGATGGGACCGGATGCCATGATCTTCGTTTTCTGAATGTTGAGCTTTAAGCCAACTTTTTCGCTCTCCTCCTTCACTTTCATCAAGAGGCTTTTTAGCTCCTCCTCACTTTCTGCCATAAGGGTGGTGTCATCAGCATATCTGAGGTTATTGATATTTCTCCCGGCAATCTTGATTCCAGCTTGTGTTTCTTCCAGTCCAGCGTTTCTCATGATGTACTCTGCATATAAGTTAAATAAGCAGGGTGACAATACACAGCCTTGACCTACTCCTTTTCCTATTTGGAACCATTCTGTTGTTCCATGTGCAGTTCTAACTGTTGCATAGGGTCATCTAAAAACATAAAGCAAATAGTGACAACCATAAAGACAGAAACTGACAGTAATAAAATAATAGTACAGGACTTTTAGGCTTCCCTGCTGGCTTAGATCCTAAAGAATCTACCTGAAACACAGGTGACCTGGGTTCAATCCCTGGGTCTGGAAGATCACCTGGAGAAGGGAATGGCTACCCACTTCAGTATCCTTACCGGGACAATTCCATGGACAGAGGAGATTGGCAGTTTGCAAAGAGTTGAACATGACTGAGCGACTAACACACACATAGGACTTTTGTACCACAGTTACCTCAATGGATAGATAGATCATCCATACAGAAAACCAACGAGGAAACATTGGGCTTAAGTGAAACGTTAGATCATGTAGCCTTAATAGATATGTAGAACATTCCATCCAAAGCAGCAAAATAAATATTATTTTCAAATACACATGGAACATTCTCCAGGATAGATCACATGCTAGGCCACAAAGATGTCTCAATAAATTTAAGAAAATTGAAATCAGATCAAGCATTTTTTCCAATCACAATTATATACTAGAAATCAATTACAAGAAAAATGGCACAGAATGCAAAAACATGGAGTCTAAACAATAAAAACAACAATCCTATATGCAAGACAGCAAAAGAAACACAGATGTAAAGAACAGACTTTTGGATTCTGGGAGAAGGTAAGGGTGGAATGATTTGAGAGAATAGCATTGAAACACGTATATTACCATATGTGAAACAGATGACCAGTCCAAGTTCAATGCATAAAACAGGGCACTCAAAGTTGGTGGGATGGGGTGGGGAGGGAGGTAGTTTGAGCTTTCTTTGGCATTGCCTTTCTTTGGAATTGGAATGAAAAGTCTAGTGGTTTTCCCACTTTCTTCAATTTAAGTCTGAATTTGGTATAAGGAATTCATGATCTGAGCTACAGTCAGCTCCTAATCTTATTTTTGCTGACTATATAGTCCTTCTCCATCTTTGGCTGCAAAGAATATAATCAGTCTGATTTCAGTGTTGACCATCTGATGACGTCCATGTGTAGAGTCTTGTTTTGTTGGCAGAGGGTGTTTGCTGTGACCAGTGCATTCTCTTGGCACTGGTCATATATCTCCTTATAGTTGCCGTTAAAATCTCAACTCTTGGAAGTGGGTCTGGTCAATGATAAATGCTTAATGAATAGTTGCTCAATAAAAGAATGTATGAGTGAGCTGGTATCTTCAGAGTCTATTCTATTATTTGTATGTCATATGTAATATAAATGTATATAAACATAATCATATTTATTTTTATTTTTACTATTATAGAGTGAATACCTTTCACTTTTCTCTTTCATGCACTGGAGAAGGAAATGGCAACCCACTCCAGTATTCTTGCCTGGAGAATCCCAGGGATGGGGGAGCCTGGTGGGCTGCCGTCTATGGGGTCACACAGAGTTGGACANAGGGATGGGGTGGGGAGGGAGGTGGGAGAGGGCTTCGGGATGGGGGGAAACATGTACACCCATGTCTGATTCATGTCAATGTATGGCAAAAAACCACCACAATATTGTAAAGTAATTAGCCTCCAACTAAAACAAATAAATTAAAAAAAAATAATATACCTGAAGACAAATGAAAATCTAAAGACAACATTCCAAAATATTAGCCGCAAAAGCAGCTCTAAGATGAAAGTTTATAATTACACAAACCTACTTCAGAAAACAGTCACATCTCAAACAATATAAAATTACATCTAAAGGATCTAGAAAAAAGAGCAAACAAACCCAAAGTTATTAAAAGAAAAGAAAAAATAAAGATAAAATTAGAAATAATAAGAGACTAAGAAACAATAGAAAATTCAGTGATACCAAGAATCCCCAAGAAAGAGAGCAGGTTCAAATAAAATCAGTAATAAAAATAAAATGTTACAATCAGCACCACAGAAATACAAAATATCATAAGAGATTACTATGAACAATGCTGCTGCTGCTGCTGCTAAGTCGCGTCAGTCGTGTCCAACTCTGTGTGACCCCATAGATGGCAGCCCACCAGGCTCCTCTGTCTCTGGGATTCTCCAGGCAAGAATGCTGGAGTGGGCTGCCATTTCCTTCTCCAGTGCATGAAAGTGAAAAAAAAGTGAAGTCTCTCAGTCGTGTTTGATGCTTCGCGACCCCATGGATCTAACCAAGGAGGTAAAAATCTTGCACTCAAAAAGCTATAAGACACTGATGAAATAAATTGAAGATGACACAAATAAATGGAAATACACTTCATGCTTATAGATGGGAAGAATTAGTATTTTTAAAATGATCATTATATGAAAGCCAATCTTAGATTCAATTCAATCCCTATGAAAATGCCAATGGTATTTCTTTTCTTACAGAGCTAGAACAAATAATTCTAAAATTTGGAAACTTGACTCCAACTAACCAAAACAAGCTTGGATGTACATATACAACTGTACATCAGAAAAAGACACCCAATTAAAAAATGAGCTGGGGACCTGAACAAACATGTTTCCAAAGAAGATATACAGATGGACAACAGATACATGAAAAGATGCTAACATCAGGGAAAAGCAAATAAAAACCAACATAAAATACTACCTTACACCTATCAGAATTACATTAAATAATAAAAAAAAGACAGCAAATAAGTGTTACTTTAGGATGCGGTGAAAAGTGCACGCATGCATTTTTGGTGCGATTGCAAATTGGTGTAGTCACTATAGAGAACAGTATAGAGTTTCCTCAAGATATTTAAAACACAATTGCTATATAATCCAGCAATTTCACTGCTGGGTATTTACACAAATAAAACAAAGATACTAATTGAAAAAATATATATTCACCCCCATGTTTATTACAGCATTATTTACATAGCCAAGATGTGGAAACAGTTTAAGTATCCATAGATGAATGAATAAAAATATATGATATATATATGTAATTGAATATTACTCATCCATAAGAAGAATACAATTTGACATTTATGATAACACGGATGGACTTATAGAGTATTATGGTAAGTGAAGTAAGTCAAACAGATGACAAATACCATATGATCTCATTTAACTGTGGAATCAATTATCAATACAAATAAAAGACCAAAGCCGACTAATAAATACAGAGAAAAAAATTGGTGTTTTCTAGAGGGGTGGGCGGAGAAGGCAATGGCAACCCACTCCAGTACTCTTGCCTGGAAAATCCCATGGACGGAGGGGCCTGGTGGGCTGCAGTCCATGGGGTCGCTAGGAGTCGGACACGACTTCACTTTCACTTTCACTTTTCACTTTCCTGCATTGGAGAAGGAAATGGCAACCCACTCCAGTGTTCTTGCCTGGAGAATCCCAGGGACAGGGGAGCCTGGTGGGCTGCTGTCTATGGGGTCACACACAGTCGGACATGACTGAAGCGACTTAGTAGTAGTAGTAGTAGTAGAGGGGTGGGGGCACATAGGTAAAACAGGTGAAAGGAATTAAGAGGTACGAATTTTAAGCTATAAAATAGATAAGCCTTGGGAGTGTAGTATATAGCATAAGGAATATGGTTAATAACATTGTAATGACTTTATATGAAGACAAGCGGTTACCAAATTTATTGTGGTGACTATTTCATAATGTATGTAATAAGTGTCAAATGACTGTTAGTATATCTGATACTAACATAATATTGCACATCAATTGTATTTCAATAAAAATAAATATTAATACATTAAAAGCTACAGTGACAACAATTTATGTAAGGAATTGAATACTCTAGGATTCTATTATCCTCATGGTTCCTGGAACAATTCCTCTGCAGACACAGAGGGACAATTGCTCTGAAGCTAGTATGTTTGCTGAATGTATATTCAGAAAATATCTTCCCCGGAATGGAATGGCTACTCCAGGTCTAAGCTTCCCAGTTCAATTTTTCAGATGACTCATGTTGTGAGAGCTGAACTGACCTAAGTCAGCAACCTGGATTCAAGGCTGATGGTGGAATAGAAGGAGCTGATCTCACCTACTTTCATGAACACACCAAACTCACAACTATATGCTGAATAACCACTGACAAAAAAAAGACAAACCTACAAAAAAGATACTCCACTTCCAAAGACAAAGAAGCTACAACAAGATGGTAGAAATAGCACATACACAATACAATGAACTGCCATAGCCACCAGGTGGGAGACCCACAAACTGGAAAATAATTATACCACAGAGATTCCCCCATAGGTGTGAGAGTTCTGAGCTCCAAGTAAGGCTCCCTCATTTGGGGCCTGACATCAGGTGCAGGAGTCCCTCAGAGCATTTGACTTTAAGACCTAGTGGGGCTTGACTGAGGGGACACTATAGGATTTTGGGAAACATAAACTACACTCTTGGAGGGCACACACAAGGTCTTATGTGCACCAGGACCCAGGAAGAAAAAGAGTGACTTCATAGGAGCCTCAGCCAGACCTACCTCCTGGACTTGGAGAGTCTCCTGAGGAGGCAGAGGGCAACTCTACAGGGACTCACTACAGGGACAACACCTGATTCCACCTGAACTTAACTTTTCTCAAATCTTGAGCTAACCAATGCATTTTTCTTATGGAAATGTTTTTCTTAAGCTATGTTAATGAATTATGTTTTTACCCTAGACTCTGTCTTTCTTCAAGTCAATTCGTTCAGCTTAAGACTCGGAACCAATAAGGGCTCNTTTCTCAAATCTTGAGCTAACCAATGCATTTTTCTTATGGAAATGTTTTTCTTAAGCTATGTTAATGAATTATGTTTTTACCCTAGACTCTGTCTTTCTTCAAGTCAATTCGTTCAGCTTAAGACTCGGAACCAATAAGGGCTCAACAAACCAGTATGTTTTACTCATACAATTGTTCTCCTAATTTATGTTAATGAAACTATATATTTGCTTGAAAACCTGCCTTTCTTTAAGATTCATGTCAGTTGTTTTATGGCCTGGGATGACTCATCTTGTACCAATGTTATCTCAAAATGCATGTGGATGAGGGTGCCACTCTGAGTTTAGAGACATTTCCTTTCTCTAATTAGCAGCCTGCTGATAGATATGTAACATACTGCTAAAGGATAGCAGGGGGGCACTCTTTCTGCCCCCTTCTGATGTCTGTGTCAGAAGCTTTATCTATCTCTTTTATACTTTAATAAAACTTTATCACACAAAAGCTCTGAGCAATCATGCCTCATCATTTGAATTCCTCTTCTCTGGGGGCCAAGAATCCTGGCGTCTTTCAGGGCTCAGCAGCAACCTTTCATCTTGGGGGCTTGTCCCAGATCTGAACCTGGGACCTCTTGTGCCTGAGGCAAGAACCATAACCTATAGACCAAAACAACCTTTCAAGGGTAAACTGGAACAATTACTACAACATTTCTGGGGACCTACCAGGTGCTTTAGGAGACTGAGATTTCATTTTTTCATTATTATTATTGAGAACTACATCTCTCATGTATGTATTATTCATGTGGCCTATTCTATAATTTCTACACAAGGAATATTATTCTTACTCTAAAATATCCAAAATGCTTATGTTGTTGACTACAGGTTTATCAGTCAAGGACATAAACAAGCAAGTCCTTAGGTGTATTATCAAGGATGCAATATCAAGAACAATAATAATTAATTACACTATGTACTTCCTTTCTAAAGTGAAAGTGAAGTTGCTCAGTCGTGTCTGACTCTTTGCGACCCCATGAACTGTAGCCTACTAGGCTCCTCCATCCATGGGATTTTCCAGGCAAGAATACTGGAGTGGGTGGCCATTTCCTTCTCCAGGGGATCTTTCCAACCCAGGGACTGAACCAAGGTCTCCCACACTGCAGACATATGCTTTACCATCTGAGCCACCAGGGAAGCCCACATCCTTTCTAAGGAAAGAAGTANGATTTTCCAGGCAAGAATACTGGAGTGGGTGGCCATTTCCTTCTCCAGGGGATCTTTCCAACCCAGGGACTGAACCAAGGTCTCCCACACTGCAGACATATGCTTTACCATCTGAGCCACCAGGGAAGCCCACATCCTTTCTAAGGAAAGAAGTAAAGCAATGCAAATATCTGGAATGTTAGGAGATATATCAGTTTGCATATATTATATTCAAGACCACATATCATAGGCAAAGCATATATATGAATCTCAAACATGAGGCCACATTTGCCTAGGTCTCTTAACTGTGAGTAGTCCACGAATGCTTAAAACATATCACAACACTATAACCACCCTAAAAAATACAATGAAACTGAATTATTTAATAAATATTCACCATATAATAATAAAACTTCTGAACTTTCAATTAAAGGAAATTCAGAAGATAGGGGAAAGTTTCTCAAAAAGATCTTGGAAATTATGCCAGTCATTTATGAGACGAAAATCCATTATAATCTTCATGTTTCCTAATTGAATGAAAACTTTCATAGAACCCTGTTTTCACTAGTCCAATGCTTTATTTGGAGTTTGAGTCACTACATGCTACACTGGTGGTGTCACTCACATAAAATCATAGACTTGTATACCACCTATCAATCAGACATGCAGAAAGAAAAAAAGAATAAAAAATACCCAAAACCTGGTATCAAAATGCTTGAAAAATAAAAACTGAAGAGTACTAAAATATTTGGAAAATTCCTGCCAATTAGGATCAGATATTAAGAAGGCATTCAACAAATAACTAATTTATTTAGAAAATATGCATATTCACAAACATACATAACAGTTCCAGAAAGCACCTAGCGGGAATAAAGTTTAAATTTCAGTGTACAAGTGGCTAGATTGAATGCAGGAAAATATGATGGTAAAAGTACAGTTAAAAATGACCAAAAAGTCATCTTACTAAGTAGTCTGCAATGAAGGACAAAAAAAAATGGACAATATTCAATGATGAGAAATAAAAATTTTAATGGTAAATAATTTATTTGACATGTCTTTATATCAAAAACAAATATAGAATGCAATCAAAAGCACCATTAATTGTGCAATAGTTGATTCACACAACATGGAATGATTAAAGAAAGAAATTCCTACTGGTTCTTCAATGTCTGTTAAAACTATAGATGACAAACAGGACACTGCTGCTGTTGCTGTTAGTCTCTTAGTCCTGTCTGACTCTTAGAGTCCCCATGGACTGTAGCATGGCAGGCTTCTCTGTCCTCTACTATCCCCCAGAGTTTACTCAGATTCATGTCCTTTGAGTGAGTGATGTTATCTTTCCATCTTAAGCTCTGCTGCCCCCTTCTCCTTTTGCCTTCAATCATTCCCATCATTGAGGTCTTTTCCAATGAGTTGGTTCTTCACATCAGGTGGCCAAAGTATTGGAGCTTCAGCTTCAGAAACAGTCCTTCCAATGACTATTTAAGGTCAATTTCCTTTATGATTGGTTTCGTCTCCTTGAAGTTCAAGGGACTCTAAAGAGTCTTCCCCAGCACAACAATTTGAAAGCATCAATTCTTCTGCACTTAGCCTTTTTTATAGTCCAACTCTCATGTAAATACATGACTACTGGAAAAACCATAGCTTTGACTATATGGAACTGGACATGGAACAACAGACTGGTTTCAAATAGGAAAAGGAGTAGGTCAAGGCTGTACATTGTCACCCTGCTTATTTAACTTCTATGCAGAGTACATCATGAGAAATGCTGGACTGGAAGAAACACAAGCTGGAATTAAGACTGCCGGGAGAAATATCAATAACCTCAGATATGCAGATGACACCACCCTTAAGGCAGAAAGTGAAGAGGAGCTAAAAAACCTCCTGATGAAAGTAAAAGAGGAGAGTGAAAAAGTTGGCTTAAAGCTCAACATCCAGAAAACGAAGATCATGGCATCCAGTTCCATCACTTCATGGGAAATAGATGGGGAAACAGTGGAAACACTGTCAGACTTTATTTTTTTGGGCTCCAAAATCACTGCAGATGGCGACTGCAGCCATGAAATTAAAAGACGCTTACTCCTTGGAAGAAAAATTATGTCCAATCTAGATAGTATATTCAAAAGCAGAGACATTACTTTGCCTACTAAGGTCCGCCTAGTCAAGGCTATGGTTTTTCCTGTGGTCATGTATGGATGTGAGAGTTGGACTGTGAAGAAAGCTGAGCGCCAGAGAATTGATGCTTTTGAACTGTGGTGTTGGAGAAGACTCTTGAGAGTTCCTTGGAATGCAAGGAGATCCAACCAGTCCATTCTGAAGGAGATCAACCCTGGGATTTCTTTGGAAGGAATGATGCTAAAGCTGAAACTCCAGTACTTTGGCCACCTCATGAGAAGAGTTGACTCATTGGAGAATACTCTGATGCTGGGAGGGATTCAGGGCAGGAGGAGAAGGGTACGACCGAGGATGAGATAGCTGGATGGCATCACGGACTTGATGGATGTGAGTCTGAGTGAACTCCGGGAGATGGTGATGAACAGGGAGGCCTGGCATGCTGCGATTCATGGGGTCGCAAAGAGTTGGACACGACTGAGCGACTGAACTGAACTGAACTGACTATATGGACCGTTGTTGGCAAAGTGATGTCTCTGCTCTTTAATATGCTGTCTAGGTTTGTCATAGCTTTCCTTCCTTACTTTCATGACTTTAGTCACTATCAACAGTGATTTTGGAGCCCAAGAAAATAAACTTTGTCATTACTTCCACCTTATTTCCTTTTATTTGCTATACAGTGATGGGACTGGATGCCATAATCTTAGTTTTTCTTAAAGTTGCGTTTCAAGCCAGCTTTTTCACTTTCCTCTTTGACCCTCATTAAGAGGCTCTTTAGTTTCTCTTTATTTCCTGCCATTAAAGTGCTATCATCTGCATATTTGAGGTTGTTGATAATTATCCTGGCAATCTTCATTTCAGATATGATTCATCCAGGTCAGCATTTCGCATGATGTACTCTACAAATAAGATAAATAAGCAGGGTGATGATATACATCCTTGCACTCCTTTCCAAATTTGAACTTGTCCATTGTTCCATGTCTGGTTCTAATTATTGCTTCTTGATCCACATACAGGTTTCTCATGAGAGAGGTAAGATGGTCTGGTACTCTCATCTTTAAGAATTTTCCAGTTTGTTGTGATCAGCACCAATGCTTTAGTGAAGTCAATGAAGCAGAAATAAATGTTTTTCTGAAACTACCTTGCTTTCACAACAATCCAGTGAATGCTGGCAATTTGATCTCTGGTTCCTCTACCTCTTTGAAACCCAGGTTGTGCAGGACACTAGGCTTCTATTTTTTTTGGTAAAAATACACAGTGTGGCTATGTGACCACATGAATTTATGCTCAAGAAATCAGATATACCAAGAAAGGCCCATGGGCTTAGCACCAGTCAACCTTGCAATGCCCTGCATGGGAATATTCAGGCTGTGCAAAAGAGCTATCATTGTCTGCTGCAGCGTCCTCTCCAATGACCTGACAAAACTCCCCCAACAGTAATGCAACTACTCCCTACTCAGTCCATGTCATGGGGCCAACCTTTTACTTTGGGCAAACAAGGCCTCATGTTGCAGATGATACCAGGTCTCCAAATGGCTCTCAAAGGCTTTATTAGGAAGGTAATCTCAGAGGGATTTCTCCTTTAGGGGGAGACATCTTTAAAAGTTCTGGCCCCCAGAGAGGAAGAATGCCCTAGGAGACACAAGAGGCCTGAGTTGGTCAGTGAAGCAAAACCCACTCTAGGGTCCATCAGAAACAACTGGCCTCACAGCTGTTTGCCATGCCTGAACAATACCTGGTCAAGTCTATGGTATCCCAGGGACTGTGCTTCATCTTTGGACAGCAAGCAGCACCTACCTGCCAAGATCTGGTGGATGGGTTCCTGCCAGCCTCTTAACATTGCCGGGCCAGGGGATGATCCCTCTTCTTGGGAGACTGCAAAGCACACATCACAGGTGACTGACCCCCAGTGTATCAGTGTGCTCTGCATGGAGGTATGCAGAAACCTGTGTGTGGATGTTCTCCAGGGCCCAGGGAAGCAAACATTGCCTCTGTGACCATATGACTAGAATTCGAGCCTAACAAAAGGTTCTTCAGTGTTCAAGATCTTAACCCATCAAGATGGTGCCACCATTTTGACAGAAATCAAGAAGTCCTACACTGTGAGGAATGAGATTACAAAAAGACTCGGCCCTCTGGACTGCTTTGAGGAAGGCCTTCTCTGCAGTCCAACACTTCTGGAGCCTGTGTCCAGGACCAAAGAGAGCCACTCACCTCAAATAATTCAAGCTATTGCAAGATCCTCACCAGAATATGTGACAGAAAGACACAAGAGAAGGAGCTAAATAAAGGCCTGCCAACATCTTCTGGCTGGGCAGTGGAGGCTCAGTTCAGTTCAGTTGCTCAGTTGTGTCTGACTCTTTGCAAACTCATGAACTGCAGCACGCCAGGCCTCCCTGTCCATAACCTACACCTGGAGTTTACTCAAACTCATGTCCATTGAGACGGTGATGCCATCCAGCCATCTCATCCTCTGTTGTCCCCTTCTCCAACTGCCTTCAATCTTTCCGAGCATCAGGGTCTTTTCAAATGACTCAGTTGTTTCCATCAGGTGGCCAAAGTATTGGAGTTTCAGCCTCAACATCAGTCCTTCCAATGAACACTCAGGACTGATCTCCTTTAGGATGGACTGTTTGGATCTCCTTGCAGTCCAAGGGACTCACAAGAGTCTTCTCCAACACCACAGTTCAAAAGCATCAATTCTTCGATGCTCAGTTTTTTTTATATTCNACATCAGTCCTTCCAATGAACACTCAGGACTGATCTCCTTTAGGATGGACTGTTTGGATCTCCTTGCAGTCCAAGGGACTCACAAGAGTCTTCTCCAACACCACAGTTCAAAAGCATCAATTCTTCGA
The DNA here is from genome assembly GCA_006410675.1 of Oreotragus oreotragus. Lineage (NCBI taxonomy): Eukaryota > Metazoa > Chordata > Mammalia > Artiodactyla > Bovidae > Oreotragus > Oreotragus oreotragus. The sequence goes on from SJYX01024196.1 coordinate 123,128, forward strand.
TGCTCAGTTTTTTTTATATTCCAACTCTCACATCCATACATGACCACTGGAAAAACCATAGCCTTGACTAGACGGGCTTTTGTTGGCAAAGTGATGTCTCTGCTTTTTAATATGCTGTCTAGGTTGGTTATACCTTTCTCTCCAAGGAGCAAGCATCTTTTAATATCATGGCTGCAGTCATCATCTGCACTGATTTTGGAGCCCAGAAAAGTAAAGTCAGCCACTGTTTCCACTGTGTCCCCTTCTATTTGCCACAAAGTGATGGGACGAGATGCCATGATTTTAGTTTTCTGAATGTTGAGTTTTAAGCCAACTTTTTCACTCTCCTCTTTCACTTTCATCAAGAGGTTCTTTAGTTTTTCTTTACTTTCTGCCATAAGGGTGGTGATATCTGCATATTTGAGGGTTTTGATATTTATCCTGGCAGTCTTGATTCTAGCTTTTGCTTCATCCAGCCCAGCGTTTCTCATGATGTATTCTGCATATAAGTTAAATAAGCAGGGTGACATATACAGCCTTGATGTGCTCCTTTTCCTATTTGGAACCAGTCTGTTCCATGTCCAGTTCTAACTGTTCCTTCCTGACTTGCATACAGATTTCTCAGGAGGCAGGTCAGGTATTTCCATCTCTTTCAGAATTTTCCACAGTTTATTGTGATCACACAGTCAAAGGCTTTGGCATAGTCAATAAAGCAGAAATAGATGTTTTTCTGGAACTCTCTTGAGTTTTTGATGATCTGACAGATGTTGGCAATTTGATCTCTGGTTTCTCTGCCTTTTCTAAAACCAGCTTGACCATCTGGAAGTTCATTGTTCATATATTGCTGAAGCCTGGCTTGGAGAATTTTAAGCATTACTTTGTATCATGTGAGATGAGTACAATTGTGTGGTAGTTTGAGTATTCTTTGGCCATTGCCTTTCCTTGGAATTGGAATGAAAACTGACCTTTTCCAGTCCTGTGGCCATCACCATCTGCAGTGATTTTGGAGCCCCCCAAAATAAAGTCTGTTTCCACCGTTTCCCCATCTATTTCCCATGAAGTGATGGGACGAGATGCCATGATTTTAGTTTTCTGAATGTTGAGTTTTAAGCCAACTTTTTCACTCTCCTCTTTCACTTTCATCAAGAGGTTCTTTAGTTTTTCTTTACTTTCTGCCATAAGGGTGGTGATATCTGCATATTTGAGGGTTTTGATATTTATCCTGGCAGTCTTGATTCTAGCTTTTGCTTCATCCAGCCCAGCGTTTCTCATGATGTATTCTGCATATAAGTTAAATAAGCAGGGTGACATATACAGCCTTGATGTGCTCCTTTTCCTATTTGGAACCAGTCTGTTCCATGTCCAGTTCTAACTGTTCCTTCCTGACTTGCATACAGATTTCTCAGGAGGCAGGTCAGGTATTTCCATCTCTTTCAGAATTTTCCACAGTTTATTGTGATCACACAGTCAAAGGCTTTGGCATAGTCAATAAAGCAGAAATAGATGTTTTTCTGGAACTCTCTTGAGTTTTTGATGATCTGACAGATGTTGGCAATTTGATCTCTGGTTTCTCTGCCTTTTCTAAAACCAGCTTGACCATCTGGAAGTTCATTGTTCATATATTGCTGAAGCCTGGCTTGGAGAATTTTAAGCATTACTTTGTATCATGTGAGATGAGTACAATTGTGTGGTAGTTTGAGTATTCTTTGGCCATTGCCTTTCCTTGGAATTGGAATGAAAACTGACCTTTTCCAGTCCTGTGGCCACTGCTGAGTTTTCCAAATTTGCTAGCATATTGAGTGCAGCACTTTCACAGCATCATCTTTCAGGATTCGGAATGGCTCAACTGGAATTCCATCACCTTCACTAGCTTTGTTTGTAGTGATGCTTTCTAAGGCCCACTTGACTTCACATTCTAGGATGTCTGGCTCCTGGTGAATGATCACACCATCATGAGTATCTGGATCATGAAGATCTTTTTTGTATAGTTCTTCTGTGTATTCTTGCCACCTCTTCTTAATATCTTCTGTTTCTTTTAGGTCCATATCATTGCTGTCCTTTATTGAGTCCATTTTTGCATGAAATATTTCCTTGGTATCTCTAATTTTTTTTGAAGAGATCTCTAGTCTTTCCCATTCTATTGTTTTCTTCTATTTCTTTGCACTGATCACTGAGGAAGGCTTTATTATCCCTCCTTGCTATTCTTTGGAACTCTGCATTCAGATGCTTATATGTTCCTTTTCTCCTTTGCTTTTCACTTCTCTTCTTTTCACAGCTATTTGTAAGGCCTCCTCAGACAGCCATTTGGCTTTTTTGCATTTCTTTTTCCTTGGGGATGGTCTTTATCCCTGTCTCCTGTACAATGTCATGAACCCCATTCCATAGTTCATCAGGCACTCTGTCTATCAGATCTAGTCCCTTAAATCTATTTCTCACTTCAATGAATAATCATAGGAATTTTATTTAGGTCATACCTGAATGGTCAAGTGGGTTTCCCTACTTTCTTCAATTTTAGTCTGAATTTGGTAATAAGGAGTTCATGATCTGAGCTACAGTCAGCTCCCAGACTTGTTTTTGTTGACTGTATAGAGCTTCTCCATCTTTGGCTGCAAAGAATATTCAATCTGATTTTGGTGTTGGCTACCTGATGATGTCCATGTGTAGAGTCTTTTCTTGTGTTGTTGGAAGAGGATGTTTGCTATGACCAGTGCATTCTCTTGGCAAAACTCTGGAGGTAGGGACCAGGAAAGAAAGCCAAAGGCAGGACCAGGCCTTGGCCACATGGAAGCCCTTAGGCACTGTAGAGACATAAGGGCTTTCTTTGAGGGACAGGGTATCTCAGCAGTCAAATCCCAGGGCTCCAGAAGGGACAGAAAGAACCCTGACATCCTGTCCCCGGACTGCCGTGTCCATTGGGCCTCAGTGTAATCGAACTGAGCATGACTTTTGGGTCATCATCTCTCTTCAGGACTATATGCATTCTATTCATCATGCCAGACAATGCAGTTCCCACTCATTGCATCTATGCATAGGGGCTTGAGATGGCTTATCTCTGAGGATTTCTGAAAATGAATATGTCCCACAGGACAAGAGACCGCCTACTCCAGATTCTAGACCAAGACACATTGATTGGCCTGGGGACAGCAGGCCAAACTCAGATTTTCCTTCCTCTCTGGTATTGTCTGTCTAGAGAGAAGCATGACTGCTGTGAGAATACCTAGTCTGTCCATGAAGGATTTGGTGGTCACATGGTCTACACCTTCATACGACAAATATGCTACAAGACACACCTACAGTGACATATCCAGGATCGAGAGAAAGTGACAAAATTCATCTATACACAAATCCCTGGCTGAAATGCATACTACCACCAACCTTCCTTGCTACCTCTCCAGCTTCCTATCTCCCTACTTTTCTAGCTCCCTACCTTCCAACCATCTTACTTTTCTCCCTTACATCCTCCCACTCATCTTACCTACTGCCAAATGTGAGGGAAAGAGTGAACGAGTGTATTGGTGCATGAGTGAGTAGATGAATAACTGGTCCAGGGAGGAATAAATGGTGACTCAATAAAGTAGTACTGAGAAAAAGCAGAGCTTCATGGGCTCTCCACCTGGCAGAAGGTCTGGTGAGAGGGCCTCTTGGTTACCAAGATGCTATGGTTGTGTCTTGGGGGACAAGATGTTCCTCTGAGTTCTAATCTGGCCTTTGTGAGCAAGGAGTGGGTGAAAAGACGTGGAGCTTGGCCGCTTGCCACCAACATACAGAAAAAAGAAGCAACAAGCATGAAATGATAATTCAGGAAGCAGATATCTGGATTTGGGGCATGTGGGCTCAGCACCAGTCAACCTGGCAATGCTCTACACAGGAGCATTCAGGCTGGGGACAGGAGACATTGTCATCTGGTGCAGCCTCACCTCCAATGGCTTGCCAAAGGTCCTGCAACAACAGCAGTGCAACTACTCCCTGTTTGGTTCACATCATGAAACCACTCCTCTACTTCAGGCAAATGGGGCCTCACGATGAACATGATACTGGGGCTCTGAAGGGCTCAGAAGGGCTCAAACTTACTAAGAAGGTAAGTTTGGAAGGATTTCTTTTCTGGGGTTGCTATCATTGAAGGCTATGGCCCCCAGAGAGGAAGAACACTGCAGGAGATTCAGGGGGACTGAGTGGACGAACAGGACAAAATATGTTAAAGGGCCCATCAGAATATTGGTCTCATGAGAACTTGCCATGCCTGAAAATGACCTGGCCAAGCACCATGGACTCTCAGGGGCTACCTTCAGCTCTCTCAACAGCCAGCAGTGTCTATGTGCCTAGGCAGGTTCATGCCTGCCTCTCACTGTTGCCAGGCCTGAGGCAGGATCCTTCCCTACAAAAAATTACTGGGAAACTGAATAGGACACACCATAGGTGACCATCCTCTCAGTAGATCAGTGTGCTCTGGACAAAGATGTGCAGAGACTTGTTTGTGGATGGATGTTCCCCAGCGGGCAAGGGAAGCAAACATTGCCTCCGTGTACAATGTGACAAGAATTCAGGTTTAATGAAAGGCTTTTCAGTGCCAGAGTTCCTAGCCTGTTGTGATGGTGCCACAGCAGTAGGTCCCCTTTTGTGAGAACTGAGGTTCCTGAAAGGACGCCCCTCTCTCCACTGCCTTGACGCTCACCTCCCCCATAGTCCGTCTTCCTCTGGGGCCTCTGTTGAGGACAAAAGAGAGCCATTAACCTTGAATCATTCAGGCCGTGGCAAGATCCTTGCCAGAATGTCTGACCGAAAGACACAATTCAAAAAGAAGGTGCTAAGGAAAGGCCCAGTGTATGTCCTCCAGGTGAGTGGTGAAAGCAGGGATTAGGAAAGAAAGCCAAAGGCAGGGCCAGTCCCTGGCCACATGGAAGCCCCTAGACGCTGCAGAGAGTACTTAAGTACAGTCTCCGTGGGATAGGGTGCCTCCACAGCCAAATCCCAGAGCTCCAGAAGTGACAGAGAGACCTTCTGCTCTTGCACGGACATGTCCACTGGGTCTCAGCATAATCTTTTTGAGAATGATTTTTAGGTCATCATCTTTCTTCAGGACCATATGAATCCTAAACATTGACACAACTGAGGCACATCCCTCATATCACATTCAGGCACAGGCACCTGAGTAGGCTTACCTCTGAAGCTTTCTGGAAATGAGTATGTCCCAAAGATTGTGAGTTTTTGGCTACCCCAGGTGCTGCACCAAGGCTGACATTTATTTCCCATGGGCAGCAAGCCACACTCAGGTCTTCCTTCCTCTGGGGACGTTGTCTGTCTATTGAGAAAAAAGATACCTGTGAGAATTCCTTGTTATTTCTTGTAGGCTTCGATGGTCACATTGCTACATCTTCATGCAGTGAATAATGCTACAAGACATATCTAGAACAAGACATACAGGAACCCAAGAAAGTGACAAAATGCACTTACACATGGAGACACAAACCCCTGGCTAAAATGCATGACTACCATGCATCTTCCTTCCTATCTCTCTAGTTCTCTACCTCCCCACCTCCTTACTTTTAATCATCCTTCCCTCCTACCCTATGTATGGGCAAACATTAGGGAATGAGTGGATGAGTGGATAAGTGCATGAGTGAGTACATGAATAACGTGACCAGGAGGGAAGAAATGGTAATTCCATAAAGGAATTGAGAGAGAAGGTAGACCCTCATGGGTTCTCCACCTGACAGAACCTCTTGGCTGCCAAGATTCTACAGATGTGTCTTGTGGAATGGAGACATTCCTCCTAGCTCAGTCTTGTTTGTTCAAGCAAGGGGTGGCTGAGGGGACATTGGGCCTGGTCACTTGCTGCCGACACATAGAGAATGAGGCCACGACGTCCCATGGAATTGATTCTGAAGGAAGCAGCTATCTGGTAACAGGGCATATAGACCCAGCACTAGTCAACCTGGCAACACTCTACATAGGAATGTTCAGGCTGGAGCAGGAGCCATTGTTGCCTGGAGCAGCGTCCTCTCCTGTGTCCCACCAAAGGCCCCAAACAACACCAATTCAACTACTCCTCGCTTGACCCTCATGACAATGTCACAGCTCTCCTTCAGGCAAATGGGGCCGCATGCTGGGGCTGATACAGTGGCTCCAAAGGGCTCTCAACAGCCTTCCCAAAAAGGTATATTTGGGAGGGGTTTCTCTTCTGGGGGGTGTGGCCCCAGAGTGGAAGAGCACCTCAGGAGATGCAAGGTGCCCAAGTAGGTGAACAAAACAAACACATCAAAGGGCCCATCAGGAACAAATGACCACATTGACAACTCACTATGCCTGAAAGTGATCTGGCCAAGCTCCATGGGGCTGCCCTTCAGCTCTCTCAACAGCAACAGCGTCCACTCGCCAAGACCCAGTGGACAAGTTACTACTTGCTTATCACCATTGCCAGGCCTGGGGCACAATCCTTCCCTACCAACCATTCTTGGGAGACTGGAAAGCACACACCATAGGTGACCATCCCCTCAGGTGATCGATGTGCTCTTCATGGAAGTTTGCAGAGACATTTGTGTGGATGTTCCCCAGGGGACCAGGGAAGCAAAGACTGTCTTGATGTCCAGTCTGACTAGAATTCAGGTTTAACAAAAGGCCTTTTAATGTCAGAGATCCTAGCCTGTCTAGATGTCACTGTAGAATACGTTCACCCTTTGTGATGACTGAGGTTCCCGCAAGGACTCCTCACTTTGGACTGCCTTGAGGTGTGCCCCCCTCATAGCTCTTCGTCCTCTGGTGTTCATGTCCAGGAAAAAAAGGAACTATTCACTTTGAATCACCCAGGTCGTAGTGAGACCCTCACCAGAGCATCTTAGTGAAAGACAAGATGCAAAGAGAAGGAGCTAAGGAAAGGCCTTGCCTATGGCCTCCAGGTAGGCGGTAGAAGTAGAGATCAGCAAAGAAAATCAAAGGCAGGCCTAGGAATTAGCCTATGTAAAAGACCCTAGACAAGGGAGAGACACAGGGGCTCTCCTTGTGGGATCAGTTACCTACACACCCAAATTCTAATGCTCCAAAAGGGACGGAAGGAACCAAGACCTTTTGCCCTTGGACTGCCACTTCCATTCAGCTCAGCACAATCCTATTGAGCATAATTTTTATGTCATTTTCTCTCTTTAGAACCATATGACTTCTCATCATTAAGCCAAACAAGGCATGCTCCACACATTGCATCTATACCAAGAGTCTGAGTAGGCTTGCCTTCAATGCATTCTGGAAATGATGAGGCCCCAAAGCATGTGAGTTTCTGTCTACCCTAGGTGCTGTACCAAGGCTGACATCAATGGCCCTGGAAGCAACAGGTATGAGTAAGATCTTCCTTCCTTTGGGGCATTGTCTAGAGAGGAGCACAACAGCTGTGCCAACATCTAGTTTGGCCCTATAGGCTTTGGTAGTCATGTATGCTACACCTTCATGCACTGAATGATGCTACAAGACCTATCTAGAGTGATAAATCCAAGAACCCAAGAAAGCAACAAAACGCATCTATCTATACACAGTGACACAAACCCCTGGGTAAAATGTACTCCTACCACCAACCTTCCTTGCTACCTCTCTAGCTTTCTGTGTCCCCTATCTCTAGTTATCTGCCTCCTTACTTTTCTTCATCCATCCTCACCGCCCAACAAACCTACTGCCAAACCTGAGGAAACAAGTGACTAGCATATCAGTGCTTGAGTGAATACATAAGTAATGTGTCCAGAGAGGGAAAAATGGCAGCTCCACAAAGGTGCCCCAAGAGAAGGGAGAGCCTCATGGGCTCTATACCCAGGAGAAGGCCCAGCACAACGGTCTCTCAGTCACTAAAATTCTATAAATGTGTTTTGGAAAACAGAGATGTACCCTTTAGTTCGATCTTGGTCTGTGCAAGCAAGGGGTGGAATTGAAGACACAGGGCTAGGCCACTTGCAGCCAACACACAGAAAATGAGTCCACAAAGTCCCACGGAATGGATTCTTGAGGAAGCAGGTATCTGGTGACAGGGCAAAAAGGCTCAGAACCAGTCAATCTGGCAATGCCTTGCATGGGAACATTCAGGCTGGGAACAAGAGGCCTCATCACCTGGTGCGTGTCCTCTCCCATGGCCTGCTGAAGGCCCCAAACAAAAACAATGCAACTGTTCCTGAACTGACCCACATCTTGAGGCCATTGTTCTACTCCAGGCAAATACAGCCTCATAATGGAGATGCTACCAGGGCTCTGAAGGGCTTGCAACAGCCTTACTAGAAAGTTAAGCTCCAAAAAGGTTTCTTCTCTGGGGGTGTGATCATTGAAGGCCATGCTCCCCAGAGAGGGAGAATGCTTCAAGATATGCCTGGGGCCCAAGTGGAAAAATGAAAAACCCATCAAAGGGCCCATCAGGAACAAGTGGTCTCACCAAGACCCTGCTATGCCTGTACGTTAATTAGCCACACCCCATGGATTCTCAGGGGCTACTCTTTAGCTCTCTTAAGAGCCAGCACCGTCTAACTTCCATGACCCACTGGACAGTTTCCTGCCTCTCACCATTGTCCAGTCTAGGGCATAATCTTTCTCTATCTGCTTGTTCTTCAGAGACTGCGAAGCACACAGATAAGAGACCATCCTCAGATGTTCAGCAAGCTCTGTACAAAAGTGTGCAGAGACCTGTGTGTGGATATTCCTCAGGGAGCCAGGAAACAAACACTGCCTCCATGATCAATCTAATTAGAATGTAGGACCAATAAAAAGCATTTCAGTCTCCGAGATCACAGATGGTCTTGAAGGCACTGCAGCAGAAGTTCTCCTTTGAGAAGGCTGTGGACCACAAACAACCCCCAACTCTTGACCGCCTCGAGGTGGGCCTACTCCATAGCCCAGTGTCCTCTGGGGCCCATGTTAAGGACCAAAGAGAGTCACTCACCTCGAATTGTTCAGGTCACAGTGAGGCCTTCTCCAGAATGTTTGACTGAAAGACACAATTTGAAGAGAAGTAGCTAAAGAAAGGTCCTGGCTATGTCCTCTGGGTAGGTGGTGGAAGCAGGAATCAGGAAAGAAAGCCAAAGGCAGGACAGGCTTTGGTCACATGGACGCTCCTGAGCACTGTAGAGACTCAGGGATAGGGTGCCTCCACACTCAAATCCCAGGGCTCTAGAAAGGACAGAAGAAACCACAACCTCTGGGCCCTGTAATGTCACTTCCATTGAGCCTCACCATAGTCCTGTGGAGCATGATTTTAGATCACAATCTCTCTTCAGCACCATATGAGTTCTCATCACCAAACCAAACGAGGCATGCCCCACGCATTGTATGCATGCACAGGCACTTGAGTAGGCTTACTTCTGATGCTTTCTGGAAAGGAGGATGTCCCAGAGGATGTGAGTTTCTGTCCACACCAAAGGCTGGATCAAGGCTGATATCGATTGCCCTAGGGGCAGCAGGCCATGCTCAGATCTTCCTTCCTCTGGGATTGTTGTCTGTCTAGAAGGAGAACAACAGCTATGAGAATACCTACTCCATCCTTGCAGGCTTTGGTGGTTACGCATGCTGCACCTTCATGCAGTGAATGACACTGCAAGACATAACTATAGAGACACATCCAGGAACACTAGAAAGCAACTAAATACACCTATATGCAGAGACAAAAATCCTTGGCTGAAATGCATACCTACCACCAACCTTCCTCCCTGCTAGGTTCCCACCTCTCTAGCTCCTTACCACTTTCCACCATACTTACTGCCAAATGTGAGGGAATGAGTGGACAAGTGGTCAAGGCATGAATGAATATAAGAATAATGTGTACAAGCAGCCTGAAATGGCATATTCAAAGAGGAGTTCCAAGAGAAGGCAGAGCCTCATGGACTTTCCACCCAGCAGAAGCCTGGCACAAGGGCCTCTCAACCTCCAAGAGTCTATGGATCTGTTTTGGGAATGGAGACTTCCTCCATGGTCGAACTTGGTCTTTGCAAGCAAGGGATCACAGAGGGAACAAGGGGCTGGCCACTTATTGCAAACATGCAGAAAACAAGGCCATGAAATTCCTCAGAAGAGGTGGTCGAGGATGCAGATATTTGGAGACAGGACCTGAGGGCTCAGCACCAGTTAACACGTCAGTGCCCTGCATGGGAACCTTCAGGACGGGGACAGGAGTCATTGCTGGCTGGTTCAGCACTCCCTCCCATGGGCTTGCCCAAGGCCCTCAAACAGCAGCAATGCATCTAGTCCTTGCTCAGTCCATATCACGGGACTGACTCTCTACTTCAGGCAAATGGTGCCTCTCAGTGGAGGTGATACTGTGACCCTGAAAGGTTCTCAACAACCTTACTATGAAAGTAAGCATGGTAGGAACTTCTCCTCTGGGAGGTGTTATCATTGGCGGCCATGGCCCCCAGAGAGGGAGAATGCCACATGAAACACAAGGGGCCTGAGTGACTGAATGAATGAAACAAAACCCATCATAGGGCCCATTAGGAACAAGTGGCCACATCGAGAACTTACCATGCCTGAAAGTGAGCTGGCCATGCCCCATGAAATCTCATGGGCTGACCTTCAGCTCTCTCAATAGCCAGCAGGGTTTATCTGCCAAGGCCCGGCAGGTTGGTTCCTACCTGCCTCTTACCATCACCAGTCCTGGGGCACCACCTTTCTCTGCTGATGGTTCTTGGGAGACTGAAAAGAACACACCAGAGCTGATCATTTTCTCAGTCAATCAGCATGCTCTGCATGGAGGTGTGCAGAGACCTTTGTGTGGATGACTCCAGTTGGCCAGGGATGCAAACATTGCCTCCATGTGTAATCTAATTAGAATTCAGGTTTAATGAAAGGCTTTTCAGTACCTGAGTTCCTAGCCCCTGGAAATGCCACTGCAGCATAAGTTCCACCATGGTGATGACTGAGGTTCCCAAAAGGATTCCCACTTGTGAAATACCTAAAGGGGTGCCTAACCCATGGTCCACCTCCCTCTGGGGCCCATGTGCAGGACCAAAGAGAGCCACTCACCTCAAGTTATTTAGCATGTGGCAAGAATCTCTGTAGAACATCTGCCTAAAAGAAACAATTTGAAGAGAAGAAACTATGGAAAGGCCCCACCTAATGCCTCCTGGTGGGCTGTGGAAATTGAGATCACTAAAGGCAGGACCAGGCCTTTGCCCTGTGGAAGCCCCTAGATACTGTAGAGACTCAAGGGCTTTCCTCAAGGGGTAGGGTGCCTCCATACCTAAATCCCAGGGTTTCAGAGAAAAAAGAAAGGTCCCTGACCTCTAGCTTCTGGGCTGCAACCTCCAATAGGCCTCAGCATACTTCTATTGAACATGATTTTTAGGTGATCATTTCTCTTCTATATGAATTCTTCTTATCAATCCAAATGAGCCATGCCCCATGAAATGTATCTATGCATAGGAACCTAAGTAGTCTTACCTCCAAAGCTTTCTGGAAATAAGGAAGCTGTAAAGGACTTGAGTTTCTGTCTACCCAGCTGCGGCACCAAGGCTGAGATAGTTGCACCAGGAGCAGCAAGCCACACTCAGATAATCCTTCCTTTGCAGATGTTGTCTGTCTAGAGAGCAGAAAGACTCCTGTGAGAGCTCCTAGTCTGTCCCTGTAGGCTTTGCTACAAAGTGTGCTACACTTTGATGTAGCAAATGTTGCTACAAGACATACCTAGAGCAATAAGTCCAGGAACACAAGAAAGCAATGAAATGCAGAGACACAAACCCCTGGCTGAAATGCTTGTCTACCTTCCTCCTTACCTCTCTAACCTCCCATCCTCTCTGGTTCGCTACCTCCCCATATCCTCAGTTTTCTCCATCTTTGCCTCCCACCCTACCTACTGACAAACATGAAGAAACAAGTGGATGAATGGATCAATATTTGAGGGAGTATATGAATAATAATACATCCAGGGAGATAGAAATGGTGACTCCAAGAAAGAGTCCTGAGAGAAGACCGAGCCTCATAGGCTCTGAGAGGCTTACAAGGACCTCTCAGCTGCCAAGATTCCATGGACATTTCTTGGGGAATGGAGATGCTCCTCCAAGCTCAGTCTGGGTCTGTGCTAGCAAGGGGTGGCTGAGCGGACATGAAGTTTGGCCACTTGCCACAGTCACACACAAAAAGAGGCCAAGAAGTTCCACAGAATGGATGCTCGAGGAAGCAGGTATCTGTGGCTGGGCCCATGGGCTCATCATGAGTCAACCTGGCAATGCCCTGCAAGGGAACATTCAAACTGGAAACAAGAGCCATCATTGCCTGCTGGGGCATCCCCTCCATGGCCTGCTGAAGGCCTCCAAACAACAGGGAGGCAACTACTCCTTGCTTGGCCCATGTCATGGAACCACCCCTCTACTTCAGATGAACAGTGCCCTGTGATGGAGTTAATATGGGCTGCAAAGAGCTCTCAATCGCCTCACTAGGAAGTAAGCTTAAAAGAGGTTTCTCCTCTGGAGGTGTTACTGTTAAAGGCCGTGGCCCCCAGGAGACACATGGTGCCTGAGTACAAATGAAACAAAACTCAGCAAAGGGCCCAACAGGAATAACTGGCTTTATAGAGACCCTGCCATGCCCAAAAGTGACCTGGCCTAGCCTCATGGAATCTCAGAGGCTGCCCTTCAGCTCTCTTAACAGCCAACAGCAAACACTCTGCATGGGAATGTTCATAACAGGGACAATAGCAATTGTCAACTGGTGGGGTGTCTGTTTCCCTGCCTGCCCAAGGCCCCCAGACAAAGCAATGCAATGCTCCCTGCTTGGCCCACGTCATGGGGCCACCCCTCTATTTCAGGCAATCAGGGCCTCACTACGGAGTTGATACCGGGGCTCCTATGGGCTCTCAACTTTCCTCCTAGGAAGGAGTGCTTGGAAGGGGTTTCTCCTCTGGGGCTGCTGTTGTTGAAGATTGTGGCTCCTGGAGAGGAAGAATGCCCCAGGAGAAACAAGGGGCTCCAGTGGGCGATCAAAGCAAAACCCATCAAACAGCCCATTAGGAACCAGTTGTGTCACCCAGACTCTGGCATACCTGAAAGTGACCTGGCCAAGCCCCATGGAAACTCAGGGGCCGCACTTCAGCTCTCTCAATAGCCAATAACATCTACCTGCCAAAACCTGGTTGACAGGTTTCTGCCTGCCTCTCACTGTCGCCAGGCCAGGGGCATGATATTTTCTTACCAGTGGTTCTTGGGAGACTGAAAAACACACACCTGGTGATTGTCCCCTCAGTAGCTCAGTGTGTGCTATGTGGAGGTGTATGCTGCTCCTGCTGCTGCTAAGTCACTTCAGTCGTGTCCGACTCTGTGTGACCCCATGGATGGCAGCCCACCAGGCTCCCCCATCCCTGGGATTCTCCAGGCAAGAACACTGGAGTGGGTTGTCATTTCCTTCTCCAATGCATGAAAGAGAAAAGTGAAAGTGAAGTCGCTCAGTCTGTCCGACTGGTAGCGACCCCATGGACTGCAGCCCACCAGGCTACTCCATCCATTGGATTTTCCAGGCAAGAGTACTGGAGTGGGGTGCCATTGCCTTCCCCGGTGGAGGTGTATAGAGACATGTATATATGAATGTTCCCCAGGGTGCAGGGAAGCAAACATTGCCTCCACGTACTATCTGAGTAGAATTCAGGTCTCAGGAAAGGCTTTTCAGGGTCAAAGGCTTGGAGCCTAGCAAGATGGTGTGGCAGCCAGATTCCTTCCTTTGTAAAGGCTGAGGTTCTTGAAAGGACTCCCCCTTCTGGACTGTGTTGAGGTGGGCTTCCCCCATAGTCTAACATCCTCTGTGTCTGGTGTCCAGAACCAAAGAGAACCACTGACCTCAAATTATTCAAGTCAGAATGGCAAGATCCAGACCATTTTTGGTCAGAATGAAAGTGAAAGTGAAGTCATTCAGTCCTTCTTGACTCTTTGTGACTCTATGGACTGTAGCCCACCATTCTGCTTCATCTATGGGATTTTCCAGGCAGGAATACTGGAATGGGTTGCCATTTCCTTCTCCAGGGGATGTTCCTGACCCAGCAATGAAACCAGGGTCTCCTGCATTGCAGGCAGATTCTTTACCAACTGAGCTATCAGGGAAGCCCTAATAATGGCTGCTACCAAAAAGTCTACAAACAATAAACGCTGGAGAGGGTATGGGGAAAAGGGAACCCTCTTATGCTGTTGGTGGGAATGAAAACTAGTACAGCCACAATGGAGAACAGTGTGGAGACTCCTTAAAAAAACTGGAAATAGAACTGCCATACAACCCAGCAATCCTACTGCTGGGCATACACACTGAGGAAACCAGAAATGAAAGAGACATGTGTACCCCAATGTTCATCACAGCACTGTTTACAATAGCCAGGACATGGAAGCAACCTAGATGTCTATCAGCAGACAAATGGATAAGAAAGCTGTGGTACATATACACAATGGAATATTATTATTCAGCTATTAAAAAGAACACATTTGAATTAGTTCTAATGATGTGGATGAAACTGGATCTTATTACAGAGAGTGAAGTAAGTCAGAAAGAAAAACACCAGTACAGTATATTAATGCATGTATATGAAATTTAGAAAGATGGTAACAATGACCCTATATGCGAGACAGCAAAAGAGACACAGAGATAAAGAACAGACTTGGATTCTGTGGGAAAAGTGGGATGACTTGAGAGAATAGCATGGAAACATGTATATTATCATATATGAAATAGATCACCAGTCCAGGTTTNGCAATAAGTCCAGGAACACAAGAAAGCAATGAAATGCAGAGACACAAACCCCTGGCTGAAATGCTTGTCTACCTTCCTCCTTACCTCTCTAACCTCCCATCCTCTCTGGTTCGCTACCTCCCCATATCCTCAGTTTTCTCCATCTTTGCCTCCCACCCTACCTACTGACAAACATGAAGAAACAAGTGGATGAATGGATCAATATTTGAGGGAGTATATGAATAATAATACATCCAGGGAGATAGAAATGGTGACTCCAAGAAAGAGTCCTGAGAGAAGACCGAGCCTCATAGGCTCTGAGAGGCTTACAAGGACCTCTCAGCTGCCAAGATTCCATGGACATTTCTTGGGGAATGGAGATGCTCCTCCAAGCTCAGTCTGGGTCTGTGCTAGCAAGGGGTGGCTGAGCGGACATGAAGTTTGGCCACTTGCCACAGTCACACACAAAAAGAGGCCAAGAAGTTCCACAGAATGGATGCTCGAGGAAGCAGGTATCTGTGGCTGGGCCCATGGGCTCATCATGAGTCAACCTGGCAATGCCCTGCAAGGGAACATTCAAACTGGAAACAAGAGCCATCATTGCCTGCTGGGGCATCCCCTCCATGGCCTGCTGAAGGCCTCCAAACAACAGGGAGGCAACTACTCCTTGCTTGGCCCATGTCATGGAACCACCCCTCTACTTCAGATGAACAGTGCCCTGTGATGGAGTTAATATGGGCTGCAAAGAGCTCTCAATCGCCTCACTAGGAAGTAAGCTTAAAAGAGGTTTCTCCTCTGGAGGTGTTACTGTTAAAGGCCGTGGCCCCCAGGAGACACATGGTGCCTGAGTACAAATGAAACAAAACTCAGCAAAGGGCCCAACAGGAATAACTGGCTTTATAGAGACCCTGCCATGCCCAAAAGTGACCTGGCCTAGCCTCATGGAATCTCAGAGGCTGCCCTTCAGCTCTCTTAACAGCCAACAGCAAACACTCTGCATGGGAATGTTCATAACAGGGACAATAGCAATTGTCAACTGGTGGGGTGTCTGTTTCCCTGCCTGCCCAAGGCCCCCAGACAAAGCAATGCAATGCTCCCTGCTTGGCCCACGTCATGGGGCCACCCCTCTATTTCAGGCAATCAGGGCCTCACTACGGAGTTGATACCGGGGCTCCTATGGGCTCTCAACTTTCCTCCTAGGAAGGAGTGCTTGGAAGGGGTTTCTCCTCTGGGGCTGCTGTTGTTGAAGATTGTGGCTCCTGGAGAGGAAGAATGCCCCAGGAGAAACAAGGGGCTCCAGTGGGCGATCAAAGCAAAACCCATCAAACAGCCCATTAGGAACCAGTTGTGTCACCCAGACTCTGGCATACCTGAAAGTGACCTGGCCAAGCCCCATGGAAACTCAGGGGCCGCACTTCAGCTCTCTCAATAGCCAATAACATCTACCTGCCAAAACCTGGTTGACAGGTTTCTGCCTGCCTCTCACTGTCGCCAGGCCAGGGGCATGATATTTTCTTACCAGTGGTTCTTGGGAGACTGAAAAACACACACCTGGTGATTGTCCCCTCAGTAGCTCAGTGTGTGCTATGTGGAGGTGTATGCTGCTCCTGCTGCTGCTAAGTCACTTCAGTCGTGTCCGACTCTGTGTGACCCCATGGATGGCAGCCCACCAGGCTCCCCCATCCCTGGGATTCTCCAGGCAAGAACACTGGAGTGGGTTGTCATTTCCTTCTCCAATGCATGAAAGAGAAAAGTGAAAGTGAAGTCGCTCAGTCTGTCCGACTGGTAGCGACCCCATGGACTGCAGCCCACCAGGCTACTCCATCCATTGGATTTTCCAGGCAAGAGTACTGGAGTGGGGTGCCATTGCCTTCCCCGGTGGAGGTGTATAGAGACATGTATATATGAATGCTCCCCAGGGTGCAGGGAAGCAAACATTGCCTCCACGTACTATCTGAGTAGAATTCAGGTCTCAGGAAAGGCTTTTCAGGGTCAAAGGCTTGGAGCCTAGCAAGATGGTGTGGCAGCCAGATTCCTTCCTTTGTAAAGGCTGAGGTTCTTGAAAGGACTCCCCCTTCTGGACTGTGTTGAGGTGGGCTTCCCCCATAGTCTAACATCCTCTGTGTCTGGTGTCCAGAACCAAAGAGAACCACTGACCTCAAATTATTCAAGTCAGAATGGCAAGATCCAGACCATTTTTGGTCAGAATGAAAGTGAAAGTGAAGTCATTCAGTCCTTCTTGACTCTTTGTGACTCTATGGACTGTAGCCCACCATTCTGCTTCATCTATGGGATTTTCCAGGCAGGAATACTGGAATGGGTTGCCATTTCCTTCTCCAGGGGATGTTCCTGACCCAGCAATGAAACCAGGGTCTCCTGCATTGCAGGCAGATTCTTTACCAACT
Organism: Oreotragus oreotragus; assembly: GCA_006410675.1. Lineage (NCBI taxonomy): Eukaryota > Metazoa > Chordata > Mammalia > Artiodactyla > Bovidae > Oreotragus > Oreotragus oreotragus. Next base: position 140,167 of record SJYX01024196.1, read on the forward strand.
GAGCTATCAGGGAAGCCCTAATAATGGCTGCTACCAAAAAGTCTACAAACAATAAACGCTGGAGAGGGTATGGGGAAAAGGGAACCCTCTTATGCTGTTGGTGGGAATGAAAACTAGTACAGCCACAATGGAGAACAGTGTGGAGACTCCTTAAAAAAACTGGAAATAGAACTGCCATACAACCCAGCAATCCTACTGCTGGGCATACACACTGAGGAAACCAGAAATGAAAGAGACATGTGTACCCCAATGTTCATCACAGCACTGTTTACAATAGCCAGGACATGGAAGCAACCTAGATGTCTATCAGCAGACAAATGGATAAGAAAGCTGTGGTACATATACACAATGGAATATTATTATTCAGCTATTAAAAAGAACACATTTGAATTAGTTCTAATGATGTGGATGAAACTGGATCTTATTACAGAGAGTGAAGTAAGTCAGAAAGAAAAACACCAGTACAGTATATTAATGCATGTATATGAAATTTAGAAAGATGGTAACAATGACCCTATATGCGAGACAGCAAAAGAGACACAGAGATAAAGAACAGACTTGGATTCTGTGGGAAAAGTGGGATGACTTGAGAGAATAGCATGGAAACATGTATATTATCATATATGAAATAGATCACCAGTCCAGGTTTGATGCATGAGACAGGGTGCTCAGGGCTGGTGCATGGGATGACCCTGAGGGATGGGATGGGGAGGGAGGTGGGAGGGCAGTTCAGGATGGAGGACACATGTACACCCATGGCTGATTCATGTCAATGTTTTGAAAAAGTATACAAAAATCACACACAAAACATGTATTTAACAAGATTTAAAAAAAACTTACACAACTATAACAATCCTAAGTTGAAAAAATAAACAAGGAAAAAACAACTCTACTTAGTAAAATTACCTCTAAAAATATTTCTGATGAATTTTGAAAAGTCTTCATTTGGTCTCTGGCGAGACTCTCACCAGAATATCTGATGGAAAGGCACAATTTGAAGGAGTTAAGGAAAAGCCTCATCTATGATCCCTGGGTGATTTGTGGAAGTAGTGATCAGGAAAGAAAGCTGAAGGCAGGACCACACCTTGGCCATGTGGAAGCCCCTAGAAAAAGTGGAGTCTCAAGGGCTTTCCTTGAGGGATTGGGTGCCTCCACATCCAAATCCCAGGGCTCTGAAAGGAACAGAATCGCACTCGACCTCTCGCTCCTGGACTGCCACCTCCAATGGGCCTCAGTATAATCCTATTGAACGTGATTTTTAGGTCATCATCTCTCTTCAACAGGAGAGTTAATAGGAGCTCATATGTTTTATTTTCAGGCATTTTTTAAAATTTTCATGTATTGTTTCCCTCTTTCTTCAACATGCTTAGCATACAATGTTAACATTAATATTTTATGACTATTAACTCTATAGTATTTTTGATATTCATTAGAAATATTTTTAGGAATTTTTTTTACTCATCATAGTTGCTTTTTCCTTGTTATTTTCTCAATTTTAGGATTTTCAGTTGAAAATATACTTTTTTAGTGATAATTATATATTTTTTCAAAAGTAATTGTTATAGTTTTGTTAACCCCATTATTTCCCACAGAAATGGACTGTTTATACATTTTGTTACATTTTTTTCATGTTTAATTATGATACATGAGATCATTTCATTGATGAGTTTTATCAGTTATGATTTATATTGATACCTGGTTTTTTCATTGCATAAAAACTTTTTCAAATATTTTGAAGTCACATGTGTCTTTTTTTTTTTTACTTTACAATATTGTATTGGTTTTGCCATATATCAACATGAGTCTGCCACAAGTATACACGTGTTTCCCATCCTGAACCCCTCTCCCTCCTCCCTCCCTGTACCATCCCTCTGGGTCGTCTCAGTGCACCAGCCCCAAGCATCCAGTATCATGCATCGAACCTGGACTGGCGATTTGTTTCATATATATTATACATGTTTCAATGCCATTCTCCCAAATCATCCCACCCTCTTCCTCTCCCACAGAGTCCAAAAGACTGTTCTATATATCTGTGTCTCTTTTGCTGTCTCACATACAGGGTTATCGTTACCATCTTTCTAAATTCCATATATATGCATTAGTATACTGTATTGGTGCTTTTCTTTCTGGCTTACTTCACTATGTATAATCGACTCCAGTTTCATCCACCTCATTAGAACTGATTAAAATGTATTCTTTTTAATGGCTGAGTAATAATCCATTGTGTATATGTACCACAGCTTTCTTATCCATTCATCTGCTGATGGACGTCTAGGNTTACTTTACAATATTGTATTGGTTTTGCCATATATCAACATGAGTCTGCCACAAGTATACACGTGTTTCCCATCCTGAACCCCTCTCCCTCCTCCCTCCCTGTACCATCCCTCTGGGTCGTCTCAGTGCACCAGCCCCAAGCATCCAGTATCATGCATCGAACCTGGACTGGCGATTTGTTTCATATATATTATACATGTTTCAATGCCATTCTCCCAAATCATCCCACCCTCTTCCTCTCCCACAGAGTCCAAAAGACTGTTCTATATATCTGTGTCTCTTTTGCTGTCTCACATACAGGGTTATCGTTACCATCTTTCTAAATTCCATATATATGCATTAGTATACTGTATTGGTGCTTTTCTTTCTGGCTTACTTCACTATGTATAATCGACTCCAGTTTCATCCACCTCATTAGAACTGATTAAAATGTATTCTTTTTAATGGCTGAGTAATAATCCATTGTGTATATGTACCACAGCTTTCTTATCCATTCATCTGCTGATGGACGTCTAGGTTGCTTCCATGTCCTGGCTATTATAAACAGTGCTGCAATGAACACTGGGGTACATGTGTCTCTTTCATTTCTGGTTTCCTCGGTGTGTAGGCCCAGCAGTGAGATTGCTGGGTCATAAGGCAGTTCTATTTCCAGTTTTTTAAGGAATCTCCACACTGTTCTCCATAGTGGCTGTACTAGTTTTCATTCCCACCAACAGCGTAAGAGGGTTCCCTTTTCTCCACACCCTCTCCAGAATTTAATGCAATCCCTATCAAGCTACCAATGGTATTTTTCACAGAGCTAGAACAAATAATTTCAAAATTTCTATGGAAAAACAAAAACCCTTGAATAGCCACAGCAATCTTGAGAAAGAAGAATGGAACTGGAGGAATCAACCTGCTTGACTTCAGGCTCTACTACAAAGCCACAGTCATCAAGACAGTATGGTACTGGCACAAAGACAGAAATATAGATCAATGGAACAAAATAGAAAGCCCAGAGATAAATCCATGCACCTATGGACACCTTATCTTTGACAAAAGAGGCAAGAATGAACATGTGTCTTTTGATTATAAGTTAAATATACACATATTTGTAATTTTGATTTTTTAGCTGGAAATTAATTTATGGCCTTTTTCGAACCATGTTAATAAGGTTTTGTTATGTCATTTGTTTTCTTTAATATCTTGCTAACTTGATACAGCCTCTTGAGGGTTTCACCCTCAAGCAGAGTGAAAAGGCTGGCTTAAAACTCAACATTCAAAAAACTAAGATCACAACATCTGGTCCCATCACTTCATGGCAAATAAATGGGGGAAAAGTGGAAGCAGTGACAGATTTTGTTTCCTTGAGCTCCAAAATCACTGCAGATGGTGACTGCAGCCATGAAATTAAAAGATGCTTGCCCCTTGGAAGGAAAGCTATGACAAACCTGCTGTACTTAGTTGCTCAGTCGTGTCTGACTGTTTCTGACCCCATGGACTGTAGCCTACCAAGCTCCTTTGTCTGTGGGGATTCTCCAAGCAAGAATACTGGAATGGGTTGCCATGCCTTCCTCTAGGGGATCTTTCCAACCTAGGGATCGAACTGGCTTCCCCTGCATTACAGGCAGATTCTTTACCAGCTGAACTACCAGGGAAGCCCATGACAACATTTTAAAAAGCAAATATATCACTTTGCCAACAAAGGTCAATATGGTCAAAGCTATGGTTTTTCCAGTAGTCATGTATGGATGTGAGAACTGGACCATAAAGAAGACTGAATTCTGAAGCATTAATGCCTTCAAATTGTGGTGCTGGAGAGGACTCTTGAAAGTCCTTCCGAGAGCAAGAAGATCAAACCAGTCAATCCTAAAGGAAATCAATCTTGAATACAAATTGGAAGGACTAATGATAAACCAGTCCATTCTGAAGGAGATCAGCCCTGGGATTTCTTTGGAAGGAATGATGCTAAAGCTGAAACTTCAGTACTTTGGCCACCTCATGAGAAAAGTTGATTCACTGGAAAAGACTTTGATGCTGAGAGGGATTGGGGGCAGGAGGAGAAGGGCACGACAGACGGTGAGATGGCTGGATGGCATCACTGACTTGGACGTGAATCTGAGTGAACTCCGGGAGTTGGTGACGGACAGGGAGGCCTGGCGTGCTGCAATTCATGGGGTTGCAAAGAGTCAGACACGACTGAGCAACTGAACTGAACTGAATGCTAAAGCTGAAGCTCCAGTACTTTGGCCACCTGATACGAAGAGCTGATTCATTGAAAAAGATGCTGATGCTGGGAAAGATTGAAGGCAAAAGGTGAAGGGGGCAGCAGAGGATGAAGGGGAAGATTCAGAAGACATGAATCTGAGCAAACTCTGGCAGATAATGAAGGATAGGGAAGCCTGGTGTGCTGCAGGTCATGGGGTCACAAAGAGTTGGATATGACTTAAAGACTGAAGAGCAACTTGATACAGAGAAACTCATTTCATAATGCATGTAAATACATCTTCTTATACATTTAGGTAAAAATAAATTACACCAACCTGCGGCAAACATGGATCAGAAAGTATCTCAGACTATCTCAGTACAGCGTCATCCAAAATACTGGATTTGCCCTTAATGTTATCTGGTTGCTCACTAAGGAAAAAAAAAAACAAAAAACTATTTCTAATTTGGTGACTCATGTTCAGTTGTAAATGATAATCTTTTGACATCATTTATAGCATATTCTTTATTATATTATATAGTTAGTCCATATTAGGACCTATAATTTTTTATGTTTCTTAGTGTACATACTAAATATTAGGTAAGAATTTTGGTTCTGTGATAGTACTACTATATCTCTAACCTTTTTAATGTCATTTTCCTTCAGTATGGGACTTTCTTTAGTACTTCAAATAGAATCCTGTGAAAATATAAAAATATTTTCATTGTTTGTTGAATTAGATTAACCACTATGCTGGGGACCAGTGAAACAAAATTTCTCAACTTCAGTATTATTAATTTCATGTTCAAATGAAATTTATAAGCTTATATCAAGTAAGTTAGTCACTCATTCAAAAGGAAATCCCATAACCCTATTCAGTTTGTCTTCTGCTTAAACTTATTATGCTTAGGAGTGCATCTTCCTCAGGCAATTTTCTATTTGGAATATAAATATGACCAAGGTAACTGGACACCTATCATTAATACAGTGCTGCATTTCTTGGTTGAATGTCTTACTCAAAGATACATTGAGATAAAAGCAGTGGACTAGGTTCTGAATGTAGTATAAAAAAATTTAATCTCTGAAACAAAGCTTATAGGATGAGTTTTTTTTTTTTTTAAATCTTTGAGCTAGATAGACAGGATTGATTCACACGAGTTTCTTTCAAGGTTTCACTGTCTCAAATCCCAAATACAGTGTCTAAAAAGGATATAATGATTTCCTATATTAACATATTTCCCTGTATTGTCACCTAGGTTTATCTTCATTTTAATTATATTTATCATGATTTTCATGATCAGTAAGGTCTTCATCTTACTTTAAGACTACAAGTTCTCATCATTGTTCCAAGACCTGGCACTTGATACACATTCATACACTTGGACCTGAATATACATACCAGCCAATTATGGTACCAATTTGCAGTGGTATTTTGATATATTCAGTAGTGGGCACCTGAATCACATTAATTTTCGAAGGTTGCAAGCCAAACCATGTTTCTTCTTTGTACTCATTATTTAAGGGTACAGGAGTAGGACAGGTATTAAGATATAGAACTAAGTCTTGTGAAACATGACCCTTGAATGCTTGAATAATGGAGCAATATGGTCAACATTCAGAAAATTACCTAGTGTAGAGGTTGTAGACTATTGATGATCCTACACAAGAATGACACAAAATACACGTTTCTTTGGAGAACCACTCAGAAGATGTCAGGAGAACACAAAAGGGTCTCAACTATTATCCTTTATTTATTTATCAAAAGATGTATATATACAGTCACTTAGTCATGTCTGACTCTTTGTGACTGCATAGACTGTAGACCACCAAACTCCTCTGTCCATGGGATTTCCCAGGTAAGAAAAATGAAGTGGGCTGCCTTTTCTTACTCTAATATCAAAAGATGCCATACCGGTAACATCTGGCATTGTCTACTGCCAAATATGAACTCTCCTAAAATGATGCATATGAAGTGACATGAAACAAATTGATTATCAGGCTACTAGAAATAGTATTCATTTCCAAGCATTCTCCAACATTCACAGGACAAACATCATTACACTGAAAATAATGTATTAACATGATATACAGGCACTGAAATTTATATATGGCTTTCCTCATTAATATAATCAACTTTTGGTTTAATAAGAATAGAAAATTACTGAATCTCATATTTTAATCTATGGTGGAAGAGTCTTTCATTTGTTAAAATTTTTTCAATGACTCTAAGGTAGCATGACACTATTAGGATCCCACGGGTGGGCTTCTCTGGTGGCTCAGATGGTAAAGTGTCTGCCTGCAATGTGGGAGAACCAGGTTCGATCCCCAGGTCGGGAAGATCCCCTGGAGAAGGAAATGGCAATCCACCCCAGTACTCTTGCCTGGATAATTCCATGGATGGAGGAGCCTGGTAGGTTACAGTCTATGGGGTCACAAACAGTCAGACATGACTGAGCGATTTCACTTTCACATCTTTCTTTGATATTATATAAATATTGGTTTTAGTCATGTATAGAGACCTGGATGAGTAGTAAACATTCTTCTATATACCGGTTAATAAAAATTTTCTTAACAATTATCATATGTAATTCAAATAATAAGGAATGATTTTTTTGTCATAAGATGACATCAAGTAGATCAGTCAATCGATAAGGTTATCCCATATCAATATTCGGGCTTCCCTGGTAGCTCAGCTGTTAAAGAATCCGCCTGCAGTGAGGAAGATCTGGGTTCCATCCCTGGGTTGGGAAGATTCCCTGAAGGAGGGCATGACAACCCACTCCAGTATTCTTGCCTGGAGAATCCCCATGGGGATTGTAGCCTGGTAGGCTACAGTCCATGGGGTGGCACAGACATGATTGAACGACTTACTTTCATATCAATATTCAGGCTGATTAAAAGAATAAACCTAACTGCCTTGGCCAGTGATACATTTGAAATGAATTTATGGATAAGGTTGCCACTTGCCACTTGCCACTTAATGTGAAGGTGTAATTCCTAGCAGTATATCTTACTGTAATATGTAAAGAGAGAGAGAGAGAGAAAAGAAAAAAAAAAAAAAAAACCAAGGATAGAACCCAAATCTGCAACACTATTAGGAATTATAAATCATTGACCAAAGCTTAATGGATGAACTTTTTCTTCACTTATAAGCACATAAATTGGCATAGACACAAATGTTTTTCTTAAGGTTCTATTGTCTCANAAAAAAAAAAAAAAAAAAAAAAAAAAAAACCAAGGATAGAACCCAAATCTGCAACACTATTAGGAATTATAAATCATTGACCAAAGCTTAATGGATGAACTTTTTCTTCACTTATAAGCACATAAATTGGCATAGACACAAATGTTTTTCTTAAGGTTCTATTGTCTCAATTCAAATATATCTCCTTGAAGGACAGGTACCCATCTAACATATTAGTTTCAAATATGTACAAGAGGAAACTTGTATCTTTTAGTTAAGTTAGCTTTTGTAGTTTTCAGAAGTTTCAATCTGCGATTGCTAAATTTCAGCTCTTCCATCTTTGATTAATCTTTTTATTTAATCTCTTCATATATGGTAACATGCCCAAATCTAACTATTGCCCTAAATAGGTGAAAATTTGTATTTCAGTTCTGCAGTTGTTGAATAACTGTTATTCAGTTATATGAGTGAAGGCTTGTGAAAAGTATTTGGCTACATATTTTTTCCAGGAGGTTTCATCCCCAGATGTCCAATTACAAGTTATTCCTCAATTCTATTTTCACTTTTCTCTATTGCTGTATTCTGTATTAGGTTTTGATTTCACCCTGTTTGCATTTGAATTACATCTTTCTGCAATTGTTCCAAGACAGTAAGTATGTTTGTCTCTATTTCTATATCAGTAGAGTTTGTAATTGTGGCCTCAGTTTCTATTTATCTATAAACATATTATTTAGTAAATCTTAGTTTGATCATGATGCCATTTTAATATTCATGTAAAAACTTTTCATAAGGGTAAAGCCTACTGCATACAAGTAGAACTGAATTGACTCAAATTAGAAGTAGTAATATTAAAAGAAATAATTCATTTGATGATCCTAGGAACCTTAAGTATGGGAAATGGAGATGGTCAAGTTCTAAACAGGGTAGGTTTATTTTTAATGGGACGTTACATTTTGGGACTTTGCAAGGAACTACCTTTTATAATTTGGGCTGGGGATATTTCTTTCTCATTGACTTTCATTTCAGTTCTGTTAAACTGGACTCCAGTGGCAATGTAAAACAGAGCATTTGGAGTTTTGTGTTATTGTTCAGAGACTTTCAGTTTGAATATATTTGTATTTTTGATGGGTTAAAAAATTCTTCCCATTGGTATATTCAATAACACAAAGGGTGATGCTTAAGATTGCTTTATTTGGGTAATATTGATACTTGATGGGACTTGGATATTTTCCATTCTTCTAAATTTAAACTATCCAATTGAAGTATATGAAGTGTTATGACAAAATAGATGTTTCTAGAGTTGACACTCCATTTTCAGAACATTTGTAATCAATTCAAAATTCCTTGCGGTTAATATACTCAGTTTTAAAGGAAGAATGACTGACATCATAAGCTTCATGCTCAACTAACATGAAATAGGATAAATATCAAAATTATAAATGGTCAAGATAATTAAGTAACACAGCAATCTATCTCTCCTGCTGTTTGTCCAACAGAGAAACTTTTTAGTTACTATCTAGAGGATTTAACCTTAAAGTTCTTAATGGGGTTCCCTGGTGGCTCAGAGAGTAAGGAATCTGCCTGCAATGCGGGAGACCTGGGGTTCTATCCCTGGATTGGGAAGATCCACTCCAGTACTCTGGCCTAGAGAAGTCCATGGACTGCATAGTCCATGGGGTCGCAAAGAGTCAGACATGACTGAGCGACTTTCACTTTCACTTTCTTCTTTTTCTTAATGGGAATTGAGGTCCACTCAACCATAGGTGTTAATCTCACAAGAGAAATATGCCTCTACTTGGGTTTCTTCTTTACCTTGATGGCAGGGTGAATTATCAATAAACGTCTCTGGTGAGATATTAGAACAATTCGATATATACCATATCTCCTGTTCAATATTGATGACACACATCCTCAGTGGAGTTTTTATAGATGATCTGATTATAGTGATGGCAAAATAAGTCCAGGAAGGCCACAAAATCTTTAAGTATTATACTGTTTGAATGAGTTGGTCAGCAGCATGAAAAAGCCACACAATTATACAACTGAAAAATTGTAAGGAAAAATTCCCATCATGTAACTTCCATTTTCCCATGTTGTTCTTATTTACCCTTGATTTATAATTTTTAAATTCTTATAGAGTTAGATATTTATGAAATTATGAATCGGAGTTTCTGGGTAGAAGTAACAGGAATTTAATTTTTCTAGTCCAAAACTTTGTAGCTCTTTTCACAATTTGGTCTGAAATTTGTTTTTTAAGATAACTTATTTCCAGTATGGGTTTTTAAAAGAGCAATATAAATTTGTTAGATAATTTTCAATGACTCTAATATATTGGTAATTCATATCTCATGTAATATTTCAGTTCTGTCAACATTTTAAAGCCTCCATTCTTCCAAAGTTGGCTGGTGGCATAATAGAACATATTTATTATCAGCATAGATAACTCATTTTAAGGCTGAAGGCTAATCTAAGGTAACATTGGCAATATGGCAAAAGAGGCATCTTGGGCCTAGTTTCCTCAAAGAAGAACAATTTAGCAACTATACACAAATGAAAAGAGAGTCTGACACCTCAAGTGCAAGGCTATAGCACATTGCTGCTGCTGCTGCTAAGTCGCTTCAGTCATGTCCGACTCTGTGCAGTCCCATAGATGGCAGCCCACCAGGCTCCCCCGTCCCTGGGATTTTCCAGGCAAGAACACTGGAGTGGGTTGCCATTTCCTTCTCCAATGCATGAAAGTGAAAAGTGAAAGTGAAGTCACTCGGTCATGTCCGACTCTTCATGACCCCATGGACTGCAGCCTACCAGGCTCCTCCATCTATGGGATTTTCCAGGCAAGAGTACTGGAGTGGGTTGAGATTCCCTTCTCCGATAGTACACTGGTGGGGGCACAAAAGAACAAGAAAAACATATCAAGAAGGGCTAGAGTAAACGTTCCATTTTGTACACTCTATCCCTTCCCTGAGCTGAAACAGCAATATGCTGAGAAGGATCTCTTTGGCCATGATTTCTCCAGTTTAGGAAACAGAAACTAAGACATACGTCCACTTCCCCAGGGTTTCAGAACATTGTTTGAGAGGTATGCTTCTCTCTTATCCCACATGGAACACTGAGGGAACTGTCTTTGATGTACCACCCATGGATAGTAGGAACAAGGAAAAGGGTTATGGGCTCACTGAAACTGATGCTGCAAATCTTGACAGAAGTCCTGTACCCTAACAGCAACCTTGTCCATCAAGGGCCCTTGCTAGGAGCATTGCTAGAACAAGGAGCCCTTCATGAGTTTCGCCCAGCCAGATAGGCCAGATTACAGCCCTGCCCAACTATAAGGACAGACACAACCCTCCCCCATCTCAGAGCCCAGCCAAGTGTCCTTACTCAACATCAGAGTATTGGCAGTTTGCTTCAACTGTCCATGGATGCTAAGAACTGGCCTTTCCACAATTCCAGGATGAACTGGCTGATGAGCTTTCTTCCAAGCCAAGCTCTAATGACTTGAAGTGAAAACTTCCTCAAATGTGGAGATATCAATACGAGGCTATGAGGATCACAAATAATCAGAGATATTGAACACTATCAAAGGAAATGAACAAAGTCATAATAACTAACCCTAAAGAAATGGAGTCCTAACAACAACTTGATAAAGAACTCAAAACATATTAAAGAAACTCAGGGAACTAAAAGAGAAGATGCATAAACAACTGAATAAAACCCCCAAATAGTACATGAACAAAATGAAGTTCAACAACAACAACAACAACAAAAAGAAATAAAAACAAGAAAAAATCAAACAGAAACTTTAGAGCTAAAGAATACAACTATTACACTAAAATTTTCAATAGGGAACTTCACCAATGCACTCAGTCAAACAGAAGAAAGAACTGGTGACTTTGAAGATAAGTCATTTAAAACTATTCAGTCAGAGGGACAAAAAAAAAAAAAATTAAAAAGATGAAAGCCTACAGGAGAATGGACCACCATCACATGGGACAATATTTGCATTATGGGAATTCCACAAAGGGAAGGGAAAAAGAAAGATNATTTAAAACTATTCAGTCAGAGGGACAAAAAAAAAAAAAAAATTAAAAAGATGAAAGCCTACAGGAGAATGGACCACCATCACATGGGACAATATTTGCATTATGGGAATTCCACAAAGGGAAGGGAAAAAGAAAGATAAATTGTTTTAAAATATAATGGCTGAAATGAATGTAGGGATACCTGTGGGTTTTTTTTAAATTATGGTTTACTCAGGGCATATGGCTAGTAGTGGGATTGCTGGGTGATATGGTAGTTTTATTCTTAGATTTTAAGGAGTCTCCATACTGTTCTCCACAGTGGCTGTATCAATTTGAGTTCCCACCAACAGAAAAAGAGGGTTTCCTTTTCTCCAAACCCTCTCCAATATTTGTTGTTTACAGACTTTTTGATGATGCACTATTTAGCTAGAACATGGAAGCAAACTAGATGTCCATTGACAGGTGAATGGATAAAGAAGTTGTGGTACATATATACAATAGAATATTACTCATCTATAAAAAGGAGTGCATTTGAGTCACTTTTAAAGAGGTGGGCGAACCTAGAACCTATTAAACAAAGTGAAGTAAGTCAGAAATAGAAAGACTAACATATATTAACATGTATATATGGAATCTAGAAAGATAGTACTGACAAACCTATCTACAGGGCAGTAATGGAAATGCAGACATACAGAATGGACTTTTGGCAACAGTAGGGGAGAGAGAAGGTGGAATGATTTGAAAGAGAGTAGCACTGAAACATACATTACCATATGTAAAGAAGATAACCAGTTGGAATCTAGTGTATGACACAGGGAACCCAAACCTGAAGTGCTATGGCAACCTAGAGGGGTGGGATGGTGAGGAGAGGGGAAGGAGATTAAGAGGAAAGGGGACATATATGTACCTATGGCTGATTCATGTTGATATATGGCAGACCATCATAATATTATATGCTTATTTAACTTATATGCAGAGTACATCATGAAAAACGCTGGACTGGATGAAGCACAACCTGGAATCAAGATTGCCGGGAGAAATATCAATAACTTCAGATATGCAGATTACACCACCCTTATGGCAGAAAGGGAAGAAAACTAAAGAGCCTCTTGATGAAAGTGAAAGAGGAGACTGAAAAAGTTGGCCTAAAACTCAACATTCAGAAAACTAAGATCATGGCATCTAGTCCCATAACTTCGTGGCAAATAGATGGGGAAACAGTGGAAACAGTGACAGATTTTATTTTTCTTGGCTCCAAAATCACTGCAGATGGTAACTGTAGCCATGAAATTAAATGATGCTTGCTCCTTGGAAGGAAAGTTATGACCAACCTAGATAGCATATTGAAAAGCAGAGATATTACTTTGCCAACAAAGGTCTATCTAGTCAAGGCTATGGTTTTGCCAGTGGTCATGTATGGATGTGAGAGTTGGACTGTGAAGAAAGCTGAGCACCGAAGAATTGATGCTTTTGAACTGTGGTGTTGGAAAAGACTCTTGCGAGTCCCTTTGACTGCAAGGAGATCAAACAAGTCTATCCTAAAGGATATCAGTGCTGAATATTCATTGGAAGGACTGATGCTAAAGCTGAAACTCCAGTACTTTGGCCACCTGATGTGAAGTGCTGACTCATTTGAAAAGACCCTGATGCTGGGAAAGACTGAAGACGGGAGAAAAAGGGGACAACAGAGGACAAGATGGTTGGGTGGCATCACCGACTTAATGGACATGAGTTTGAGTAAACTCCGGGAGTTGTCAATGGACAGGAAGGCCTAGCGTGCTGCAGTCCATGGGGTCACAAAGAGTTGGGCACGACTGAGCGACTGAACTGAACTGAATGATCCTCCAATTAAAAATTAAATTAAAAAAATAATGTCAGACAACTTCCCAAATTTGCAGAGTGAAATAGAATTCATGAAGCTCAAGAGTCACCAAACAGATTGAACCCAAAGAGGTCTAAACCAAGGCCCATTACAATTAAACTGGCAAAGACAAAGTGAGAACCATAAAATCAGCAAAAGACAAGTGAATCTTCACATATATGGGAATTCACAAAAGACAACAAGTGGATTTATCAGCGGGTATCCTGTAGTCTAGGAGAGAAACAAAAGATATATTCAAAATACTATAAAAGAAAACTACCTTGCCAATCAAGAATATTAAACTGGTTGAAAGTGTCCTTTAAAAATAGAGATGAGATTAAGACTTTCCCAGTTAAATAAAAAAAATTGAGAGAGTCTGTCAGGACTAGACCTAACCTACAAGAAATTCTTAAGGGTGCACTTCAAGTTGAAAAGAAAAAAAACACTAAAAAGAAACACAAAGTATATAAAAGCACAAATCTTACTTGTAAAAGTAAATATATAGACAAAGACAAAATAGGGTTAATGGTTTTAATAGTGTACGGTAGCATATAAATTAGTTTAACTCTGCCACATATTTTAAAAAATTTAAAAAAAAACTATTAAGAATACCTTTGCTGCTAAGTCGTTTCAGTCGTGTCCGACTCTGTGCGACCCCATAGATGGCAGCCCACCAGGTTCCCCCATCCCTGGGATTCTCCAAGCAAGAACACCGGAGTGGGTTGCCATTTCCTTCTAACCATAAGAAATTTTTAGTAGATTCACAGTTTATAGATAGAAATAAAATCTGACATCAACGATATAAAAAGTGCATATGGGGGGATGGGTGAATTTAACTGGAATGGGTGAATTTAACTCAGATGACCATTATATCTATTACTGTAGGCAGGAGTCCCTTAGAAGAAATGGAGTAGCCATCATAGTCAACAAAAGAGTCTGAAATGCTGTACTTGGAAGCAATCTCTAAAACGACAGAATGATCTCTGTTCGTTTCCAAGGAAAATCATTCAATATCACAGTAATCCAAGTCTACGCCCAACCAGTAATGCTGAAGAAGCTGAAGTTGAACAGTTCTATGAAGACCTACAAGACCTTCTAGAACTAACACCCAAAATAGATGTCCTTTTCATTATAGGGGACTGGAATACAAAAGTAGGAAGTCAAGAAACACCTGGAGTAACAGGCAAATTTGGCCTTAGAGTACAGAATGAAGCAGGGCAAAGGCTAATAGAGTTCAGCCAAGAAAACGCACTGGTCATAGCAAACACCCTCTTCCAACAACACAAGAGAAGACTCAACACATGGATGTCACCAGATGGTTGACACCGAAATCAGACTGATTATATNAGAGTACATCATGAGAAACGCTGGGCTGGAAGAAACACAAGCTGGAATCAAGACTGCCAGGAGAAATATTAATAACCTTAGATATGCAGATGACACCACTCTTATGGCAGAAAGTAAAGAGGAACTAAAGAGCTCTTTGATGAAAGGGAAAGGGGAGAGTGAAAATTTTGGCTTAAAGCTCAACATTCAGAAAACTAAGTTCATGGCATCTGGTCCCATCACTTCATGCCAAATAGATGGGGAAAAGGTGGAAACAGTGGCTGACTTTATTTTTCTGGCCTCCAAAATAACTGCAGATGGTGACTACAGCCATGAAATTAAAAGACGCTTACTCCTTGGAAGGAAAGTTATGACCAATCTGACAGCATATTAAAAAGCAGAGACATTACTTTGTCAACAAAGGTCCATCTAGCCAAGACTATGGTTTTTCCAGTGGTCATGTATAGATATGAGCATTGTACTATAAGGAAAGCTGAGCACCGAAGAATTGATGCTTTTGAACTGTGGGGTTGGAGAAGACTCTTGTGAGTCCCTTGGACTGCAAGAAGATCCAACCAGTCCATCCTAACCTGGGTGTTCATTGGAAGGCCTGATGTTGAAGCTGAAACTCCAATACTTTGGCCACCAGATGCGAAGAGCTGACTCATTGGAAAAGACTCTGATGCTGGGAACAATTGAGGGCAGGAGGAGAAGGGGACAACAGAGGATAAGATGGTTGGATGCCATCACCAAGTCAACAGACATGGGTTTGGGTGGACTCTGGGAGTTCGTGATAGACCGGGGGGCCTGGTGTGCTGTGGTTCATTGGGTCACAAAGAGTCGGACACGACTGAGTGAGTGAAATGAACTGAAGGCCCACTTGTTTTTGCATACCAGGATGTCTGGCTCTAAGTTGATGATCACACCATCGTATTTATCTGGGCCATGAAGATCTTTTTTGTATAGTTCTTCTGTGTATTATGGCCACCTTTTAAAAATACCTTCTGCTTCTGTTAGGTCCATACCATTTCTGTCTTTTATTGAGCCCATCTTTGCATGAAATGTTCCCTCTGTATCTCTAATTTTCTTCAAGAAATCTCTCGTCTTTCCCATTCTATTGTTTTCCTCTATTTCTTGGCATTGATCACTTATCTCTCCTTGCTATTCTTTGGAACTCTACTTTCAAATGGTTGTATCTTTTCTTTTCTCCTTTGCTTTTCACTTCTCTTATTTTCACAGCTATTTGTAAGGCCTCCTCAGACAGCTATTTTGCCTTTTTGCTGAAATGCAGTACTTGGGTGCAGTCTCAAAATCTACAGAATGATCAGTTTGTTTCCAAGGCAAACCATTCAATATCACCTTAATGACCCAACCACTGATGCTCAAGAAGCTGAAGTTCACCAGCTCTATGGAGACCTACAATACCTTCTAGAACTAACATAAAAAAAGATGTGATTATATGTATATTAGAATGCAAAAGTAGGAAGTCAAGAGATGCCCAGTATAACAAGCACGTTTGCCCTTGAAGTACAAAATGAAGCAGGATAAGGGCTAACAGTTTTGTCAAGAGAGCACACTGGTCATAGCAAACACCCTTTTCCAGCAACCCAAAAGATGATTCTACACATGGACATCACAAGATGGTCAATACTGAAATCAAATTGACTATATTCTTTGAAGCCAAAGATGGAGAAGCTCTACTGTCAGCTAAACAAGACTGGGAGATGATTGTGGCTAATATCACACATTGAAAAACTCAGGCTTAAATACTTTTTTCCATACTTTGAAGAAAGTATGGAAAACCACTAGGCCATTCAAGTTTGACTTAAATATAATTCCTTATGATTATACAGTGGAGGTGACAAATAGATTCAAGGGACTAAATCTGATAGAAAGAGTGTCTGATGAATTATGGATAGAAATTCATAACATTGCACAAGAAGTAAAACCAAAACCATTCCAAAGAGAAAGAAATGCAAGAAGGCAAAGTGGTTGTCTGAGGAGGCTTTACAAATAACTGAGAAAAGAAGAGACATGAAACGCAAAAGAGAAAGGGAAAGATATACCCAAATGATTGCAGAGTTCCAGAGAATGTCAAGGAGAAATAAGAAGGGCTTAAATGAACAATGAAAAGAAATAGAGGAAAAAATACAATGGGAAAGACTAAAGATCTCTTTAAGATAGTTGGAGATATCAAGGCAACATTTTATGTAAGGATGGGCACGATAAAGGATGCTAAGGACCTAACAGAAGCAGAAGAGATTAAGAAGAGGTGACAAGAATACACAGAGACTACAAGAAAAGTCTTAATGACTTGGATAACCACAATTGCATGGTCACTAACCTAGAGCCAGACATCCTGAAGTATGAAATCAAGTGGGCCTTAGAAAGGATTACGATGAACAAAGCTAGAGGTGGTGATGAAATTCCAACTGATCTATTTAAAGTCCTAAAAGATAATGCTGTTAAAGTACTCCATCCAACATGTCAGTGAACATGGAAAACTCAGCAGTGGCTACAGGACTAGAAAAGGTTATTTGTCATTCCAATCCCAAAGAAGGGCAATGCCAAAGAATGTTCCAACTACCATACAGGTATGCTCATTTTGACTTGCTAGCAAGGTTATGCTCAAAATCCTTCAAGTTAGCTTCAGCAATACATGAATTGAGAACTTCCAGACACAAAAGCTGGGTTTCAAAAAGCAGAGGAACCAGAGATCATTTGTTGGATCATAGAGAAAGCAAGGGAGTTCCAGAAAAACATCTACTTCTGCATGATTGATTATGTTAAAGCATTTGACTGTGTGGATTATAACAAACTGTGGAAAATACGTTAAGAGATGGGAGTACCAGACCACCTTACCTGCCTCCCGAGAAACCTGTACATGGGTCAAGCAGCAACAGTTAGAGTCAGACATGGACCTCTGACTGGTTGAAAATTGGGAAAAAAGTATAATAGGGTTGTATATTGCCAGAATACGTCATGTGAAATGTCAGGATGGATGAATCAAGATTGCTGGGAGAAATAACAGCGATCTTAGATATGCAGATGATATTACTGTAATGGCAGAAAGTTAAGAGGTACTAAAGAGCCTTTTGATTAGGGTGAAAAAAGAGAGTGAAAAAAACTGACTTGAAACTCAACATTAAAAAAACACTAAGATCACGGCATTCAGTCCCATCACCTTATGGCAAACAGAAGGGAAAAAAGTGGAAGCAGTGGCAGATTTTATTTTCTTGGATTCCAAAATCACTGCAGATGGTGACTGCAGTCATGAAACTAAAAGATGCTTGCTCCTTGGAAGAAAAGCTATAACCTACTTAGACAACATATTGAAAAGCAGAGAGATCACTTTATCAACAAAGGTCCATATAGTCAAAGCTATGGTTTTTCACTGGAAAAACCACATCATGTGCAGATGTGAGAGTTGGACCATAAAGAAGGCTGAGTTCCAAAGAATTGATACTTTCAAACTGTGGTGCCTGAGGAGACTCTTGAGAGTCTCTTCGTGTCAAGGAGATCAAATCAATCAATCCTAAAGGAAATCAACCTTGAATTTTCATTGGAAGGACTGTTGATGAAGCTAAGCTCCAATATTTTAGCAACCTGATTTGACAAGCTGACTCATTAGAAAAGACCCTGATGTTGAGAAAGATTGAAAGCAGGAGAAGTGGGTGACAGAGGGTGAGATGGTTAGATAGCATCACCAATTTAATAGATATGAATTTGAGCAAACTCTGGGAAACAGTGGAGGAGAGAGAAGCTTGGTGTGCTGCAGTCCATGGGTCACAAAGAGTTGGATACAACTTAGTGACTGAATAACCACACAGCTGACTTTAATAACCCATTTTTCAAAATAGATAACTAATCCAGACAAAAAGTCTAAGAAAACATCGGATTTGGTGGCTCAGAGGTTAAAGCTTCTGCCTCCAATGCAGGAGACCTGGGTTCGATCCCTGGTTGGGGAAGATCCCCTGGAGAATGAAATGGCAATCCACTCCAGTACTATTGCCTGGAAAATCCCATGGACAGAAGTGCCTGGTAGGCTACAGTTCATGGGGTCGCAAAGAGTCGGACACGACTGAGCGACTTCACTCACTCACTAACATTATAGACCAGAAAGACCTAATAAATATATACAGGACATTCTATCCAACAGCTTCAGAATACACATTCTTTTAAGCACACATGAAATATTCTCCAGGATAAATTATGTGTTAGGCCACAAAACATGTCTTTACAAAAAAAAAAAAAAAAAGAGAGAGAGATTATTAAGTTTATCATGTGTCTTTTCCAACTACAGTAGTATGAAACTAGAAATCAATAACAGAAAAATGTTGGAAAATTCACAAATATGTGGAAATTAAACAACATACTCTTGAACAACTAATGGGTTGAAAACGAAATAAACATTCATAAAAGAAATAAAATTAAAATAATCAAGGCAAATGAAAATGGAAACACAACATATCCAAACTTATGTGGTGAAGCAACAGCTGTTCTAAGAGTGAATAGCAATAAGTGCCTATATTAAGAAAAAAGAAAGATCTCAAGTAATCTAACTTTACAGGTCAAAAAACTAGAAAAAGAACAAACTAAGCTCCAAGTTATCTTAAGTCAGGAAATAATAAAGATCAGAGAAGAAATAAATGAAATAGAGACTAGACAAAACAATACAAATATTTTTAAGTTGGTTTTTTGAAAAGGTAAATACTGTTGACAAACCTGTAGCTAGACTACATAAGAAAAAAGAAACAGAAATAAAATTATAAATGAATGAGCAGACATTGCTGCTTGAACTAACTTTTTGTTTGAGGGAACAGAAACTTCTAAAATCTCAAGAGGATTGACTACTGCATAACATACTATTATAGTCTCCTATGGTTCAGTGAACAATATTAAGTCAGCTTTGGGAATAGGAATATTACGTAAATCAGACCAAGGTCCAATATCCATATCAATGGCCGTGAAACAGTCATATTCAACCTGTTTTGTCAGGATAAGGCAACATTGTAGCTGAGTTAATGTGGCTACCCTTGCAAAGAATCGTATTTGAATTAGACGATAAGACTTGTTCATAACTAGACTGGCAGCAAATTGAGAAATGAGTCTTAAAAACTTGTAAAATAGTAACATCATGAGGTATCTATAAGTAAATTAAGTGCTCTAAGGTTAAAGCCTAAGTCTTTTAATCAGGGAGTTCTTGCTATAATGCCTTGTAAATACCTTTACATTCCCAGAGCAACAAAATCCAATAACACAGAAAAGTAAGCAATATGCCTAAAACCAAGGCCCAATTTTTAATAAGCTCACTATTAGAAGCACCCTAAATCTTATTACAGAGAATGTAGAAGGTCTTATTAAAGTTAAAAACTAACACAGAAGGAGAAACATTATTCTAAGAATGTGAAAGGCTTCTTTATTTGTACTACAATTTTGTTATTTCATATAACACCATGAGAGGCTTAGGCTTAAAAGGCAAGGATTTATAAACAACTCTCAAAATCAATGGAGGTGTGTATGTGTGTGTGTGTGACATTGTTTCATTTGTATATTTAGGCTGAGTTCAGGAGGTAACTATCTTCTGTCTGCTGGCCTATTGCATATATGCAATGCAATTGGAGCTACATACATGTCAAATGACTTCAGTTTGATAATGTTGTGACATATTCAGGAAGATGCTGTGTCTTGTAGTAAAGCTAAAGTATCTTCTTTGTTAGCATGTAAGCAGCTATCAGTAAATCAACCAGTTTGAATTAGTTTGGAGCCTCAAGGCAGAGATAATTCTTGGTTTTTTTTTTTTTTTGTAAATACCTAGAGAATACAGTAAATGAATCTTTGAATGCCTGTGGAATCAATTGTCACAATTATTGAAAGCCTACATAGGTAAACGTAAATACGAACATTAACTATCTAAAGGTAAAGATGGTGCACGGAGGGAGGAGGAGGGGGGTTCAAGATGGGGAACACATGTATACCTGTGGTGGATACATGTTGATGTATGGCAAAACAAATACAATATTGTAAAGTAATTATCCTCCAATTAAAATAAATAAATTAAAAAAATAAAGGTAAAGACAAGAAAGCTGAACATAGTAAATAGACTACATAAAGATAATTAGCCAACTCAGATACAGAGGTTAAGAAAGTAGCAAGACTGGATAGCACAGGTATCAGACCAATTATGACTTATTTATTGCTCTCAGATCATGGACAGTTCTATAAACAGATAGATCTCCTTGTCGAATTTCTTCCTTATAGTAATAAATAAGGGAATATAAGATAAATATCCTTTTTTTATTATGCTCCATTTTCATATTTCTCTACTGGTTTTATATGTTTTGTTTGATTTAGAAGCAGAGAATATGTTTTATACACTGGCATATATTTTCTTTATTGTAAACTGTACCGAGATTCATCCCTTTTATTAAATGGATAGAATTTTCTATCCATAAATACAGAATTTCTATAATTTGGGTGTACTTTTTCAGCACTGGGTAAGCCTGCTGTTCTCCCACAGCCTCCTTTTACTTCTGAAAGCAGATATTTATCAACCTGGATGCCTTGCATCCCAGCTGCTCCAAAAACACTCTATCCAAAATATAGACTATGATACCCCTTAGTTGCATAGCAGGTCCCTTTCTGATATCATCAAGCACATCAACAGACAAGATACATACTTCAGAAGTATCAGCTTGCATGGGAACCTCAGAGGAGAAAGAATGGTACGGGAGGGAGGTAGGAGGGGGGTTCAGGATGGGGAACACGTGTATACCTGTGGCGGATTCATGTTGATGTATGGCAAAACCAATACAATATTGTAAAGTAATTAACCTCCAATTAAAATAAATAAATTTATATTGAAAAAAGAATAAGTATAAAGTCATCCAGAAACACCCATATCATGGATGTTTTTTCTGGGTTAGGGTAAAACAAGAAAGGTAGTAAAATTGCAGAATTCATGGCTTCAGTATCAACAAGAAAGGACTGGAAACATTTAAGATGGAGAAAAGAAAAACAGACATGTAAGTTCATTTCATTCCCACTTCTAAGGTTTTCGCATGATGTCAATTTTGTCCATTAGTTTGCATCATTTACCCATTTTTTCTGACTGATTTCTTGGAGTAGGCAAGATCCTCTTGAGGAGGTGGTAAAGTTTCAGTCATAGGTTGTATTCCTTGCATCTTCCTCAGTCTCTTCCAGCATTACTTTTTCTAATATCTTGACTTTTCAATAGGGAATTAGTAACTTTTTCCTCAGGTGTGCCTTCTCATTTGTTGGGATCGCCAGAAAATATTGTGTTCCTTTGTAGATAATTATAAGTAGGCAGCTAAACTGCACTCTTAAGTTTCTTTATGGCTTACTTTTCTACATGCTTTCTCAAAGCCAGATTGTAGCTACTAGTATATGAGAAACTATTCATTCTTGCCATCAACTTACTTTTTCTTCCTACTTGTATTTGAATTCCTAGCAACGAAAGTGTCATAAAAATGGACAGGCTCAATGTCTATTCTGATATTTACATAGATTTATATATGTAGACTTAGAAAATGCCTCAGAGAACTGTGATGAAAAACAATGAAGGAGTCAACTTCTAAGTACAGCATTTAGCTTTTCCCAGTTTACCTTCTGCAGAAAGTTTTCAAGGAATCTTTTCAGTAGTCCCGTTTCTTAGGTTTCCAAGGTACAAAGAACAGAATAGCCTAAGCTGTTGAAGGAAGAGTACAGGATTCCTAAGGACTTCAGCGCCCTGATATGCAGATTACCAATTTTCCTTCATTGTGCCTGTTTCATTAGTTGAAGGAAGTCAACTAGAGGCAGCAATTTGTGTGGTGGCCAGTACACAAGCCCAGGTATAGGATTGTGGACTGAAAGCACAGTGCAGGGCACCTTGGCAAATTCTGCAGATCTCTTCAGAGCTTGAGGGAAAAGGGCAAATGGATCCTTACCATTTTCAGTCCTTCCAGCAGCCTTATTCCCTTTCTCCCAGGTAACTAGGTGACCACTGTCTAACCTGATACTTTCATTATATGGTTCAGTCTTTACAAAATTTTTCAAGGACTCCTTACTCTTTTTCTCTTCATCATATCTGCTTCCATAGCTTTATTTTGCACAGCCTAGAACACTCCTACATCTGTTCCCAAGAATGGCACCTATGCTGGGGATTAGCACAATGACACAAGCCATGGCGCTCTCCTTATATATTTGCTTGACTCTGAAAAGTCTAACCAGAGTTAGTAAAAACCTGTGCCAAAGTAGACTGGGGTTTGGGTACATTCAGTGAAGTTACTCTGTGTAGCTTTCATGTGTCACTTGTATAGCAGGACAGAAAGAAAGTCATCTTTCTCAATAGTCTTTGTCTAAGAGGACAGCATCAGGACAGTAGTCAAAGGAAAACTGTATTTCATGGGTATTATTTCTAAAAAGTAAATAGGATATCAAGAAGTTTCTAATTATATTGATTTTACATAATAAGAAAACAATTACCTGGATCACAAAGATTCACAATTGCCAGAATCTTTGAATAGGTAACAGTCCAAAAATGATCAATAATTAAAAAACACACATTAAAAACTTGAAATAATATAACAGGTTTGAATTTATTTACTTGAATATTTAGAATAAAGCAAATATTGTACCATAGAAATGATTTTGATGGATTATAAAACTTCCACAAATTCCAATAAAGCACTTAGGTGAAAAGTGAAATTCTTGTGATGAGGACCCCATTATATAATACATATATTACACTTTGCATTTACCAAATGCAGTTTAATTCAGCTAGTGTGCACACAATATAAAAAAAGAGTTGAGGAATAATTTTTAAAAATATGAGAATAAACCACCCAAATCTGATTAATATAAAAGAAACCATTGCTTGCCCAGAAGGAGACAGAAAGAAGTGGAAAAAACATGTTTCCCATATGGGCTTTATTATCTGAAGCTTACGAATGGAGTTCCTATTACAGTGAAGTTGTAGTGAAGGTCTGGAATGACAGACCACCTTATCTGCCTCCTGAGAAACCTGTATGCAGGTCAAGAAGCAACAGTTAGTATGGGACATAGAACAACAGACTGGTTCCAAATAGGAAAAGGAGTGCATCAAGGCTGTATATTGTCACCCTGCTTATTTAACTTATATGCAGAGTACATCATGTGAAATACCAGGCAGGATGAATCACAAATTGAGATCAAGACTGCTAGGAGAAACATCAATAACTTCAGATATGAAGATGACACAACTCTTATGGCAGAAAGTGAAGAACTAAAGAGCCTCTTGATGAAAGTGAAAAAGGCTAAGATCATGGCATCCAGTCCCATCACTTCATGGCAAATAGATGGGAAAACAATGGAAATAGTGACAGACTTTATTTTCTTGGGCTCCAAAATCACTGCAGATGGTTAATGCAGCCAAGAAATTAAAAGACACTTGCTCCTTGGAAGAAAAGCTATGACCAACTTAGACAGCATATTAAAAGCAGAGACATTACTTTGCTGCCAAAGTTCTGTATAGTCAAAGGTGTGGTTTTCCCAGTAGTCATGAATGGATGTGAGTTGGACTATAAAGAAGGCTGAGCATTGAAGAATTGATGTTTTTGAACTGTGGTGTTGGAGAAGACTCTTGAGAGTCCCTTGGACTGCAAGGAGATCATGCCAATCAATCCTAAAGGAAGTCAACCCTGATTATTCACTGGAAGGACTGATGCTGAAGCTCCAATACTTTGGCAATCTGATGCAAAGAGCTGACTCATTAGAAAAGACCCTAATGCTGGGAAAGACTGAAGGCAGGAGGAAAAGGGGATGACACAGGATGAAATGGTTGGATGGCATCACTGACTCAATGGACATGAGTTTGAGCAAGCTCCAGGAGATGGCATCACTGACTCAATGGACATGAGTTTGAGCAAGCTCCAGGAGATGGTGAAGAACAGGGAAGCCTAGTGTGCTGCAGCCCACCGGGTCGCGAACAGTCGGACATGACTGAGTGACTGAACAACATTAACAGTGAAGCTAAGAACTCTCACTCTCATTTCATAATTCAGGATTTTCACCTCTGCGAGGCTCCAGAGTAATTTCATTAAGCATGATTTTTAGGCAACCACATCTCTTCAAGACAAAATGTCCTCATTCACTAAAACTAGGGCACCATCCACAGTGACACAGGCTTTATTCTGCAATTTCTTACTAGGGATAGCATCCTTAAATTCTGGGTCCCAAGTAGACTGGAGATCTGAGAGATTCAGTGTAGGACAACTGGGTAGCCCAGGGGAAGTGGGCTCAAGGGTCTTCTTCCCCATTTATATTTGTGTATGAGGACAGAGACAGGGCAGTATTCCAAGAACGTGTACCTCATGTTTGCATTGCTCATGTTCCATGGTGAATTATATAGGAAGGATATTACTCAAACAGGGAGGGGCACATTCCTTTATACATAGCCAGTGATTCATCAGTCAAATTGATGTAAATAATCTACTTTTGCCTCAAGAAACCTGTTAGAAATCTTTATGCAGATTTAAAATCTATTACTAGCCAGTTCTTGGCTGTCTCTTCCAGGAAGCCAGAGCAGAAAAGCAATGGCATCTTTAATAGCATGGATTTTCTACTTAAAATAAATCTAATGAAGCCACATGGTAAGAAGCAGCTAGATATGAGTATCAGGGTATTTATGATTTTATTGTCTCACTTATCATGGGCAAAGTATATGCTTGGATTTCAAACTTCTGGCTGCAGTTGCCATGGTCCTTCAACTGTGAGTTCATTTATGATCCACAAATATCACAACACCTTAGCAAACTCAAAACAATCTAACAAATAAAATTTGTCTATATATGATTTTAGATGTAAGCAGATAATGCAGCAAATAAATAATACTAGTAAATGATAAGACTTTTCAAATTTAATCAAGGCAAAGCTCATGTATGAGTCACTCATAAAAAGAATTAGCCATAATAAAATCCATAGTTCCTTAAAGAACTAACCCCCAAATCTTAGACATTTGTCTCTATTAGTCCAAAGATATATTAGGAATTATAGCTCTCTGTAATCACTGAAAAAAGGGAGGGTTCAGATTAATATTCATTTTTGGTAATTCTCATTTTGCTTGCACTTCATACCTGTTGCTACTATAGATTCTTTTTTCAACCCATCTCTGAAAATTGTAGATGAGTTCTGCCTGTGCTAAAGAAAATTTTAACTTAGCTCTGTAGTTTGCTGTTCCACACTGTGCAGATATTCATTATCTATCTAGCCTTGTGCAGCCCAGCCCAGATTTTGGTAAAGCAGCACTGTATTTATTAGTCCAGCTCCAACAAATGTGGTCATTCCATGTATGAGCCCCTGTTGAGGTTCTTTTTCCCTCCTCTACCATGTTAGCCTCTCCATTTTTATTTCTCCATGATCTATCTGTTGTTTAATGGTGCGCATGTTTTGAGGTGTACTTATTCTTTCAACTCTTGATGGGCACTCTGCTTTCAGTTTTTGCCGTTAGAAATGGTGCTGCTCTAAGTACTCACGTTTGTACTTTAGAGCAAATGTTTATACATTTTTCTTGTACCTGGGATTATGTTTATGGACACAGTCTAAGAGTATTCTAAATAGACATATAGCTTCATTTTAAAATTTTTCTATATGCCGGTGAATATTTATTGATTGAATATTCTTTTCTCTCATGGCTAATGACCTCAACCACCTTTTCACATGTTTATTAGCCATTTGGATATCCTCCTTTGTGATGTGCTTGTTTAAATGTCTTCTCACTTCTTGACATATACAATTTATTTATGTATAATGATCTTTTATTGAATATACATTTTGATAAACAAAAGTTTTAATTTGGATAAACAGAAGTTTTCATTTTGATGCAAACCAATTTATCAATTTTTCATTTATAGTTAGTGTTATTCAATTTTAAGTTTTTGCATTCACCAGAATCATGATACTGCTCTAAGTTATGTTCAAAAATCTTTATGGTTTTGTTTCTCATATATGTCTATGTTATGTCTAGAAATTGGAAAATGGGCTCAAGTTTTTTCATCTTTTCCTCATTATGCAGCAGTGGCACCTTTATTATTAATCAAGTAACCATACATTTCTTGATCTGCTTGTGAAGTCTATTTTTTTCTCATTAAGCTAGTTTTCTGCCTTTTGTCACTACACACAGTCTTAACTACTGTAACCACTTGAACTGCTTTGAAATTTTATAACTTAAGAAATTTTGTTCATTTTGATCAGGACAGCCTTGGCTTTTCTTGGCTCTTTGCATTATATATACCTCACATCTGCATTATATATAATTTTTAAAATCAGGTGTCAATTTATAAAACTCCTAATGGGATTTGGATTTGGAATGCTAATGCATTGAATATTTAAAATGAATATTTGGGGAGAATTAACATCTAAATACAATCAGATCTGCCAATCTGAATATATCTCTTCATTTGTGAGGTATTTCTTTTCACTAATGTTTTGTAATGATGTGTCGATCTTTTCTTATGTAATTGCTGTTTCTCATGTTCTTGGAAATGTTGATTTAAAAATCTGTTTGTTTGTACTTTGCATAAACACACTTCATTGTTTTTATCTGCTTACATATACAACAACGTTGCTAACTTAACTTCCTAATTTTAATTGCTTATTTCAAAATCATTTGGGGATATAGCTATATAGATAGATAGGGATATATACTAACACACATATATATAGACACCATTTTGTTATCTGTAAATAATGGAATTTACATATACTTTCCATTTCTAATCCTTATCCACCTTTTACTCCTTTTGCATGACTTACTGCACTAAAACAGCCAGTATAGTGTTGAATAGAAATGGTGATTGAAAACTTGTTTTATTCTCACTCACAATAGCTCCATTATTAAGCATTTAGCAATTATTTTGTAAATACTTATCTCATTAAAGAATTTTGTTAAATTCCCAGTTCTGATGAGATTCATGAAGAATGTTTTGTATTTGTCAAATGCTTTTTATTTTTGAGATCAGTTCAGTCGCTCAGTCATGTCGAACTCTTTGTGACCCCATGAATTGCAACATGCCAGGGTTCCCTGTCTATCACCAACTCCTGAAGTTCACTCAGATTCATGTCCATTGAGTCAGTGATGCCATCCAGCCATCTGATCCTCTGTCGTCCCCTCCTCCTCCTGCCCCCAATCCCTCCCAGCATCAGAGTCTTTTCCAATGAGTCAAGTCTTTGCATGAGGTGGCCAAAGTATTGGAGTTTCAGCCTCAGCATCAGTCCTTCCAAAGAACACCCAGGACTGATCTCCTTTAGGATGGACTGGTTGGATCTCCTTGCAGTCCAAGGGACTCTCAAGAGTCTTCTCCAACATCACAGTTCAAAAGCATCAATTCTTTGGCGCTCAGCTTTCTTCACAGTCCAACTCTCACATCCGTACATGACCACTGGAAAAACCATAGCCTTGACTAGACAGACTTTTGTTGGCAAAGTAATGTCTCTGCTGTTGAATATGCTATCTAGGTTGGTCATAACTTTCCTTCCAAGGAGCAAAAGTCTTTTAATTTTATGGCTGAAATCACCATCTGCAGTGACTTTGGAGCCCCCCAAAATAAAGCCTGACACAGTTTCCACTGTTTTCTGATCTATTTCCCATGAAGTGATGGGACCAGATGCTATGATCTTTCCCCTCTGTTGTATTACTACAATGAATTACACTGATTTTTAATTTCTTAAAATTAAACTTAATTTAGAATAGTTTGACTTGTTTTAAAAAGCTCTGAAAATAGCAGTTACTGAATATCTCACAACCCATTTCACAAACCATTACTATCTGATACTAGTATGGTTTATTTGTCATGCAATTAATTGATAATGGTACATTGTTACTGAGTCTATGCTTTTTACAGATTTCCATTGTTTTTGCCTAATGACGTACTACTGTTCCATGATCCCATACAGGATGCTGTATTTTGATGTTATATCTACTTAGGATCCTCTTGACCATGACAATTTCTTGTTTTGACAGTCCTCTCATTTTTTAGAAATCAGTTCAGTTGCTCAGTTGTGTCCAATTCTGCGGCCCCATGGATTGCAGCACACCAGGCTTCCCTGTCCATCGCCAGCTCCCAGAGCTTGCTCAAACTCATGTCCATTGAGTGGGTGATGCCATCCATTCCATCCTTTGTCATTCCCTTCTCCTCCTGCCCTAAATCTTTCCCAGCATCAGGGTCTTTTGCAATAAGTCAGTTGTTTGCATCAGGTGGCCAAAGTATTGGAGCTTCAGCTTTAGCACCAATCCTTCCAGTGAATATTTAGGGTTGATTTTCTTGAGGATTGACTGGTTTGATCTTGCTATCCAAGGGACTCTCAAGAGTCTTCTCCAATACCACAGTTCAAAAGTATCAATTCTTTGGCACATCAAGAACTGATCTGAGAACTAGTTAAGTGTTTGTAGAGTTGTCTCTCAAGTGGGATTTATCTAATTATTATCTCATGATTATACTGTCATTATGGGTTCTGGGAAAGATCATAAAGTATCATTTTCATCCTGTCATAAAAGGTTATATTCTATAATATGACTATATTAACCTTGATTACCTGGGTGAGATAGTGTTCATCAGGTTTCTCCACCATAAATTTACTTTTCCTCCCACCTGCCACTTTCACACTGTATTCTTTGCAAGCAAGTCACTATGCACACAACACATTTGAGGAATGAGGATTCATGTTGCACCTCCCTGAAGTCAAAGTATCTACAAAATTTGTTTTGAATTATTTTACATAAGAACTTTGTCTATTCTCCCAATGTATTTATTCGCTTTTTTATATTAGTGTGAATTCATGGATAATTAGAAAGAGAAGCACTTCCTTACGTTCTGGTTCTCTAGGATGCTCCAGGTTCATCTTTAATATTCCCTGGCCCTTTATAGAATCAGGCTTCCCTGGTAGCTCAGCTGGTAAAGAATCTTCCTGAAATGCAGATCTCAGTTTGATTCCTAGGTTGGGAAGATCCGCTGGAGAAGGGATAGGCTACCCACTCCAGCATTGTTCGTCTTCCCTGGTGGCTGGTAGTTCAGCTGGTAAAGAATCCACCTGCAATGCAGGAGACCTGGGTTGGGAAGATCCCCTGGAGAAGGGAAAGGCTACCCACTCTGGTATTCTGGCCTGGAGTCCATGGGGTCACATAAGAGTTGGACATGACTGAACGACTTTCACTTCACTTCATAGAATCAACCATTTTTGAAAGGATCCATTTTTTTGAGACTAGTATTAGAAACCAAGCTATGGGTTTTAGGTGTGCCTTTTGTTATTAGATTACCATTGTTTCTAGGCTCTCTCAACTGACAGATTAATGAAATATATACATAGAATGTAACTGTATGCTGCTGCTGCTAAGTCACTTCAGTCGTGCCCGACTCTGTGTGACCCCACAGACGGCAGCCTACCAGGCTCCCCCATCCCTGGGATTCTCCAGGCAAGAATACTGGAGTGGGTTGCCATTTCCTTCTCCAATGCATGAAAGAGAAAAGTGAAAGTGAAGTCGCTCAGTCTGTCCGACTGTTAGCGACCCCATGGACTGCAGCCCACCAGGCTCCTCCATCCATTGGATTTTCCAGGCAAGAGTACTGGGGTGGGGTGCCATTGCCTTCCCCGATGTAACTGTATATATGTATATAAATATTTATGTGTGTAACTACATATGCATATACATATATATGATACAGAACGTAAGTTAATAGTGATGGTTCCAATTCAAACCCATTATTACATGGATTACTCTAACCTCTTCTTGTTTGTCTATAGCTTTCTACTCCAACAGCAAAAAACCTTACACCATCTGCCAACCATTTACTTAATTAATTCTAATATGTATGTGTAGTGGTTTCAGAGTTGCTAATCCATACACTCTTGAGAAACAACAAGGCTCCTCCATCCATTGGATTTTCCAGGCAAGAGTACTGGGGTGGGGTGCCATTGCCTTCCCCGATGTAACTGTATATATGTATATAAATATTTATGTGTGTAACTACATATGCATATACATATATATGATACAGAACGTAAGTTAATAGTGATGGTTCCAATTCAAACCCATTATTACATGGATTACTCTAACCTCTTCTTGTTTGTCTATAGCTTTCTACTCCAACAGCAAAAAACCTTACACCATCTGCCAACCATTTACTTAATTAATTCTAATATGTATGTGTAGTGGTTTCAGAGTTGCTAATCCATACACTCTTGAGAAACAACTTTATTAAGTACAGGACTGAATATAGTTGTTTTGCTTTTAGTCTTACAGATTGCACTAACTCCCCTAGTCACTTGTTAGCATCTTTTCTTTACAACGCCATAAGTGAAATTGTTTTATACATTTGTAATACAGTAGATTCTCTTTTTACATTTTATATTCGAATCTGGGATCCCCCAACTACTAGTTTTTAAAAATATATGTTAAGGTTTACTTTTGTCCTGTAAAGTTCTATGGGTTTTGACAAATGCATAATGTCATCTATATGCCATTACAGTATCACACAAGATAGATTCAGTTTGCTTTATCTATTCAGCCCCTGCCCTCCCACTGATAACCATGTGTTTACTGTATCTTTAGTTTTGCCTTTCCCAGAATATCATATAAATGGAAGCGCGCTATACGTATTCAACTGACTTCTTTCACTTTGCAAAATGTATTCAAAGTTCATCTATGTTTCTGTCTCTCTCTCCCTCTTGTTGGTAAAGTGGATGTGCCACAGTGTTTTTAAGGATTAACCTATTGGAGGATATTTTAGCTACTACCAGTTTTTGGCAGTTACAAATAAAGCTGTTATAAATATTCATGTGCTAGTTTTTGGGTGGACCTAAGTTTTCAACACATTTGGGTAAATACCTAGGAGCACAGTGGCTAAATGTAGAACATTTTCCAACATTGCTGTACCATTTTTCATTCTAGCCACCAATGAATGGCAGTTTCTGTTGCTTGTATTTTCCACATATTGACAGTCAGGTTTTTTTAATTTTAGCCATTATCCTAGGTGTGTAGTAGTATTTTTTGTTTAATTTGCATCTCCCTAATGACAGATAATATGTGGCATCTTTACATACGGTCATCTATATTTCTCTGGTGAGGTGTCTATTCAGATTTTTTGCCCATTTTAAATGGGTTGTTTTCTTTTTGCTGAATTTTAAGAGTTTTTATCTATTAGGATTGAAGATCTTTATCAGATATGTGCTTTGAAAATGTACTCTCCCATTGTCTCCTGTCTTTTCATTAACTTATGTGTCTTTTGCCAGATCAGAGCTTTTACTTTTAATAAAGCACAACTTACTTTTTTTTTTTCTTCATGGTTTTGTGCTTTTGGTGTTATATCACAAAACCCAAGGTCACATCAATTTTCTCCTATGTTTGCTCTGAGAAGTTTTATAGTTATACATTTCACATCTAGTTCTATGATTTCGAGTTAATTTTTATGTAACATATAAGGGCTGTGTCTAGGTCCCTGTTATGTACATGGAATCCCATGTTCTAGCATCATTTATTGAAGACTATTTTTATGCAGTAAATTGCCTTGACCTCCTGTCAAAGATCAGGTAATTATAAATGTTATAAGTGTGTATCTACCTCTGGATCCTCTATTCTGTACTATTGATCTATGTCTATTTATTTGCCAATGCCATGCTATGTTGATTATGGTAGCTTATGGTGTTTCAAAATAAGGTAGTGTGAGTCCTCCAAACTTTTCTACAGTATGTTGTTAACTCTAGTTCTTGTCTTTTCACATAAACTTTACTGATATCTACAAAATAACTTACTGGGGCTTTGAATAGGATTATATTGTATCCATAGGTAAAGCTGGGGAAAACGGACTTAATGAGTTTTCCAACTCATGAAAACAGAATAGCCATTATTTACATTTTCTTTATCTTTTATCAGAATTTTGTACTTTCCCCATTTAGATATACAAAAGTATGTGCAATGAATACCTTTTTAATTGCAAATGTAAATGGGATTAAAAAATTATTTCAAACACGAATTGTTCATAANAAAGCTGGGGAAAACGGACTTAATGAGTTTTCCAACTCATGAAAACAGAATAGCCATTATTTACATTTTCTTTATCTTTTATCAGAATTTTGTACTTTCCCCATTTAGATATACAAAAGTATGTGCAATGAATACCTTTTTAATTGCAAATGTAAATGGGATTAAAAAATTATTTCAAACACGAATTGTTCATAATTGGTATATAGGAAACAATTGACTTTTTTATACTTATATTCTTTATCCTTGTTATGCACATTTATCTC
This sequence comes from Oreotragus oreotragus, assembly GCA_006410675.1. Classification (NCBI taxonomy): domain Eukaryota; kingdom Metazoa; phylum Chordata; class Mammalia; order Artiodactyla; family Bovidae; genus Oreotragus; species Oreotragus oreotragus. Next base: position 173,298 of record SJYX01024196.1, read on the forward strand.
ATTTAATTCCAGGTTTTTGTTTAGCTTTATAGATTCTTTGGGATTCTCGACATAGATACTCATGTCATCTCTGAATAAAGACAGTTTTATTTTCCTCATTTTCAATCTATACGCCTCTTAATACTTTTTATCTTATTGAATTAGCTGAGACTTCCAGGATGATGTATAGAAGTGGTGCAAGAAGACATCCTTGTCTTTTTTCTGAAATTAGCGTAGATGCTCATCAAAAAATATGTTAGCTACAGGGCTTTTTGTAGGTGTCCTTTCCCAAACTGAGAGAACTTCCCTGCATTACTAATTTACTGAGAGTTTTTATCTTAAATGAATATTGGATTTTGTCAAAAGTTTTTGTAGCACATGGCTATGTAAGTTTTCTTTTGTAGCCTTTGGATGTGATGGATTATATCAATTGATTTTTGAATGTTGAAATACTTGGAATAAATTTCACTTGGTTGTGTACAATTTTTCCTATATATTATTGGATTTAACTTGCTAATATTTTTGAGGATACTCATGACATATATTGGTCTGTAATGTCTAATTTCTTGTGATGTCTTTATCTGGTTATGATGTTAGGGGAATAATGGTTTAACGCAGTGAATTAGCAAGGGACTCCCTTCTTTCTAGTGCTTCCCAAGTGGCGATAGTGGTAAAGAATCTGCCAATGCAGGAGACATGAGATGACAGTTCAGTCCCTGGGTCTCGAAGATCCCCTGGAGGAGGAAACAGCCACCCACTGGAGAGTCCATGGACAGAGGAGCCTGGCAGGCTACAGTCCACAGGTCTCAGAGAGTCAGACAGGACTGAGACGACAGCATGCATCCCTCTTCCATTTTCTGGAGGCAGTGGTGGAGGGTTGATACTGTTTCTTCCCTAAATATTTGGCAAAATAAACCAGCAAAACTATCTGGGCTTGGTGTTTTCTTTTTTAAAGCTATTAACTGTTAATTCCTTTAATAGACTTAGGGCTAATTAGAATATGTATTTTTCCTTGTATGGGCTATTTAGAATATGTATTTTTCCTTGTATGACAAACCAGCAAAACTACTGTTTTATTTCATCAAAGTTATCCAATTGGGAGCATACAGTTCAGAGTATTCTGTTATTATGCTTTCACTATCCTTAGAATCAGAACTGATTGTTCTTTTATTTCTATTATTAGTCATTAGTATCTTTGTTTTCCCCTTTCCTTAGCCTCAGTAGAATTTTTGCAATTTTATTGGTCTTTTAAAAGAACTACCTGTTGCTTCTCTATTGTTTTTCTGTTCTTAATTTTACTGACTTCTGTTCTAACTGCTGTTATCAGCATTCTATTTTCTTTAGGCTTAAAGTGTTCTTTTTCTAAGGTAAAAACTTAAGATTATTGGTTGAGGTCTTTTAAATTTTCTAATGTATAAATGTAATGTTGATTTTTTTTTCCTATGATGCTTTAGCTGCACCTGATAAATTATGGTAATATTTTCATTTTTACTTTGTTCAAAACAAAAAAAAATATTTCTAATGTTCCTTGATGTATCTGTCATTTTGCTTCTGTGTGTGTGCTTTGCATTTTTTCCTGCTTTGTGTTCTCTAAATTCCCACACTTGTGACTTAATGTTTTTCATTCATTTTGAAACATCCTTGACCATTATCACTTTGAAAATTTCTTCTGCTCTCTCTTCTCATTCTGGGATTCCAGTTATGTGTACTTCACTTTTTAAAACTGTTTGACAGTTCTTGGATGGTTATTTTTTCTCTTTGTATTTCATTTTGTGAAATTTCTATTGGATTGTTTTCAAAAGCATTGTTTTTCTCAATTGTATTGAATATAGTGATGAGTCTATTAAAGTCATTCTTCATTTAGGTTTTTTTTTGTAGCATTTCCTTTTGATTCTTGTAGTTTTTATTTCTCTGCTTATATAATCTATTCTTTTTTTTTTTTCGATGCAATCAGCAAGAGGATTTATTAAACCGGCGCGCCGGGGTTCGATCTTCCTCGAAAAGAACGAACCCTGATGCTAGTTACAAAGCGGTTTTTATACATCAAAAGCTATAAGCAGGTATAGGTGGGGTGAAGACAATCTCAGCAAACTGATTGGTGGGCATAATTTGACCTTTTCAGAGATAGGTCTGAAAGCTATCAGGCTGAAACGGCTAACCGACCACCTCATACCTTGATTGTTTCTCTGTTAATCTTTTCTAGAAAATTGGCTTACCACCGCAAGGTATATAATCTATTCTTGAATGACATCCTCTTTTTCCCTCTTAACATATGAATCACAGTTAAATTCTCCATTTGATAATTTCAACATCTGTGTCCTGAGTCTGGTTTTGCTGATTGTTTTCTCTCTTCAGACTGCATTTTTCTTGCTCTGTAACATGCACTATAGTTTTTTTGAGTTGTGTCTGGTATTTGGAATTGAGGTAAAAAAGCCTTTGGTGTGAGATTTGTTGTAATCTAACTAGGAGTTGTGTTGTTTAATGTTTGTATTCCTAGAGGCATCAGAAGTGTTAAATTACTTTAGTGTGCTTTTGTCTCCTCTCTTGACTCTGGGTTTCCCTAAGTACTCCTGAGAGGGCTGTTGTCTTGAAGCTCTTTCAACTGTATCCACTGTTATTATAGTGAAGCTTATTGGTGGGATGGTTAGCTTGCGGGGTAATTGAGTGATCCACAACAGTTTTGAATAAGTCTCTGGTTCTGTTTGCCCATGTCTTAGGATTGTGGCCTTTATAAGTGTTTCTTCAGTAGCATAGTTGTTTTTCTCCTTGCCTCCTACCGTTTTTCCTGACTCTAGTGTTCCCAATCTATTTCCCTGAAGCACTGACCGCTATTGACTAATTGTGTGTGTGTGTGTTCTGATTGGTAAAACTGAATGGCTATAAAAGGCCAGAGGAATTAGAGTTAGAGGAATGCCCTTCCCTCAAGTTTCCAGGTCTTTCCTCTGAAGATTAGGCCTCAGTTATGGAAAATTCTTTGGGTTTACTTCATAAGGATCACTCTCCTCCACCACTCCAGTTCCAGAGTCATAAGGGTGTCTTTTTTTTTTTTCCCTCAAATCCTTATCATAAGAAACATGTGAGGTTCTTGTAGGTAAAGCCCACAAAAGTGTAAGTTTCCAGAAGTTTCTCCCTTTCACTTTATTCTACATTCAACCCATCTCTTCATCTAAATTGCAGTTAAATTTTCCTACCAATTTGTAGCTTCTGTTTCAACTAGCAGATCTCACCTGTATCTCAATGGATGTCTGTCTCTCCAGATTTTGGAGTGGCAGTTTTCCCTGCAGCTTCAGGCCTCTGATGGATCCAAGGAAATAATCAATTTTTCTCAGTTTTCCTACCTTTATCTTGCTGTAAGTACAGAAACAATGACTTCTTACCTCTTCATATTTCAGAGTTGAAACCAGAAGTCCTATTTTTTTTTAATGTAAAAAAGCAACTTTTACTAAGTAAGTCCCAAATGGTTCTGATGCATTAGTTTTGACATATTTTATGCAATGTGGTTATATTTATATATTATATACATATTATATATATATTTAGGATGTTTGCATCTATATTCATAGTAGTCATATTCTATAAATTCATTTTAAACACTGTTATCAGGTTTAGTTAAGCTATTCTGAGAAAATGGGAATTAATACTATATTTTTTCCTTAAATACTTGTAAAAACCTACTGGCGAGAATATTCATGACTGGAGTAGTCTCATTTAGAAGGATTTTCGGTTTGGATTCAGTATCTTTAACAGATATAGAACAATTTATACTTTCTATTCTTTTGATTTCTTTTTCACTAGCTGTGTTCTTAAGGAATTTTTTTCCATTTCATTGATACAGCTGACCCTTGAATAACATGATTTCAACTGTGTAGATCCATTTATTATATAATTTTTTTTCAACAAGTATGTACGACAGGATCTGGTTGAGACTGTGAATATGGATCCTTGGATGCAGAACCACAGAGAGTGGTAACTGTAAAGTTATATACAGATTTTCAACTGGAGAGGGAAGACTTATTTGTACCTCTAATTCATGATGTTCAATGATCAACCATATTTTTTAAATGGTTGGCAAATTATTTACTTTTCAAATGCTATTGATATTTAAAATTTTAATTTAGGAAAAATTGAAATTATCTACAAAGGCAAATAAGAGTATTTAGATGACAATGAACTTTATGTTCTCACATTTATGCTTTTAGGTCTGGATGGTGAAATTTTAAAAAATGTCACATTTGCTGGAAGGACCTCATCCACATGTACAAAAGTGCTGCAAATTCTACCTTTCCTGATAAAATTACCCACTGCTCAGGAAGCTGCAAAAGTGGTTAAAACTGATTTTTAACTAAATCTTTACATTTAGCAAACACTACTAGAAATGATCTACTTTCCAATCCTTCCAATCATCTCTATTTAGGTTTGATCAAATCAATCCATCCAATCAACATCATTTTTGCTCTGATCTACCCCAAATGCTGCTTATTATAAATTTAGTCAAATTTCACTCATCTTCAAAATTCCCTGTAATTTTGTTTTTTTCTTCAAGAAGCAAAATGTTGAAACTTTTCTTACCGTTTCTCCCTTACCAGACCAATAATTTGAAGTAAGTTTAGCACTTGGTTTTAAAATTTAAGCTAATTTTTATGTTTCTCAGAGTCAGGGCATTGGTATTAATACAGTAAAGGACACACAAAAACCTCTATGCTCAACATGTTTGCATTCTAGTGCAAGGCAAATACTCATTAAAATATTAAATAGGGCACTTTATATTAGATAATAAGTATTAAAAAATATGGAACAGGATACAAATAAACTCAAACCAGAAATAGAGGATTTAATATGAAAATAAAAAAACTAGAAAGGGAAATACTCACATTATTAGATCTGCAGCACTGCACTAAACATTAATCAAACTAGAGACAAAACTACATCCTCCCATCCCAGGCACCTGTAAACATTAAGTACTTTGGGAAAATAACTGTCTTCCATTAGCTGAGAATCTAAACAGTAAAAAAAAAAAAAAAAAGAAAGAAATAATCAATCAAGGTGCTTAAGTACGTATCAGGCAACTAATAACCTACATTGTACCCCTAAAGTCAAAAATATAACAACATTAAAGGATAAACTTGCAATTTAAAAAATCAATATGGGTGCTATAATATCAAATTTAAACACTACCACTATTATACAACTTGTTCCTTAGAAATGACAAGTATTCAGGTGGTATATTTCTCCAATAACCCTCAGACTTTATCTAAATTACACTTGTTCTTCCACTGTAATAGCATCTCTACTTTCTTGATAGGTAGAGAATCACTGTATAAATGGAATTGCAAGCTAAATATTTTCTGGATGGTCTAGGCCTCAAGTCCTTGAGGACTCCCCTCCACATAAAGAATGTGGATAATTTGGAAACTGATATACTGTTATTTTTGTATCTAAATTGAGCCCAAACCAAAGATCTCAAGGAAGCAACCATTCCAGTGCACAACAATTTCTACTCACATAGTCAGGATTGTTTGGGCTAACCAAAGTTTAGATTTATCCATCTAAGTTGCTATCCAAACTTCCACTGTATTTTCTAAAACCAGAAACTGAGGACTAAAAATGGAAGTAAAAAACTTATACCAGTCCTTATAACAGCTTAACCCTCCAATTCCAAAAACCTACATGACAGAGACAGAGATTTGTTTAGGACCTCAGAGCCATAAATTGAATAGTTTTTCCCTGTTTCCCTATAGTACAACACCCATACCATTTTATTTTCAGTAACTCCTCGAGGCAGTATACTTTATAGTGGTAGATTCATGATCTAGTTTTTTGTTAGTGTCACTCTGGATCAAAACAGTCTATACTTATTTGTCACTCAGGAAAATCAATAGCATATTTAGACTATGTCCCAAGGCAAAATACATCCACAAGGCAGAACTCATTACATAACCACATATCTGGTTAGAGAGATGTAAGAGAGTGATAGTAAGTATACTTTGAGTGTAGTCCATGGTTTTTGAATTCTTTAAGAATAAACAGGTTCATAAGAGAGTGATACAGAGTGATTGCAAGTATACTTCGATTGTAGTCCATTATTTCTAAAATCTTTTAAGAATAAACAGGGTTTTTGATTTCTGCAGGAGCCTCAACAAAGAATGGTCAGCAAATTAAGTAACTTTAGAGTGCTCTGAAGTTTTCTAAAGAGGTGACTGTTATAAAGTAAACATCCATCCAGAGAGGATACCACGAAAGTTAAATAAATGCCCTAACAGGCAGCACTCACTAATATCCTGTCCCTCATGATTATATTTTTTGAGAGATTAAAATAGCCTGTTGGCTCCATTGGCTCCAGAGTTATCAGTTACTGGGAGAAACCTGCAGGTAAATTATATGAGAATAACCTCTACCACTCTAATTATGGATACTTAGCCATACCAGGTGACATCAAATGGAGAATGGCAAACATTTAACATGAAATTATCTACCGCAGCAAAGACAAATTGACTACTGTATATAATCAGCCTGGTGGAGAAACTTTACAAAGTCACTGAGGGTATCTGTGGTTAATGTCTCATTTGTTGTTCTTGATAAAACTGTAAAGGTGGGGTATGGATAAGAGCCCAAACCTTAGAATTTCTTTAAACATATCTAAACAGATTTCATACTTTCTGGAATGTGCTTTAAATATATATCATAGTTGCTTATTTGGGGGAGGGGTGGGGGGACTAAAGCCTTGTTGGAGAATTCCAGTTCTGCCAGTAGCAATGTATTACATGATTTTGTGTTCCTAAACTCTTTCTGAGATAATACTAGGCACAATCATTTTACTGAGACTGTAATTGAAGTTTTGCACATCTCTTCAAGTCACACAGTAACCTTACTGTCCACATTGCTTCAATCTTCAGGAAAGATAGAAAAAACAGAAATCTTAAGGTAAAATTAGCAACATTCTCAGCTTCATTCAGACTCCCATGGCATAATGATTGCTTTAATGACAACGAGCTTAATTCTTGGGGTTCATTGAATTGTTCCTTTTGAGTTAGTAACAGGACAAGTCTAGTAATATCACCTCTACTTCTGGATTCTGCTCTATTATAAGAAATCCTGGCCAAATATTTCAGATAAGTCATCAGCAATTCATCCAGTTGTATTTATAATAAAACTTTCTACTAATTCCTATCTGAGTAAGGTGGACAAACTTGGTGTTCTGATTCAACTTCATCGGAATCCTCAGAGACCACCCCACATAGCTGTCCTGACTCTGTTGCAATAAATAGTCATAGCAGTAAACAAGTAGAAATTTATGCCAGCTTGATTTTAGGTTAGAGTTTCCTTTAAATCAAATGACACAAATGATTTTCCTCAATAATCTCCTAGAAAGTGAAAGTGTTAAGTCTCTCAGTCTTTTGTGACTTTGTGACTCTGTGGATTGTAGTTCACGAGGCTCCTCTGCCCATGGAATTCTTCAGGCAGTAATACTGGATTGGGTAAGCCCGTTGTTTCTCCAGGGGATCCTTCTAACCCAGGGATCAAACCTGGGTCTCCCACATTGCAGGCAGATTCTTTACCATCTGAGCCACCAGGGAAGCCCTAATATTCTCTTAAACAACTGTTAAATTCTGGAGGTCTGCTCTAAAATTTGGGAGAGAAAAATAGCCTTCAAACTCTGGGGGAAAAAAGCCTTATCAAGTACNCCAGGGATCAAACCTGGGTCTCCCACATTGCAGGCAGATTCTTTACCATCTGAGCCACCAGGGAAGCCCTAATATTCTCTTAAACAACTGTTAAATTCTGGAGGTCTGCTCTAAAATTTGGGAGAGAAAAATAGCCTTCAAACTCTGGGGGAAAAAAGCCTTATCAAGTACTGTTGAGGATGGTGAGGCTGGTGCAGAAGTAAAATTTCACGAGGCTGATACTTTAAGTGTGATGTCTTTCAAAGAGGGCTAAACCATCTTAAATCATTACTGGAGACCTCAAGATAAGAAGTCTTAGGAATCCATTAGAAGCAGATATTCTTTGTAAAGAAATGGCTTCTCCTTAATATCCACAAAAAAATATGACAAACTGTCATGGTTTAATTTGTATTCCTTCATTTTTTATTTTCTTATCTACCTGGTTTAAGGTTTTGGTTACATTTAATTATGTTACTTATAAGGCATTTATTATTTATATTACTTTACTTATTTTGCTTGTAATCACTCCTTAGTACGAGTCTAATAAAAACACATAACACAATTTATGTGTGAAGGGGTAAAGCATATAATCAAACTGATTGTTGAATTTGTACACATTTTCCATGGTGAGCCACCCAATTTCTCTTGGTTTCAATTCTTTGAAATGAATCAGAAACTTGAGGCCCAACCACTGAAGACAAGGCAAACACAACAACATACTAGATAGACAGAAATCTAAAATTACTATCCTGTCATATCTGGTAAAACAGTTTCCTGTGTCTGTGAAAACAATACTGGCAGGTCTTTGGTGGAAGTCAGCTTTTGTAACTGAAATTTCACAGGAATAGAATTTCATGAGAACTACAGAGCAAATAATATCTACTTGGAGGTGTCTAATTTTCTCAGATTTCATACAATTCACTATTTTCGCTTTAGATCTATCAATGATATTGATACTACAACATTTATTTTCTAGCACTAAAACATTCTTGATCAGTAACACTGAGACATTACAAAAATATTTGACAATCTCCTAGGGGTACTTTGGCTTTAAACAGATCACTGTGTAGTTCTGAAAGACTGGTATTGGATTAGTGAAGCAAAAGTTTCTTGGTAACATCCTGCACACTGGAGGAATCTGCTACCTTGATAAACTAAGTTCTGCCATAAGTATATTTTCGGACATCACCCAGGTTGTATTTTGACCCATCAGTTTCTCCTCTAAGAAGAGATCCTCAGATAATTTAATTCTAGAAGAAAAAAAAATTAGATCTTGATGTTAGAATCCAAGCCTTACCACTCAAGAGGAACTCTGTATTGCTTACTCAAGTTCCCACAATGAAAAGATCTAACTTGAATGAAATTTCAGAGTGTACTGCCCTCTGTGATATACTCCTGAGACTCTGCCAAGGTGGGCTCTTACTGTCTTAAAAGGAGCAAGTTTTGGTGATATTTTTCAGGAGCCAGCATTTGCTATATGTAATGTAATCAATTATTTTAAAATGTATGTTTTCTCAAGAGTCACAAGCAATTTTTACTGAACACATAATGTGCCAGATGTTATTATCTCTTTTAATTTTGGTAATGGCTGGCACATCTCACTTCCACTCACTAGACAGACAACCAGGAAACCACGGTGAATGTGAATTGGAATCCAGGAAATCTATTCTAGCACTCATTTCCTTAATGAATATGCAATTGTACCTACTAATATATTCTATTTCCATGATTGCAGGGACCCTTACTATCTTGCTCACAGCTATTTCTCCACTGCCTAGAAGAGAAACTTTCTCATACTACACGATCCACAAATATTTTTAGGGTGAATAGATGAATTTAAAGCATATTCTATGCTGGTACACAGAGTGATATCTGAGAATGCAGGCTTTGAATCCAGAAGTTCAAAGTTAAGACTAATATATATGCTAGTGAAGTGAAGTCGCTCAGTCATGTCTGACTCTTTGTGACCCCATGGACTATAGCCTACCAGGCTCCTCTGTCCATGGGATTTTCCAGGCAAGAGTACTGGAGTGGGTTGCCATTTCCTTCTCCAGGGGATCT
>SJYX01024196.1:188423-198588 GCA_006410675.1 Oreotragus oreotragus
AAGACGCTTACTCCTTGGAAGAAAAGTTATGACCAACCTAGATAGCATATTGAAAAGCAGAGACATTACTTTGCCAACAAAGGCCCGTCTAGTCAAGACTATGATTTTTCCTGTGGTCATGTATGGGTGTGTGAGTTGGACTGTGAAGAAAGCTGAGCACTGAAGAATTGATGCTTTTGAACTGTGGTGTTGGAGAAGACTCTTCAGAGTCCCTTGGACTGCAAGGAGATACAACCAGTCCATTCTGAAGGAGATCAGCCCTGGGATTTCTTTGGAAGGAATAATGCTAAAGCTGAAACTCCAGTACTTTGGCCACCTCATGAGAAGAGTTGACTCACTGGAAAAGAATCTGATGCTGGGAGGGATGGGGCAGGAGGAGAAGGGGATGACAGACGATGAGATGGCTGGATGGCATCACTGACTCAATGGACATGAGTCTGAGTGAACTCCAGGAGTTGGTGATGGATAGGGAGGCCTGGCGTGCTGTGATTCATGGGGTCGCAGAGTCAGACATGACTGAGCGACTGAACTGAACTGACTGAATATGCAGTTGGTATTGCTTCCCCTATGTTCTACTCAGAACAAAAGTAGCTGCTTCTACTAAGAGTTGTTAATATTGCATTTATATGTCTGCATATAAAATTTAAAAATCAGTACTCTAATTGCAATTAGAGAAATGAATGATCTCCAGTGTTTTCCTTCAACTGGTACTACTTTCATTTAAGTGGATGAAACTTTTCCATTTGTAGTACAGGCTAATATCCTATTTCTATTATATATTAGAGACACAGTTTCTTTTTCAAGTTTGTTCCTTTTGTTTATAAGTGCTAGGAAGAGAAATATTAATTTAATTTTATATACTCAGTTCTACAATAGCCTGAAAAGAGCCTCACTGAGATGAAGGATGAGCAGGCAGGGTGGAGGCTGGGAGCTCACACATATTTCAGTAGAAAGGAATCAAGGCAAAAAAGAGTAATTTGTGTGGCTAACGTATATTACATTCTTTAATCCTTAGTTCCTTTGAGGAAGTTCTACCATACTCATATTCCATGTTTAACTGGTTGGGCTTTCCAGTGGAAAATTGCCAATAATTTTGAGATTATACCAATGCAGTGCATATAACATAGCTTCTTGGATATTCATGACCTGAAGTCTTTGAATCTTTATCAAAAAATGTAATAATGTTGTGGTAGTCAGCCACATGATGCCGCCACAATGAAATAAATGCCATCCCAACCTGCTCTTTTAAGAGCAAGGAATAGCACACAGCTTTGTAGAGTCTTTTCTGCATATAAAATGTAGGAATCTGAGGGTTAAATGGTCATGAAAGTAGAAAATTTGTGATAGCCATATTCTTTCCAAGTCAGAATGAGATGAGAAATCTTCACCAACACCTCCAGATGTATACTTATTTCCTCAATCACTGACCCTTAAAAGAGTCCATTTAGGAGGTTATTGCCTCAGGAAATAAGTGATGCATTATTATTCATTTCAGCAGCCTGAGGCCAAGACAGAAAGAACTACTTTTTCTCTAGAGTCTTGATTTAAATACCATGATAAATAATAGTATCCAATTATGTTTCATATCTCAAGATGTCTCCTCAATCAAATTGCTTATATGCTTCAAGAGAACTGCATATACAAATTTGAAACCTAAAGCCTATCCCTGAAGTCCTGATAGAAGGAATTTTAAAGTCATAATAGTCCATAAAGAAGGAACTCTCCAACTACTGTCACCATGTATCTTTTAAAGCCCCTAGAAAACTGAACTCTTTTGATCACTGAACATACTCTAGCAGGGATGGAGTCCTTCATGTTGTCTATCAGGTTATAATGCATATTTGGTGGTATGTAGGATTGTTTGATAATGTAAGCCTGTGGTAATTATTGACATACATGGTCATAAAGACTTGCATTAGCACACTTGGCACACTGGTGGCAGGTAGTCGCATTTAAACTTTATAGCTGCCTGGCCATTTTTGTAGCTAACTCCATTTCCCTTTTTCTTAGAGGACATTCTCTTCTAGACTATGAGATATTGGAAGAGCTGATAATCATGAGGTACCCTACCTCCACTGGAGATATAACCAGACTACTCATAGTTCCTCTTTTTGAGTCAGTGAACATCTTAGTGACTCAAGTCAGGCCCAATCCTCCACTCTTGGACTTCTACATAAAAAAGGGGAGAAAAAAGTTCACATTTTACTCAAATTGAAAAATAGATAAACTGACTTTATAACTTTTTTTTTTTTGCCAGTCATCTAAATAAAAAAGATGCAGAATTAAAGCCAAGAAACATAACCAAGAGATGAGAAATGAACAGAAGTCAGATGCTTCTTTAGATCCTGGACTCCTGGATTGCACAGAGATTGAAGCCAGACTCATCATAGTTATAGAAGCTTAAGAATTTCCTTTTCTCCTTGTAAGGTATTGTGTAGTATATCTTTCCCTTATAACCAAGAGATATGACTAATCAAGGTAATTATGAGGAAACGCAAAGAGTGACTAATAATATCAAGACTGAGGAATTATATTATTTCCAGAGTGCTTCTTGAACAGTTCTTTTTGAGAATATACTACTTCCAATGGGGGAAAAAAGATAAAAGTGATGTGAAGGAAGTACCATGGAGCAAGAAGTGACAATCAAATTCTCTTTGATATGTAATTATTGTTGATTATACAGTGTATCTGATACTTCAAAACAGAATCCAATGATGAAATAAATTCACTAATTTGACTTTGTGTAATATATTTGTAAAGATATTAAAATTAAAGATAGTTATATAAATGCAGTATATAACTAGGAGATTAAAATCTGAGATTATGCCAACAAAATGAAGCAAGATGTGGACAAAATCGAGGTCAAATGGTTAAGCAAATAGTTCTGCAGTTAAGATATATCTGGGTTCAAATTTTGCCTCAATCAGTTACTATAATGACTACCATTATTGTTGCTGTTCCCAGCATGTTCACTCCAAGTTGCTTTATCTGTTTATGAAGACATTTATTATTTAAAAGAGCAATTTGAGAAAGGCAGTATGAGTATGTTCACAATTTAGACACATATATAAAATAATTACATATATGTCAAATTTGTACTATTCTAAAACATATGGGTTAATTGGAAAATTTTTAAAGTTCAAGATTTACAAACATTTCAGCACACACTCTACCACCTTTAATTGTGCACTTAATGATAAAAACATTTAGTTATAGTTATTAATTATTTTATTACATGAATAAGGAATCCATCTGTGTAGCTGCTAAGTCGTGTCTGACTCTTTGTGACCCCATGGACTGTAGCCTGTCAGGATCCCCCTGTCCATGAGATTCTCCAGGCAAGAATACTGGAGTGGGTTGCCATTTCCTCTGCCAGAGGATCATTCTGACCCAAGGATTGAACCCACATCTCCTGCACTGGCAGGCAGGCTCTTCATCAGTGAACCACCAATGAAGCCCCTAAATCTGTGAGTTTGTTTTTATTTTGCATGTGCATTCATTCGTATTGTTTTTAAATGGCACTTAAGCGCTATCATATAGTATCATACAAGTCTCTTCTCCACTCTTGGCTGCTGCAATGCTGTGGCATGGAGGTGGTGGGAATAGAGAAGGCACTGGCACCCCACTCCAGTACTCTTGCCTGGAAAATCCCATGGGTGGAGGAGCCTGGTGAGCTGTAGTCCATGAGGTTGCTAGGAGTCGGACAAGAATGAGTGACTTCACTTCCACTTTTCACTTTCATGAAGCGAGTTAGACTTAGCAGGTAAATAATGGGATCATTCACAGGAAAGCAGTCAATGCCGTTTCCCAGTGGACAGTTGTGACCACTGAGCAAGGAGTGCAGTGTATGAGCAGGGCTCTTCAGGACTGGGGGCAGGGATGGAGGATGGACTAGGTGCTCCTTGAGTTCCCAAAGTTGGGTTAGGAGGGAAAGAAGAGTACAGTGACCAAGACTCCCCTTGTCCTAAAATAGGCAACCTGACACTGAATCCCAAATATCTGTCCATTGCTGGGAGATAATAATTAGAAGGTAAACCCTAGATATGTGATATTTTCTTCTTTCAAAAAAGAAAGCCTCTATTAAATTAATCAAATTAAAATATATGTTTGCTTCACCATATAATTTAAAGGTATGTATGTAACCTAAGCAAAACACACATGTAATGTATCTTCTAAATGAGTAAAAGGGAGGAAATACAAGTTACATAAAAACAGATTAAAATCATACAAAAATACCATAAGTCACTATAAAACAAGAGAGGATTATAAAATGGCATATGCAAATAAAAACAGCACTGCCTGTCATATAAATAAGATTATAATATCTCATCTAAAAAGTGATATTAACTTTAAAAATATAATGCAACAAAATGTTTTTCAAAATAACATACCAGAGATTTAAAAAGAGCTTTCAATAGAAGAAAAATAAGATGATTGCAATCCATAGGAAGATAAAATTGAATTGACTCCATTAAGGGTAAATACCACAGAATCAGATTTTATAAAGCAAAAATTACACAAAATCCATGAGATTGAAAGAAAACTAAAAAGAAGCTTTAAAGCATTTTATCCAGCGATGGAATTCCAGCAGAGCCAATTAAAATCCTAAAAGATGATGCTGTTAAAGTGCTGCAGTCAATATGCAGTGAATTTAGAAAACTCAGCAGTGGACACAGGACTGGAAAAGGTCACTTTCATTCCAGTCACAAAGAATGTTCAAACAAAACCACAATTGTGGTCATTTCACATGCTAGCGAGGTAATGATCAAAATCCTTCAAGCTAGACTTCAACAGGACATGACCTGAGAGCTTCCAGATGTACAAGCTGGATTTAGAAAAGGCAGAGGAATCAGAAATTCAATTGCCAACATCTGCTAAATCATAGAAACAGCAAGAGAGTTGCACAAAAACATCTACGTCTGCTTCACTGACTAAACCATTGATGATGTAGATCACAACAAACTGGAAAATTCTTAGAGATGGGCATATTAGGCCACCTCACCTATCTCCTGAGAAACCTGTACGCAGGTCAAGAAGCAACAGTTAGACCCGGACATGGAACAATGGACTGGCTTCAAATTGGGAAAGGAGTACATCAAGGCTGTATACTGTCATCCTGCTTATTTAACTTATATGCAGAATACATCACACAAAATGCTGGGCTGGATGAAGCACAAGCTGGAATCAAGACTGCCAGGAGAAATAACAATAACCTCATTTATGCAGGTGACACCACCCTTATGGCAGAAAGTAAAGAGGAACTAAAAAGTCTCTTGATAAAAGTGAAAGAAGAGAGTGAAAAACAGGCTTAAAACTCAACATTTGGAAAACCAAGATCATGGCCTCTGGCCCTATAACTTCATGGAAAATAGATGGGGAAAAATGACAGTGTTTATTTTTTGGGCTCCAAATCACTGCAAATGGTGACTGCAGCCATGAAATTAAAAGACATTTGCTTCTTGGAAGAAAAGCTATGACCAACTTAGACAGCATATTAAAAAGCAGAGACATTACTTTGCAGACAAAGGTTCATCTAGTCANTCATGGAAAATAGATGGGGAAAAATGACAGTGTTTATTTTTTGGGCTCCAAATCACTGCAAATGGTGACTGCAGCCATGAAATTAAAAGACATTTGCTTCTTGGAAGAAAAGCTATGACCAACTTAGACAGCATATTAAAAAGCAGAGACATTACTTTGCAGACAAAGGTTCATCTAGTCAAAGCTATGGTTTTTCCAGTAGTCATGTATGGATGTGAGAATTTGACTATAAAGAAAGCTAAGCATCAAAGAATTGATGCTTTTGAACTGTGGTGTTGGAGCAGACTCTTGAGAGTCCCTTGGACTGCAAGGAGATCCAACCAGTCCATCCTAAAGGAAATCAGTCCTGAATATTTATTGGAAGGACTGATGCTGAAGCTGAAACTCCAATACTTGGGCCACCTGATGTGAGGAAATGACTCACTGGAAAAGACCCTGATGCTGGGGAAGATTGAAGGCAGGAGGAGAAGGGGACGACAGAGGATGAGATGGTTGGATGGCATCACTGACTCGACAGACATGAGTTTATGCAAGCTCCAGGAGTTGGTGAGGGACAGGGAAGCCTGGCGTGCTGTAGTCCATGTGGTCACAAAGAGTTGAACATGACTGAGCGACTGAACTGAATTGAACAGCTGCTATGGAGAACAGAGTGAAGATTCCTTAACAAACTAGAAACAGAACTGCCATACGATCCAGCAACCTCACTGATGGGCATACACATCAAGGAAACCAGAATTGAAAGAGATACATGTACCCCAATGTTCACTGCAGCATTACTTACAATAGCTAGGATATGGAAGCAATCTAGATGCCCATCTACAGATGAATAGATAAGGAAGTTGTGGTACACATACACAATGGAATGTTACTCAGCTATGAAAAGGAACACATTTGAGTCAGTTCTAATGAGATAGATGAAACTGGAGCCTATTATACAGAGTGAAGTTAAGTCAGAAAGAGAAACACTAATACAATATACTAATTCCTATATATGGAATTTAGAAAGATGGTAATGACAATCCTATATGCAAAGCAGCAAAAGAGACAGATGTAAAGAACAGACTTGTGGACTATGTGGGAGAAGGCAAGAGTGGGATGATTTAAAAGAACAACATTGAAAGATGTATATTACCATAAGTAAAATAGACTACCATCGCAAGTTCAATGCATGATCAGGGCACCCAAAGCTGATGCTTTGGGACAACCCAGAGGGATGGGATGGGGAGGGACGTGGGAGGGGGGTTCAGGATGGAGNTCCTATATGCAAAGCAGCAAAAGAGACAGATGTAAAGAACAGACTTGTGGACTATGTGGGAGAAGGCAAGAGTGGGATGATTTAAAAGAACAACATTGAAAGATGTATATTACCATAAGTAAAATAGACTACCATCGCAAGTTCAATGCATGATCAGGGCACCCAAAGCTGATGCTTTGGGACAACCCAGAGGGATGGGATGGGGAGGGACGTGGGAGGGGGGTTCAGGATGGAGGGACACATGTGCACCCATGGCTGACTGATATTGATGTGTGGCAGAAACCACCATGATATTGTAATTAGCTTCCATATAAAAATAAATTGATTAATTAAAAAAACAATGTGATGAACATCCAAGGGGTAAACAATAAAATTATGATCTTCAGACTAACCAATAGTATTTATATATTTCAAAGATTGCTATAAGTATTAATATTGTAATAATGGTTATATAAGATGTTAAGATTAGAAAATCAGGGTAAAGAATATACAAGTATTCTCTGTACTATTTTTTAAAATGTCCTGTAAGTCCTGAAATAATTTTTAAATTATTTCAAAATAATAAATAAAGTTTTAGGAAAAATTAAACAGAAATTTTGCCAAAGATTTATAACTGGCAGCTAATCTTATAAAAATTTATCTTCTTAAGTGACCAAACTGTAAACTGAAGTCACAATAAGATAACATCTCATACTTACTCAAGTGAGTACAAGAATGACAACTTCAAATGATGGTGATGATGAATAGTAGAAAATATCATATATCACAGGTGGTGAGTGTGAAAAGTTTCCACCTATTTAGAAAACTCTTTGACAGTTTCTCATAAAATCAAGCAAACTATATCTTACAATCAAGCAAATTCCATTTTTAGGTAATCGCATAAAAGATTTGCCAACATATTCAAAATAGCTAAAAACTGGAAACAATCCTCATGCCCATCAACAGGAAAATGAATAATAAACTGTAATAGTCCCATTCAATTGAATATTACTCTACAATTAAATAGAAAAAATTTAAACTTACTGGTACAGGGAATAATATGCATAAATCTCAATATCATTATGATGAGTGGAAGAAGTCAGACATATACTGTGTGATTCAATTTAACTAATTGCAAGAACAGGTAAAACTAATCTATGATGATAGAAATCAGAATATTGTCTCCTATGAGAATTAGGCTTAGGAGGAAGGAAGCAGTAGAGGAAGTTCTCAAGTAATAAAAACATTCTACTTCCTGAATAAAGTAACAGTTACATGGGTATATACTTTTAAGAAAACTCATTGAATTACACAATTAAGATGCATGCATTTAACTATATAAATTTTACCTGCATAAAAGTATAAATATTAAAAAGAAAGTTCTCATTACTGATATATCTGTTAGAAATATTAAAAATATTTATATATTACATAAATATATAAAAGGGAGTACAGAACATTACAAAAGTATGTGTGAGTGTGTGTATCTATGTATATACTCACACACATTTTGGGATGTGTGTATACATATGTTTGAAAGGAGATACAAGAAACCGTAACATTAGCTGTCTCCAGGAAAGGGAAACTGGGTGGCTATGGAAGATAGAACTGAAAAGGTAAATTACCTTTCACTGAAAATCCCTTTGTAAATTTTGAATTTTGTAACATATATTATGATTTTAAAAATGAAAGATGTAAAATGCTTCTGGAAGAAATCAGTGTTATGAATTCTCTAACTTATTTAAAAATACTTTAAAAGTATTATGAAGTGAATATGGCAAAATGTGGTAGAACCTGGATTACCGGTATTTGCAAGATCATAGTTCTTTTTTCCTTATACTCTGTATGCTTACAATGTGTTAATTATGAATTTTTATAAAAATCAGAACAAAGGAAGTCTTTCATTACCAAGAACAATTTANAGAACCTGGATTACCGGTATTTGCAAGATCATAGTTCTTTTTTCCTTATACTCTGTATGCTTACAATGTGTTAATTATGAATTTTTATAAAAATCAGAACAAAGGAAGTCTTTCATTACCAAGAACAATTTAAAATCAATGAATTACACATGTTTAAGAATTCATTAGGAAAAAAACCCACAAGGGAATATAGAAAAAATAAATTAATTAAAACATTAAAAAGATACACTGATAAGTAAATACCAGAGAGCTGACTGGGGAACACAGGAATGGACAGCAAGTGATACTAAAAGTCCATGAGTCAAACTTATTACATTTAAAAAAGACAGCAGAAATAACCAAAACTGGATGAAAATGGATATTAGTTGAAATGAGAGAAATTAATGAACATTTTGTATTACTTCATTCTACTGTGTTTGAAAATCTACTTCACTATGATTTTCTACTAGAAACAAATTAAATGTAAGGTATAAAACAAAAAATTAGCAATAACCGTAGAAAATGTGAAAACCACCAAAAACACAAAGGAGAGTTCAGATGACTTAAATTATGTGTTTGCTTAACTGCTGATGAAAGCTAAAGCTTTCCAACCTATTCTAGAGCATAGAATAAAAAGAAAATCCTAAAATTATTTAAAGACAATTAGAAAATCCAATATACAAACATGACAAAAACAGAAGAAAAAATAAAATTACAGATCAATTTCAGTTAGCAGTATGCCTGAAAAAATTCCAAATCAAGCTAAGATACTCATAATTCAATAGTGAATTTAAAAACCAACACTTTTTTAACCAAAAGGAATTTGCTGAATGAACAATAAAAGGAATAAAAAATTTTTCAGTACTAAAAATGGATTATTTCACAATGACAAAAGTTTAAAGAATAATATAATTGTTTATGCAAAAAGCATTTGGTTATATCTACCGCTTGGTTTTGATTAAAATTCCTTAAGAAATATATAAAAGGTAAGAGACTTTACCTAACATAATATATAAGAATCTGAAATTTAAAATTAGCATTTTGATGACTGGGATCATTATTTACATCAAAATAACTTACCTATTGGAACTAATAATACCTGATACCACCCCCAGCAGGGTCTTATAAACAAGACAGAACTGTAAACCAACAAATACATTCAAGTTTGTTCATCTACCCAAACAGTTCTTCTGTCATTGATAACATATCATTCACATAGGGAAATATTTCATTCATCAGACAAAAATGTGATTATCTAAATTCAATCAACGTTTTCATCTTACTCTTTCACCAAGTTTAAGCTCTCACAGGGTGAATCTTGCCCACTCCTAACCAGTTCCCTGGTGAAAAGCACCTTCCTTCCCTGGTGACTCAGTGGTAAAGAAAAGCACCTGCCAATGCAGGAGATGTGGATTCGATCCCTGGGTCAGAAAGATCCCCTGGAGAAGGAAATGGCAACCCACTCCAGTATTCTTATCTGGGAAATCCC
>SJYX01024198.1:0-13172 GCA_006410675.1 Oreotragus oreotragus
TGAGTTTGAACAGGCTCCAGGAGTTGGTGATGGACAGGGAAACCTGGCGTGCTGCAGTCCATGAGGTTGCAGAGTCAGATACGACTGAATGCCTGAACTGATGAAAGACTCAGAATTGCCAAAGCCATTCTGAGGAAAACAACAAAGCAGGAGGCATAACTCTCCCAAACTTCAGACAATACTAAAAAGTAACAGCAGTCAAAACAGTGTGGTACTGGCACAAAAACAGACACATGAATCAATGGGTCAGAATTTAGAGACCAAAAATAAACTCACACACCTGTGAACAATCAATCTTTGACAAAGGAGGCAAGAATATTTAATGAAGAAAAGACAGCCTCTTTAGCAAGTGATGTTGGGAAAGCTGGAGTGCCACGTGTGAATCAATGAAGATAGAACACTTTCTCACATCATACAGAAAAGTAAATGTAAGATGGCTTAAAGATTTACACATAAGACATGACTCCATAAAACTCCAAAAAGAGACAAAAGGCAAAACATTCTGTGACATAAATCGTACCAATGTTTTCTTAGCTCAGTCTCCCAAAGCAATAGAAATAAAAACAAAAATAAACAAATGTGACATAATCAAACTTATAAGCTTTTGCATAGCAAAGGAGATCATAAACAAAATGAAGAGACAACCTACAGAATGGGAGGAAATACTTGCAAACAATGTGATCTACAAGGGCTTAATGTCCAAAATATACAAACAGCTCAAACAATTCAATAACCAGAAAAAATAAAAAAACAATCAAAAAGTGAGCAGAAGACCTAAACAGACATTTCTCCAAAGAAGACACACAGGTGGCCAATAGGAAAAGATGCTCATCACTGCTAATCATTAGAGAATTGCAAATCAAAACTACAATGAGGTATCACCTCACACCTGTCAGAATGGCCATCATCAAAAAGTCTAATAAATGCTGAAGAGTGTGTGGAGAAAAGAGGGCCCTCTCACACTACTGGTGGGAAGGTCAACTGGTGGAGCCACTATGGAAACCGGTATATAGGTTCCTTGGAAAACTAAACATAGAGTTGCCATATGACCTAGCCATCCTACTTCGGGGCATATATCCAGACAAAACTATAAATCTAAAAGATATAGGCACCTTTATGCTCATACCAGCATTATTTACAATAGACAAGGCATAGAAACAATCTAAATGTCCATCAACAGATGAATAAATAAAGAAGATGTGGTGTATGTGTGTGTGCATGTGTGTGTGTGTGTAACGGAATATTACTTAGCCATTAAAAATAATGAAATCCGGCCAGTTCAGCAACATGGATAGACCTAGAGATTTATCATACTAAGCTAAGTAAGTCGGAAAGAGAAAGACAAATACCATGTATCACTTATATGCTGAACCTAAAATATGACACAAATGAACATATATATATAAAACAAACCAAACTCACAGATATAGAAAACAGACTTCTGGTTGCCAAGATGGTTAGGTTTGGGGAGAGAAGGATTGGGAGTTGGGGATTAGCAGATGCAAAGTATCATGCAGAGAATGGATAAACAACAAGGTTCTACTGTACAGCACAGGGAACTATATTCAATATCCTATGATAAGCCATAATAGAAAAGAATATGTGTGTGTGTGTATAACTGAGTCACTTTGCTGTACAGCACAAATTAAACACAACACTGTAAATCAGTTATACTTCAATACAGTTTTTTTTTTAAAAGAAATACCCCAAAGTAAAAAATATATATATCCCTTGTAAATCTGGAGCTGATCAGCTACCTGGCTTCACTCCTTCTGGACCCTCAGCCAGCCAGACCCCTTTTACAGTCTCAATACACTCAAATTATACATGGTTGCAGCGGGTCAGGTGAGAATGAAGAGGGCACAGTATCTTCATTGTAAGCATACCTGCTACCAGCATTTCTATGTGGACTCTGCAACTCCATGATAATTTTGCGGCAGAGACTATTTATTACCCCTAATTCTATCCTCACTTCTCCCTTTTAGAAATCTCACATTTTAACTGGACACCAAGTTGCCAAGCTGACATCATATTGTCTAGTCCTCCTTACACTTAGGGAGAGGCACATGCCTAGATTCCAGCTAGGATACAATTTCAGATACAGCACCCACCCAGACTGCTGAAACACTTGCACTGAAGCCCTGGGATGCCATATGAGGAAGTTCTACCTTGGGGCTGCTGTGCTGTAAAGAAGCCCAAACTAAACCTACACAGTGAGTCCCCCCGGAAAGGCCTCCAGGACTATCGCAAGGGACAGATGACTGGTTAGCTTCCAGATGTTCTAATCTTCTACTATTCCAGCTCCAACCATTGTCTAACTATAATCAGATGAGAAACTCTGAGCCAGAGCTACCTAGCTGAGCCCTTCTTGAATTGCTATCCCACAAAACCCACAAAATATTATAAAATATGTTGTTATTTTAAGCCACCAACTTTGGGGTAGTTTGTTACACAGCATAGATAACCAGCTGCTGCTGCTGCTAAGTCGCTTCAGTCGTGTCCGACTCTGTGCGACCCCATAGACGGCAGCCCACCAGGCTCTCCTCCATCCCTGGGATTCTCCAGGCAAGAACACTGGAGTGGGTTGCCATTTCCTTCTCCAATGCATGAAAGTGAAAAGTGAGAGTGAAGTCGCTCAGTTGTGTCCGACTCTTAGCGACCCCATGGACTGCAGCCTACCAGGCTCCTCCGTCCATGGGATTTTCCAGGCAAGAGTACTGGAGTGGGGTGCCATTGCCTTCTCCGATAGATAACTAGAACAGTCATCAAAAGTACAGAGCTCACTACCTAATTCTGCTGGGGCCCTGAGGGAAAGAGATTTTCTGGCCAGAAGCCTTGCAGCCTTGCTGCCTGAGAATTTTCACATACAGATCACAGGGTTTGGAGCTCCAACTTGCCTAAAGAGGATGGATTTAAGCAATTCATCCGAGTTTTTTGATTCCACATCTACAAAGAGCCTAAGGAGGTTTTAGGAAGGCTGTGAGAATCAACAGGACATAGGAGGAACAATACTCCCAAGGCAAGTGTTCAGTAAATGCCACTGTGGCTTCATAGCCTCATGCCCACTTATCTCGTCAAACAACAGTTTGATGAGAAAATTTCTGTAGTGCATCTCCACAGACTCAAATAGAGTCGATGGACCCCCGTTCAATTCAATGTCAGTTACCTTCTGATTACAGATGGACGGCATAAGCCCTTCCCATCCTAAATCTCTATTCTTCAGCTTCACAGTGGGGCTTCCCCGGTGGCTCAGTAGTGAAGAATCCTGCCAGTGCAGGAGATATGGGTTCAGTCCCTGGGTTGGGAAGACCCCTTGGAGAAGGAAACGGCAACCCACTCCAGTATTCTTGCCTGGAGAATCCCATGGACAGAGGAGTCTGGCAGGCTACAGTCCATGGAGTTGCAAAGAGTCAGACACGACTGCAGTCACTAAACAACAACACACTCTACAGCAGCAGGCCCCGGGGGTTTTCAATGGGTGAAACAGTAGAATAAGTCTTCTCTCTAAAAGACCTCTTTTTCTCGGCTTTGCGCTCTGTGCGATATCAGGGAACACACATGGTCAGGATCATTTCTTCCAGCATCACACTTCTTTTCAAAATTCCTCTTTGGGCAGCCAGCAAGTCTCTTATAATCCCTCTGGAAATAGCTCTTTTTCACTGAGAATAATCTCCCTGCCAATGAGGAAGGGAAGGACACATCACAGTGTCCCAGGAAAGCCTTGTCTGAGGCCATCATTTAATGCCAGTCCTAGCGTGGTATGGGGACTACTGAAGGAAAATAGTGCTTTGATATAGAAGTCAGGGTCTGCGGCTTCCCAGCATGGGTGGCCAGCCAACCAGGTGGGCAGCAACTGTGGGGACAGTTCTCAATGTAGGTTGCTTCTAATGTTCAATGGTTAAAGGAAAATATTGAAAATTAATTATTTTCACTGTATATTTCAATATTTATCCTGCCCATACCCAGACAGAAGCAGAACCAGAAATAGCTGCTACCCTAACAGCTAACATTGAGACTCCTTTCTGAAAGACATATGTCTATACTTCTACACATATGCAAAATGAATCATTCAATCATTATAATTTTTGAGTAAAATTCTTGAACAAGCTATTTATTAACAGTAAGGCCAGCCAAGCTCAATATTTTTGAAAAAAGAAAGATGGGCACAGATCATTGATACTGCACTAATTAGGATTCTGGAAAGTTAATTAAAAACTTATGTTGAATCAGAGAAAATGATTTTCATTGCATGAATATAACTGATAACATCCCATAGAGATATAAAGGTAGAAAAACAGGCTGTATTTCATAGGCTATATTTTGAGTAACATTTTCCTCATTTTTAAAATCACTTTCCACAACCCCTTTTTTTTTTGCCAGAGTAGGAACACAAAGAAATTTTGTTTCTGGCTTCAATTTTTAAAAATCTAATGTGAAGCAAAACTCGATGCTAAAGGCTACTTTGCCTCTCATTTTTAAAAGTATTAAAAATACTAATTGTTGGACATATGAAAAGATATATGTTTTTGAAAAGATTAATGGATTCAAAGCAATTTTTAATCAGCCTTTTTCCTATGATGATAATTCTTAAGTGTTTCAGGCTTTTTAATGGAAGCTTTCAGAACTGTAGCCTGAGTCACTTAATTTCTGTTAACAGATCTGTCCTGGCTTCTTATTGGCATTTATTCTTGTGCCACCCACGTAGAACTCCAAATGTGGCTCCAAGGACTGCTGAGCTGTGAACACTCTATTTGTGTAATTCTGCCAATGACCACCCTTAAACCTCAGAAGAATCAAAGGAAAGCAAAGATATGCTGAAATGTTAAAAAAAAAAAAAAATTTTTTTTTGAGCACACCAGCAAGAATGTGAGTTCTCCTATACTGTACCCTGTCAAAAGGGCTCCTAAGGGTCAGGACCACCAATGCACAGCTTTTAGCTGTGAGAGCACGATCTGTGGCAAGGTTGTATATGCATCTGTACCAGCCTGCCCAAGGCACCACGCAGAAACCATGACCAACCACAGCTGAGAGAGGAAACCCTCACCTGGTGCACAGAATAGGTGAATTGTGAGCCCTGGGTCCCAATGCCTTCTTTTACCTTTCTCTTCCTTAAATAGGGTGTGTGTGTGTGTGTGTGTGTGTGCGCGCAAGCATGTGTTTGTACCTTAAAGCAGAGTAAACAGACATCAGACAGTAAGGCTTTCCCACTCAGCAACTATGGACTGGGCAAAAGCTAAACAAAAAGAATATAGTAGTCATTTGAACTCTAAGTATCAACTTTCTTGCCAACATCACTAACACTAAAAGCTTTGTTTCGTTTTGATTTCAATTTGTAATTTCAGTTTTATTCAGAGCTCTTGAATTAAAGTGAGGGTAACATCAGTTAATTATAAGTTAATTTTGACATAATCTGGAATAAATTAGATGATTGCTTGGTTCACATAAGTATATTGTAATCATAAATTGAGACCTTGGACTTTGAAGGGAGCTTTGAAATTATTTCCTATCTAAACCTGTCATTTTAGAGATGAAAAAAATACGGAGGTCCATTGTGATTAAGTGACCTTCCCAAGGTCATATAGCTAATCAGAAGCTGAGTAAGAACTAGATTCCATGTCTCCAGCGTCCCCATCTGCTGTTTGTTTTTTCCACTACATCTCAACTTTTGATTAGTCCTAGTAAGAGGTGGCAGTGACCTGGATTAAACAAAATAGCAAATCACCTCAGTGTTTCTTTTCCTTGTTCCTGGGCTTCTTCAAAATTTTTTTGGCTACACTTTTTTGGCTACACTGGGTCTTTACTGTGGCCCATGCTTTCTCTAGTTACAGCAAGGGGGGTGCTGTGGCATGCAAGGTTAGTTGTCCCACGGATGTGGAATCTTAGCTCCCCGACCAGGGATCGAACCCATGTCCTCTGCTTTGGAAGGCGGACTCTAAACCACTGGACCACCAGGGAAGTCCCTGGGGTTGTTTTGATTTGTTTGTTTAATTATTTTCATATCCTGTGAAGTATCTAACACAGTACAGGTTTTCAGCAAAAATATGTTCAGTTACATTCACAGGATAATTGGGGGATATAAACTGAGATATCTTTTGAGGTGCAGCAAATTAATGTTAACATTAGCATTATAAATGGTGAAGGAAGGCTGCCAGCCAGATGGAGAATGATGGAAGAAGCTGATCTGGAATTTACATTTTCCATTTCTATACCACAAAGAATATACTTCATGGAGGCCACAGAGATTTAACAGAAAAAATACAGACAGCAGTATTACTTATATTATGCGAACAAGCCATTCCTTTTTCTCATTATCCTTCTCAATAATTGCTCATAAATCACATTCTAACACAAATAACTCTCATAATCTGCTCTTCTTTCTCAGATATACCCCACTGTGTACAGTACAACTAGCTCTGAGCTTACGAAGATTCAAAGTAGGTTGCTAATTTAACTTGCAGCAGAAGAGGTATCATATATTATAAAAAGCATCTGAGCTGAAATTTTCAGACGTTTTCTCATCCTGACCTGTCAATAATAAGCTGTGTGACTCTATCCCAGTAGTGCAAATCCACTGGGATCCCCCATCTTCCTTCCAACTTTAAAATCCTAAGACTCAATATCTTTTCTTAAGGAATCATAAATATTTCTCAAAGACTAGGCTTGAGTTTGGTGTTCTAAATAAGGGAACTACCTCCTTTGGAGAGAGAAAACTTCAAACATACCATCTTGCCACCACCATACATAGGAGATTCAGGTCACATGTTAGGCAATGAGGAGGTGATGATGACAGGCAAGGGGATTACAGAAGTATAAACCAGGGTCTCTGTCCTCCAAAGCCTTAACTAGCCAGCAGGGGAGACAGAATCTTCAGTATAAGAAAATTACAGGTAATATCCACACTGTCTTGAACACCTAAGGGTCTAATTGGTGTCCAGTTGGTTTCACTGGGGCTGTATTTTTTTAATAAGTACTGAAGTAGGTTATAGTATCTTGAATGCCATAAGCATACAGAGAGACAGAAATGTGACCCAGGCTGGGACCACATATCCTGAAACTGGAAGGCTGCGGCAAGATTACCTCGCCCAGGTGCCTCCCGCAAAAAAAAGTCAAGGCTGTGAAACCGGCGCAGTCACACAGGCCCAGGTGCTGGAAGGGCCCCATAGTTGGGGTTAACACCCTGTGGTTGCCGTCTTGAAAGTCTTAGTAATGTTATCTTTGGATGTGGATTTTGTGAGGGAAGCCCGGTGGGGCCACGGAGCGTGCGCCAGGATCTTAGCGCCTCAGCTCCAGGGTGATCCTGCCTCCCTGCATCTCCCCAGAACAGGCTCTCAGGCGGCTGCTGTTCCCCAACCCCAGCCACGCTCCCCTCACTAGGCAGTCCCACCTCCCACTCCGTGCCGCAGGACGGCTGCCACCCTCGCCACTGGCAAGAGCCTGGGCTCAGCAGGGGAACTGAAGCGATGACGGTGGGCATTGCATCTGCTGGGCAGCGAGCACGCCAGAGGCGGTGTCTGGGCGTGGGCGAGCCTGTGCTCCTCCAGTGCAGATCCGAGGCACATGCCAGCCCTGTGGTTTAAAGACCTCAGGGGGTCATCCTTCTGCGCTGGCTTCAACTTCCCGAGCGTGCTAAGTTGTTCCAGTCATGTCCGACTCTTTGCGACCCCACGGACTGTAGCCAGCTGGGCTCCTCTGTCCATGGGATTCACCAGGCAAGAATACTGGGGTGGGTTGCCATTTCCTTCTCCAGGGGATCTTCCCAACCCAGGGATCCAACCTGTGTCTCTTACCTCTCTCGCATTGGCATGTAGGTTCTTTACTACTAGCACCACCTGGGAAGCCCCAGCTTCCCTCCTGAAAGTGAAAGTTGCTCAGTCCAACTCTTTGCGGCCCCATGGTAGTCCATGGCATTCTCCAGGCCAGAATACCGGAGTGGGTAGCCGTTCTCTTCTCCCTGGTATCTTCCCAACCCGGGGATTGAAGCCAGGTCTACCCCATTGTAGGTGGATTCTTTACCAGCTGGAGCCCAAGACCCCGCCCCCAACTGACACCACTGGCCTGCGTCCTGGGCTGTCAGGAGCAGAAGGTGATAACTGTCAGGCTTTGGGAGGCAGTGAGGGGCTGCACTCACCCGACAAGTACCCCCAGCTCCTGTTTGGGGGTCCTCTCTTCCTCCTTTCACTCTGCCTGAGTACCGCTGGTATTTATCTTTTCTGGCCCCTAGGAACCAGGAAATATTTCCCCTTCATTTTTATACTGTGCTCTGATATTTGTATTTAAAATTGGCACTGCACAGTATAAAGGGAGGGCTTCCCCAGTGGCTCAGATGATAAAGAATCTACCTGCAATACAGGAGACGCAGGTTCGATCCCTGGGCCGGGAAGATCCCCTGGAGAAGGGAATGGCAACCTGCTCCCATATATGTGCCTGGAGAATTCCATGGACAGAGCAGCCTGGTGGGCTACAGTCCACAGAATCACGAAGAGTAAACACTGGGCAAAGTCCACTCACTGAATATAAAGACAAGTAGGAGATGGTGACGGACAGGGAGGCCTGGCGTGCTGCGGTTCATGGGGTCGCAAAGAGTCGGACACGACTGAACTGAACTGAACTGAACAGGTTACACAACCAGAAAGAGCTGTTTTCCCACAGAGAGAGAAATGCTGCCCTAAAAAATTTTGCTGACTTGCAGTGACATGTCTATGCTTTCAAGAGGTTGATGGATTTCCGCCAACCTCTAATCTCCTGATCCTCTTTATTTTTATTTATTTATTACTGCCTCTGCCCATCTC
Source organism: Oreotragus oreotragus (assembly GCA_006410675.1). NCBI lineage: Eukaryota > Metazoa > Chordata > Mammalia > Artiodactyla > Bovidae > Oreotragus > Oreotragus oreotragus. Next base: position 8,790 of record SJYX01024198.1, read on the forward strand.
CATGAAGACTCCTTGAGCTTCCAGAAAACTTTAGTTTTAAGATCTGATGCTTGGGAACAGTTGCTCCACTACGACTAACACACACTTTTGTCAACCATTTTAAGGCAAAACTATTCCCTAAGCACAAACTGAATGGCAGAAGAGAGACCCTGGAAGAATACACAGCATCTACTGCACAATATGCTGAATGTGGGCAAGCTGAGGCTAGAAGCCTTTGGCCTAAGACTCTAGTAGGTACCACTGGCTGAAACAGCAAAAGCTTGGAATATGTGGGGAAAGATATTTAAAGTGTACAACGGCTGTTGTTTAATATATATTTTTTTAAAGTAAAATATCATAGAGACAAATTATATTATTTGTTCAGTTACTAAGTTGTGTTCAACTCTGCAATCCCATGGACGGTAGCACGCCAGCCTTCTCTGTCCTCCACTATCTCCTGGAGTTGACTCAAATTCATGTCTGTTGAGTCAGCGATAGTCTCTAACCATCTCATATTCTACCATAATATCTCAAATCATATTATAGCAAATCAATTATAACCATAATATAAATGACACTTAGGGACTATGAGAGTACAATTTTTTTTTAATTCTGCTTTCTTCATTTGACCTTAAAATGTCAAATGTATCCACTTTAATTTACTTAATAATTTCTTGTTTTTGGACAATAATTGTTTGTGGTTTTGTGCCCCAAATTCTTCAATATCTAGAATTATTTTTTTTTAGAATAGGTTCCCAGTTGTCTGTTCCCAGACAAAGAATATGATACTGACAAAGAATATTAGTAAGTATTTTCAATTGGTTTCAAAAAGACATTACAACAGGCATTACGGAAAACAGTATATGATTCAGCAATTTCACTCCTAGGTATTTATCCAAAGAATATAACAACACTAATTCAAAAAGACATATGCATCCTATGTTTATTGCAGCATTATTTACAATGGTCAAAATGTGGAAGCAACCTAAGTGTCCCTCAACAGATGAATGGATAAAGGAGCTGTTATATAGATACAATGGAATATTATACAATCATAAAAAAGCATGAAATTCTGCCATTTGTGACAACATGGCTGGACCTGGAGAGTATTATGTTCAGTGAAGTAAGGTCTTAGAAAGACCTGCCGTATCATTTCACTTCTCTGTAAAATCTACATAACTAAAGAGAAATAGAGTCGTAGATACGGAGAACAAACAGGCGGGTCGGAGGGGAGGAAGCTGGGGAGGGGAACAAAACGGATTAGGGAGACTAAGAGGTACAGATTCACAGCTACAAAATAAATGAGTCCTGGGTATGAAAAAAATTACTGAAATTTCTACCTTAAAAACGTATGTCTCTTTACAAAAATGAATAGACTATGACGGCAAAGATGGGCAATACTAGCTTTAGGCTTGCCTCCTACTAGCATAGCGGTGCCAGCTCAAAGAGCCTTTCTTTCCCAGACTGGCTATCACTGGCCTGGATAGGGCGACAGACACAGAGCCAGTCACCACGGGTGAGGAACAGAGTGGCTGGAGAAGGCAATGGCACCCCACCCCAGTACTCTTGCCTGGAAAATCCCATGGATGGAGGAGCCTGGTGGGCTGCAGTCCATGGGGTTGCTAAGAGTAGAACACGACCGAGCAGCTTCACTTTCACTTTTCACTTTCACGCATTGGAGAAGGCAATGGCAACCCATTCCAGTGTTCTTGCCTGGGGAATCCCAGGGATGGGGGAGCCTGGTGGGCTGCCGTCTATGGGGTCACACAGAGTCGGACACGACTGAAGTGACTTAGCAGTAGCAGTTCATCTGTGAGGCCTGGACCATCTGCCAATCATAATGCCAAGGGATGGAGTCAACCCAGTTGAGCAGGGAGCAAAAAACATCACAGCCCTGAGCTGGACTAAGGAAAATCACACAGTTTCTAACTCTAGACCTCATGGCACATAGCATACGTGTATTTCCATGCCTTCAACTGGGTAAATGCTCCTAGGCTCAAGGGAATTGGGGAATAAATAATCACAAAGTGGTCATTTATAACAAGCAGAATATACTTGCAGGTGATCAATTACCAAGTGCTTTACTGCCCAAAGACAAAAACTAATGCTCCCTTTTTAGAACTAGGCAACTGCTAAAAGCAGGCATTGGACTAGATCTATCTATTCTATGAAAACATCAAGTTGTATCCTTAATGCATGCCCAGACAAACTTCCTTTGACACATCAGTCATTATTATCTTTTCCTCTGAGTAAATTTGTCTGGCATGAAATTGAACAATAAAAACCTTTGTAAAAAATAATAATGGAAAACTATCTCTTGAAAACAGATACAGTTTCCAGCTTACGGGGTTCAGATATATATAAACCATGAGAAGCTGACTGACGTGAATTTGTTCAACAATGCGGGGAAGTATATAGTAAAAGAATCCTCTCAAAGTGTAAACAAAAGGACCCTGTTACATAAGATGCGTACGTGCTCAGTCATGTCCCACTCTTTGCGACCCCATACACTGCAGCCCACCAGGCTCCTCTGTCTATGTAATTCTCTAGGCAAGAATACTGAAGCATATTGCCATGCCCTCCTCCAGGGGATCTTCCCGACCCAGGGACCGAACCCGGGGTCTCCTGCACTGGCAGGTGGATTCTTTACCACTGCATCACCTGGGAAACCCTACATAAGATGACTTCTGATGACTTCTTATTTTGTCTGAATAATCACACTGTTTTCCGTTTTGATCACAAAGAGACAAGCTACCACCAAGCATCAGTTCAGATTGACTTTTGTTGGCCCTGAAATGTAAGTTAGTATTACATTCTTCCCCTTGATTTTTCATGGGGCTTCCCTGGTGGTTCAGTGGGTAAAGCATCTGCCTCCAATGCGGGAGACCTGGGTTCGATCCCTGGGTTGGGAAGATCCCCTGGAGAAGGCAATGGCACCCCACTCCAGTGCTCTTGCCTGGGAAATCCCATGGACGGAGGAGCCTGGTAGGCTACAGTCCGTGGGGTCGCAAAGAGTCGGACATGACTGAGCGACCTCACTTCACTTCACGTCACTTTTGGTTTTTCACTGCCCCTTTCATTGCTGGGGGGAAAAGTGGGAAAGGGGTACACAAGTTACGCTAAGTAACTTGTCTGAAGTAACACAGACAATCACTAACAGAACCAGAAACCGAAATCCTGTTTCCTCTAGTCTAATCCACTAAATCCTTCCAACAAGCATCACGACCTCAGCAGCTGGATCTTTCTGGGTGTGCGTCCCAACGACAAGCAATCAGGCAAGCTGTAAAGGCCGCCAGCAAGTGCTAAATATGAACGTGTGAGCACCCAGAGCTGAGCCCAAATCCCTGCTCTAAACACTCTGCAGTCAATCCATTTTTCACATATTTCCCCGAGTTCCCCTGGATAGCATTACACGTCTGGAAAGAGAGCTGGTTGGAAAAGTTGGCATCAACTGTGCAAATAAAATGAAATGAATAAGTTTTTCTTTAAAGAGAGTTTATTTCTTCAAAACACCAGCTCAGAAGCTGTGGAAGCAGCCGCATTTAATTAAACAAATGCTTAGAAACCTCATGTTTTCAGCAGAGCAGACACGGGTTCTGCCATCTGTCTTTTTGCCGTTGTAGAGTCTCCACATAGTAAATGTGGTAAAAAGAAATCATGATTTCTTTTCTGACAAACATTTCTCATGAAAACTGTCATCAACTACTGTCAATAAGAACAAAATAGGACAAAACAGAGGTAAAAGGAGTAGAATTTTCAAGCAGGTTATAGAAAAGGTCCTGATTTCTGCGATACGCTGTCCGTTTCCTCATTCAAAATGTATACGTAGTTGTTATCCATTCCAAAATAAAGAACATTTTTTTAAAAAACGGGAGCTTTTAGACAGATAGATGAACATGTGCTGATTCTGAAGATAGCAAGGTACCTGGAAGTGCCTTGAAAACCCTTAGTTAAAAAAAATCAAGAAAAATAAGACACCACAGCTGCTGTCACACAATATAAAGCAAGCTGAGAATCAACAAGGTGACAAGACTCGTTTTTCACCTTAGGTGAAGGTGAAGTCGCTCAGTCGTGTCCAACTCTTTGCGACCCCGTGGACTGTAACCTATTAGGCTTCTCCGTCCATGGGATTCTCCAGGCAAGAATACTGGAGTGGATTGCCATTTCCTTCTCCAGGGGATCTTCCCAACCCAGGGATGGAACCTGGGTCTCCCGCATTGGAGGCAGACACTTTAACCGCTGAGCCACCAGGGAAGCCCTTTCATCTTAGAAAAAGCACTAAATATGTGCAGATCTTCTCGTTTGTATTTGCAGAGTTGTAATAATAATAATAATGTTACTCATACTCAGATGGCTATCTTATGGTATGGGTTAAGAGGATTTTAAAAGCAAATTTTGCATAGT
>SJYX01024198.1:16480-51372 GCA_006410675.1 Oreotragus oreotragus
CTGAGTGCCGAAGAATTGATGCTTTTGAACTGTGGTGTTGGAGAAGACTCTTGAGAGTCCCTTGGACTGCAAGGAGATCCAACCAGTCCATTCTGAAGGAGGTCAGCCCTGGGATTTCTTTGGAAGGAATGATGCTGAAGCTGAAACTCCAGTACTTTGGCCACCTCATGCGAAGAGTTGACTCATTGGAAAAGACTCTGATGCTGGGAGGGATTGGGGGCAGGAGGAGAAGGGGACGACCAAGGATGAGATGGCTGGATGGCATCACAGACTCGATGGACGTCTCAGTGAACTCCGGGAGATGGTGATGGACAGGGAGGCCTGGCGTGCTGCGGTTCATGGGGTTGCAAAGAGTCGGACACGACTGAGCGACTGAACTGAACTGAATAAATCCCACATTTCTCTTTTTTAAAAAATTAATTTATTTATTTTACTTGGAGGCTAATTACTTTACAATATTGTAGTGGGTTTTGCCATACATTCATATGAATCAGCCGTGGGTGCACATGTGTTCCCCATCCTGAACCCCCTCCCACCTCCCTCCCCATCCCCTCCCTCAGGGTCATCCCAGTGCACCAGCCCTGAGCACCCTGTCTCATGCATTGAGCCTGGACTGGAGATCTGCTTCACATAAGGTAATATACATGTTTCAGTGCTATTCTCTCAAATCTTCCCACCCTTGCCTCCTCCCACAGAGTCCAAAAGACTGTTCTATACATCTGTGTCTCTTTTGCTGTTTCACATATAGAATTCAAAAAGATGGTAATGATGAACCCATATATCTCTTGAATCCACATATTTATCTTCATTTCCATAATCATTACCCTAATTTAAAATGACTTGATCTCACGTCAAGACTGCTTTAACACTCTCCAAACACATATTTCTGTCTGCTTTCTTGCTAAGAGCTGCCTCCAGGTCCTGAAAAAGTATGGTTCTGTCTTCCAAATCCATGTAATTTAACTATAACTGTGACTTATCTTGGAGAAGACGTTAGCGTTGGACGCTTGAAAACTGTTTACTTTTTTCTGGTTTTCAAGGTAAGCACGTGACTTGCATGTATGTAAGAACAATGTTGCGACTTCTTGGTGGTTCAGTGGTTAAGAATCTTGCAGTGGGGGAGGCAGGCTCCATCCCTGGTCAGGGAAGTAAGATCCCACATGCCTCAAAGCAACTACGCCTACAGCCCACAACCTCTGAGCCCACGTGCCACAGCTGGAGACTCCACGCACCACAACAAAAGATCCCGTGGGGCACAGCTAAGACCTGACGCAGCCAAATAAATGAACATGTCTAAAAAGAAAAATATTTGATACAGAAGTATCTCTGTTTGGGGGTCTGCATGCTGGACCACATTAATCAGAATCTAGAAGTAAGCACTGATGGTTTAAAAAAAAAAAATGCCATGACAATCATAGCTTCATGGGCCTGGATTTTAATCAGAATGTCATGCTCAAGAATCACTGTGCATGGTGCCACGGAAATGCTACTCACGTGGCACTCTGCATTTTTGCAAGACACAATGCTTTTGAAAACCACACATCTGTTGGTTTTGCCCACTCAGCACCTACCAACTCTCTGGAAGACCAAGTCTCCCTCACTGGCTATGCCCTTGAGAGGACTGAAATCAAGCAACCCAGCATGTGATCTAGACCAGGCCGACCTGAAGCTTTCCTCCTGGAATCTGAATCTCTAGCAAGTAGCAAAGGTTAAAATAAATCCAAGTGTATTCATCCTCACGGCAGTGACCTTAAGAACTGTCCACTGACTCCTATGACCTCTCCTCCTGGAGCTGCTCTAATCCCCATTCTTTTAGAGACCAAGCACTTTGACTTCTGGCAACAATGTCCTTCTACTAATTTCCTTTTTTGTTCAAATTCGTGAGTCAATTTTTGTTACTTGCAACCAAAGAACTCTGCTTAAGACAGCTGTCACACCTTTTATATTTAGATATTAATTAATTTACCTAAATAATGCCTAAGTTCTACTATCTGCATAATTTCACAAAAAAGAAAATTGTAATAATGATATAACTAAAAAGAAAAAAATCTGTACCAAGTGTGGTTCTGGTCTCCCTTTTCTTTAGTGTCTTTTCTTTATAGATAGAACATAAGAATATTCAAAGAAAAAAAAAAAAACACTAAATATACACACACATACCCATGCCCTTTGAGTAGCCACTGACCTTGCTATGAGTCCAAAGTGAGGCAGCTCAAACACACATTTCACGCTAATGTTAAGAGCATCTGTGGGACTTCCCTGTTGGTCCAGTTGTTAAGAATCCACCTTCCAGTGCAGGAGATGGGAGTTTGATCCCTGGCTAGGGAAATAAGATCTCACTTGCCACAGGACAACAAAGTCCATGCACTGGAGAAGCCTGTGTGATGCAACGAAAGGCCAGCACTCCAAAATAAAAAAGAGAGAGAGAGACAGAGAGAGCATCTACAAATGAGGACTCTTGGCTACTCCCCAGCAGTTCTGGTGTACTGACTCCTTCTCACAACTCTTCCCATAACTAAGGGTCTGAATGCCGCCTGCCAGGTCACCAGAGGAATTTCAGATAGAGAGGGGTAGGGAAGACTGGGGTTCACAAAGCAATGGGGTTGGGGAGACGGGGGTGCATAGAGCAGTGGTCAGGTCCAGCTCAGCTGCTACCCAATCAACCCTCCTTTCATGATTTTCTGAGAGACAAAACTCTTCTAGCTTCACTGCAGACTGACAAGTAAGTACTTTATTTTCCAAATTTAGTAATATCCAAATTTAGTCATAAAATAGTAAGACTCTGAAAAGTAAGCGGCAAATGCAAACATCCAAAAGAATATTAAAGGAGACACCTTAAGGTTCCATACATTTTGTGATCAGTGCGAAGAAATATTTTTGTAAATCTCATTAGAACTAGCTAGTCTCATTATCTTTTTGAACACCGAAAGATCTAGTGTTAACTACTTTTTCTGTCCGAAAATCAAGTTTATCCCCCCAGAATAAAAATACAGTCATTCAAAGGAGGCAAGAATATTCAATGGAGAGAAGACAGTCTCTCTGGGAAAGGTGGACAGTGACACACAAATCAATGAGGACAGAACGCTTCCACACACCATAAGGGAGAATAAACCCAAAAAGGTTTGAAGACTTACTCATAAGACATGACTCCATAAAACTCCTAGAAGAGAACTTAGGTAAAACATTCTCTGACATAAATTGTACCAATGTTTTCTTAGGTCACTCTCCCAAGGCAATAGAAATAAAGCAAAAATAAACAAATGGGACCAAAACAAATGTACATGTTTTTGCACAGGAGAGGAAACCATAAACAAAATGAAAAGACAGCCTACAAACTGACTGACAAGTACTTCATTTCCAAAATATAAAAAACATACAATTCAATATTTTTTTTAAAAAAAAGCTAGAAAGCCAGCTGAAAAATGCACAGAGACCTAAATAGACATTTCTCCAAAGAAGACATCCAAGATGGCCAAGAGACACATGAAAAGATGTCATCACTGCTAATAATTAGAGAAAATGCAATTAAAAGTACAATGAGGTATCACCTTGCACCTGTCAAAATGGTCATCATTAAAATAGAAAATAATAAATGCTGCAGAGGGTGTGGAGAAAAGGGGACCCTCCTACTCTGCTGGTGGGAATGTAAAGTGGTACAGCCACTATGGAAAATACTACGGAGGTTACTCAAAAAACTAAAAATAGAGTTGCCATATGATCCAGCTATTCCACTCCTGGGCATATATCTAGACAAAACTGTAACTCTAAAAGACACACGCACCCCTATGTTCATAGCAGCACTAGTGACAAGAACCAGGACATGGGCCCAACCTGAATACCCACTGACAAATGAACAGGTAAACAGGACGTGGTACATGTATACAATGGACTACGACTCAGCCGTGAAAAAGCGTGAAATAATGCCATATGCAGCAACACGGATGGACCCAGAGATTAGCACACTAAGTCAGAAAGAGAAAGACAGACACCACATGATACAACTTACGTGTGGAATCTGCAGCGGGATACAAATGAACGTATTCACACACTGACTCGCAAACAAACTATGGTTACCAAAGGGGAAAGGCGGTGGGAGGGGTAAATTAGGAGAAAACAGGCAAACAACAAGGTCTTTCTGTATAGTACAGGGAACTATATTCAATATCCTGTAATAAACCATAGTGGAAAAGGATATGAAATATATATACTTGCATAACTGAATCACTTTGCTGTACACCAAAAACTAATACAACACTGAATATCAGTCACACCCAACAACAACAACAATTTGTTTAAAGAATATGGTCATTTTCCAAAGAATACTCCAAGATTCAGAATGTGTACATAAGATGCCATTTTGTAAAAATATTTAAAAATATGTTCAAGACACATTTCTTCCCCCATTTTAATGTAGAAGTGCTTTTTCAATACCCAAAACTTATTATTGAAAAAACGGTTTATCATACAATCATTGACATTTGAGAAATGAAAAATATAGATAATACAAATATCCTTAAGTCATAAAAAGAACAAACTAGTGGTTATCACTGGGAGGAGGGAAGTGAGAGGGGAAATACAGAGGTAGGGGATTGAGAGGTACAAACCATTATTGTATAAAATAAGTTACAAAAATATATTGTACAATGCAGGGAGCATAGCCAACACTTTATAATAACTATAAATGGTGTATAACCTTTAAAGGTGAATCACTATATTGTACACCTATAACATATAATATTACATACCAACTATACTTCAGTTTAACTTACATACAGAGTACACCATGCAAAATGCCAGGCTGGATGAATCACAGGCTGGAATCAAGACTGACAGGAGAAATACCAACCTCAGATATGCAGATGATACCATTCTAATGACAGAAAGTGAAAAGGAACTAAAGAGCCTCTTGATGAGGATGAAAGAGGAGAGAGAAAGAGCTGGTTTGAAATTCAACATTCAAAAAACTAAGATTATAACATTTGGTCCCGTCACTTCATGGCAAATAAAAGAGGAAAATATAGAAACAGTGACAGACTTTATTTTCTTGGGCTCCAAAATCACTGCAGACAGTGACTGCAGCCAAGAAGTTAAAAGATGCTTGCTTCTTGGAAGGAAAGCTATGACCAACCTAGACAGCGTATTAAAAAGCAGAGACATTACTTTGCCAACAAAGTGATGAGTCAAAGCTATGATATTTCCAGTAGTCATGTACAGATGTGAAAGTTGGTCCATAAAGGAGGCTGAGCACCAAAAAACTGATGCTTTTGAATTGTGATCCTGGAGAAGACTCTTGAGAGTCCCTTGGACTGCAAAGAGATCAAACTAGTTAATCCTAAAGGAAATCAACCCTGAATATTCAATGGAAAGACTGTTGCTGAAGCTGAAGCTCCAATACTTTGGCCACCTGATGCCAAGAGCTGACTCACTGAAAAGACTCTGGTGCTGCGAAAGAATGAAGGCAAAAGGAGAAGAGTATGGCACAGGCTTAGATGGTTAGATAGCATCACCGACTCAATGCACATGAATTTGAGCACAGTCCAGGAGACAGTGGAGGACAGAGAAGCCTGGGATATTGCAGTCCACAGAGTTGCAAAGAGTCAGACACAACTTAGCAGCTGAACAACAACATACTTTAGTTTAAAAAAAAAAATGTTTAAGTTAATCCTGATTTGAAAAAAAAAAAAACAATCCCCAAGTCTTTCATTCTACTTTAATATCCCTTTCTAGTAATATCCAAATGAAGTGGCTCAAATTATTTCCCAGTTTCTACAGTAGCTATCCCAAAGTAGCTTGGGATTTCTCACAGCCCTTATCGTCTTTGGGTCCACATGCCTGCTCATATCTACATTCATCATCTCATCCACCCTCCTTTTCTGCCCATCTTCAAGTGTTTCTGCACTGTCAGCCATCTTCATTTCCCAAGCATCACTACCACAAAGCCTCACGAATAAACACATTTTAACTAGGATTTGAAGAAACGGAAAACTAATTCAAGTCAAACAGTAAATAACATTAAATAGGATTTTCTAAATCTTGACTATTTTTACCCATCCCAGTCTTTTGGTCACCTGATGTGAACAGCTGACTCATCAGAAAAGACTCTGATGTTGGGAAAGATTGAAGGCTAAAAGAGGAAGGCGGCTGCAGAGGATGAGATGGTTAGACAGCGTGAATTTGGGCAACCTCTGGGAGATAGTGGAGAACAGAGGAGCCTGGGGTGCTGCAGTCCATAGAGCTGCCAAGAGTCAGACACGACTTAGTGACAGAACAACAAAATTCCAGTCCTGAGGAATTTCGCAGGGTAGACTTTTCCCCGGGGCCTCACTTTCCATGGGCTTCCCAGGTGGCGCTAGTGGTAAAGAACCCACCTGCCAATGAAGAGACATAGGTCCGATCCCTGGCTGGGGAAGATCCTCTGGAGATGGCACTCCACTCCAGTATTCTTGCCCGGACAATCCCATGGACAAAGGAGCCTGGTGGGCCACAGTCCACAGGGTCGCACAGAGTCAGACACGACTGAAATCACTTGGGGGGGATCTATTTCTCTTTGGTACATACATCTTTTTCCAATTTCCTCCTCTCTTAGGCCTAAGAGGACACCTTAGACCCTCTCTACCCAGCTGCTAGAGGAAACTCAGTATTTCTAACATATTCTATACAGAATAATCTCCTAACATTCCCTCCAGGACAGGTACACAAAATATTATTTCACACCAAAAAACAAGGCCTTTGATTTACTTCAAAACAACTAGGGCATGGTAGCGGGAGTAGGGTACATGGATGAAACAGATTGCACAGATGTTTATTATCAATGAAACTAGGTGATGAATTCATAATACTAATAATCTAACCATCTCATCTATACTTATAGATGTGAAGTGAAGTCGCTCAGTCGTGTCCGACCCTTTGCGACCCCATGGACTGTAGCCTGCCAGGCTCCTCCCTCCATGGGATTCTCCAGGCAAGAGTACTGGAGTGGGTGGCCATTTCCTTCTCCAGGGGATCTTCCTGACCCAGGAATCGAACCCGGGTCTCCAGCATTCCAGGCAGATGCTTTAACCTCTAAGCCACCAGGGAATGTAACATACTCATAAAAAGTTTCTAAAAAGCTAACACTTGTGGGATAAATATAAATATGAGTTGGGGTTTTTTTTTCCCCCTCAGGGTAGATAGCTCTCTTTTGGAAGTCTGTATGTGTCTTAAAAAAGAAAAAAAAAAGACAATTTTGTAAAATACATAAATTCAAATCTATGTGAATTGTAAAGTCTCCCTTTTCTTTCTGAGGTTTTGCACCTGCTAGCCACTTTACCTAGAAGATGGGCCTCGTTGCCTTCCCCTAATATTTACCTGCTAAGCTTTATTTTTTTTTTCTGCTCTCACCTCCTTTGGAGGGCAGTTTTCCCTGGGTTAACTCAGGCTATCCTGCTCTGCGCTCCCACAGCCCTCCTGACCGCCCCTTCCCAACAGTCATCACACTCTGTGTGTCTTTATGTCCCGGGCACATGCTCTCTGAGGGCAGGGGCAAGACATGTCTCATCCATGGCTGTAGCCAGGGTGTTCAGCATGGTGCCCAGGATATGGGAGTTACTCAGTGAATGTTTGCTGAATAAACAGTTGAGTGTTTGATTCAGTGAAAACTGGGTAAAAACACCATCCCAGTTTCTGGTCAAACAGCAGATACAATCAATACACACGTGTGGAGAGAAGGGAGAGACGGAGGAACGGAGATTTAGAATCAGGGCTGTACAGAGAGGAAATGAATGAGTTATGAGTGGAATAAATGAATACACAGCACTGAAGCTAGATAACCCACTCAGTAAAGCAGGAGGCTAAGAAAACAGTGAGGAAATGGCAAGTAATAAACAAATCACATGCCAGCAAATTTTGATTATTTTCAGACCTGTAAATTCTCTTTCCATCACACTATTTCATGCGTGACTTATCTGTGTTTAAATGTCTAACAGTCTTACTGTCAGTTAGTATTATTATTATATTTAACCCAGGAACAGACGGCATTAACATTAAATTACTTTAAGATAGGCCTATTTTTATGTGTTCATTCTGTGAAAAGAATGAGAGCCAAGATGGTATAGGAATGGGTAATTAAGTATCTTTTTCTTCTCTGAAGTATGTCTGTCTGCATCTTTCTGTGAATCTGTATCCATTTTTATGACTTTGGGTGAAAATAACCCCCTCACTGGGCTGGTAAGATGAACATTATTTCAATGTTAAAAGTAACATAAAAAAGTATCTGCTTGTTTCCTGCCTTAGAATTACTGAGTCATCAGGGTTTTCTCTGGCAATTTTCTGATATTCCCCCAACCATCACAGCAGGACTGATGTCTTTATCCCTCACTGAGAAAAAGCATTAGGCCTAGCCTTGACATGAAGGTTTTCATAATATTTAATCTCTTTTTTTCTCCTTTTGCAGTAGTTTAAATCCCATTACTCCCAGGCCTGTCCTTGTTGACTAATGAGGATAATTGATCCCTTTCCTCTTGAAAACATCCTTTTACGTGTTTTGGAGAGTTATGATGACCCTTTTCAGCCCTCTTTTCTCTGGGTAGAACCAGCCTGATTCTCTTCACCTTTCCTCACAGGGCTGATTTTCCAAACCTTTGATCATTGTTGTTCTTCCTCTCTGAACCCTCTCCAACTTGTCTGTCCCTTTTAAATGTGGTGCCCAGGAGAGAATTCAATCTTCCCACTGAATCTTAACCAATACGATACTAATCTGTCCAGTGCTTACTGCACGTGTAACCGAATCTTACATATTACTTATTCAAATTCTGGGAGGGAAGTTCTTTTTAAAAAGTAAATTAAAAATGAATAACAAAATAAATTTAAAATTCCTAATTTTAGCGTGACAGTCAAGTGCTCCTTAGGTAGACCACATGAGACTGTAACACAGGACTTGAAAAGCAACAAGATGCCAAACACCAGTGAACGAACTTGAGACGGAGATACAGGATCACATTTTTAGAGTGGATGAGCTTCCTAAAGGAAAACAAATAGAGATTTTCAGAGACTGAGAAAGACCTCCACACGACTCTATGTCGCTCCGCTCTGCTGGTGTAGGGTCAAATGTCTGTAGAACAATTTATCTCATGTTTATGTTTCCTTGAGAATCTCCTGAGAATAAACTTTTATAACAACTCAAGTTCATCTAAGGCTTATTTTACTGATTTGTGTAATGGCTTAACATTATACTCCAGGCTATCAATAAAAACTATAGTCTATCAGCTGGTCGAATAAAAGGAAATAGACCTTTGTCACTGAAACGTGAGGAAAGTTTAAGAAATGGTTTAGAAGAGGGTATGTTTTCCTTGGTCTTCCCTGGTGGGTCAGGGGGTAAAGAATTCACCTGCAATTCAGGAGACTGCCTGCAGGTAGACCTGGGTTCGATCCCTGGGTCAGGAAGATCCCCTGGAGAAGGAACGGGCAACCCACTCCAGTGCTCTTGCTTGGGAAATCCCACCCACAAAGGAGCCTGGTGGGCTACAGTCCACAGGGTGGCAAGGGTCAGCCACCGCCATGTTTTCATTATTTTATATCATTAAAAAGCTGACAGTGTACCAAATCATCTACTTAAGTTCCTTTATTTGTACCAATCCTTCAAACAGAGTAATATGGTACTTCTCTCCCCTCAGAGGAAAAAAAAAAAAAAAACCTAAGGAAAATCCAAAAAAACACATTAGACATCAACCATTGCTTTTGCAGGGTTTAAACTCTAGCAAATAAAACAAGATAAAGAAACATGAAATACTAGAAGGGCAGCTTAATGCTAAACAGTGTGGTACTAAGTGTAAGTAAAACAGTAATTCTGAAAATGGAGAGATCAGTGTAGACGTAATAAAATGCGCGTACACTGAGTCTTGAAAAACAGGAGGCAGTAGAGAAAGGGAGCAAGAACACAGGCAGTAAAGGAGAAATGAACATGCCAGGTCTAGAGTCAGTGAGCAAACAGACTTGACTGGAATAGAGAAACGAGTCCGGGAACTGGGAGAAATGGACAAAATGCACCACTCTGGTGGTTAAAACAGAAAGACAGAGTGGACCACTCTGAGAGGCAGGCAGGCATGCATGAACTCGGCGTGATGTGCAGCTGAGGGACTGAGCAGCGCTAGGATGCGGACGGTTCGTCTGGGCAGCCTTCTGCGCGGATGGGATGGAGGCGCAGGGACAGTGAGGAAGCCAGCGGAGCACTGCGCGGGCTCCATCCGTCACCAAGTGCTTCTGGCTGTCACACTTGTCCTTTTAAATTTACTGAGCCCAATTATTCCTCTTTGCTGTGCAGCTTGGTGACTTTCACACAAGGCAAAGAGGCAGAGTAAAACATTTCCGTATTAATCCATCAACACGTGTATTTGAAGCAACTTGGAGACCCAGAAAACTGATGGGAGTGTGGATAATTAACAGAGATTCAACTTTAAACACTTCACTCTGACAACATTTGTTTCTTGGGGTGGGGTGGGGAGAAGACAAGAAAGAGAGATCCATATGACCACTAGATGTCACTGTTGTTAGCCTACCTCAAGGTTAAGAAGTCCAGAGGGCTTAAAATAGTTCTCAACACAGAGAAAATTTAAAGGTCCTTAATACTTCCAGCCAAAATGTTCCACAACCCAGATCTCCCCCACATCCAATTTCTGCCCAGGAGATAAATTCAAGCTACCTGTCTAAGGGAAAACTATAGTTTCTAAAATAAGCTGGCTGCCACTACTGCTTTCTTACTTTTAACACAGCTTTCTTCTCTAGCACCGGGGACCCTGCAGTGCCAGGTGTAGGGCTGGCCTGTGGCTTCCTAAGCTGTATATACAGCCATACTGACTTAGTGCATTAGTGCTTTTTCAAGTGAGTTTTAAAAATATTTTAACCACTTAATATCTGACTTGGAGTGTTTCCTTGAGTTAGGTGTGTCACAGATCTAGTGCCACAAGCAGAATCTCTGAAGTCTATGTCACATTTCATAATGTGTCTTTTAATACAGTGGACAATTTGGAAGCTCAAAGCCACACTTTTTCATGTTGTACACATATTGTTTAAATTAAGATATTGTTTAAATTAAGGTAGTGGGAAGCCAGAGACACATTCAAGTGGAAGCAAGGATTCATAAGCCTGCCATCTGAAGCACCCAGGTTCTTTTCCAGCCCCTGTTTTCTTGGGAGTAAGCAGAAGCATGCAATGCCGGTTCCTGCTTCTATCTCTGATAGTCCTTTCAAAAAGGAGCTAAAGATGGGATATCACAAAGTACCATTCAGCTGAGTTAAAGGATTAAAGATGCATAATTGTTCTTCAAATTCATGAGGGTGTCTTTGGTTTTTTTAATTGGAAAGTTAAAAAAAAATTTTTTTTTGAAATGTCCAAGCCTGATTCTTTTTTAGGAACTCTGGGAGGCATGAACAGCCAAGTCTCCACGCCTTGTAGGATGAATTACATTTTTTTCCCCCAGGCGTCTGCATCTCTGGAGAACTACTTGGTTACTTCCTCCGCTGGACTCCTAAGAGCACAAAATCAGAGCGATTCATCTCACACGGTGTCGCAGTTCATCTGGCACTGTGATTTCAGCACAGTAGACATTTCAGTTCCAGGGCAAGGTAGAGAATTCAGAAGATTCTGAGAGCAAAGACCCTCCAGGTCCCAGACATGATGTACCGGTCCAGCAGCGTGCCAGAAGCCAGCTTTCTGAGGGCAGAGCAATAAACAAACGATGTTCTTTCTCTTCCAACCATCTAATCTAGCTCACTACAAGGACTGAGTCAGGCTGAAAAATTCCTTGAGCAGCATCTTTGCAACGTAGAACTGAACGATCACTGAAGTTTCTCTATCTAATGTGTACCATTAGATACCATTTTAAATACCCTATGGATATTTATTGATACTCCTCTAAAACACTATTTGCACTGTGATGAGTTCTTATGTTGATATTGATACGTTGGTTTAATTTCAGTGAATGAACACACATTTCTTTTTGCAAGTAAAAATGGAGACATAAAAAAACAGGTATTTATATTGGCAAGGTAATATGAGATATTAAAACAATATGGATAACTTTTTAAAAAAACTTTTGACACTGGAGAAATATAGAATTATTCTATTTGTCATGAAGTATATACAAATTGTTGATATTGATACGTTGGTTTAATTTCAGTGAATGAACACACATTTCTTTTTGCAAGTAAAAATGGAGACATAAAAAAACAGGTATTTATATTGGCAAGGTAATATGAGATATTAAAACAATATGGATAACTTTTTAAAAAAACTTTTGACACTGGAGAAATATAGAATTATTCTATTTGTCATGAAGTATATACAAATCACACATATATAAATCACAGGTTTCTAAATCTCAAATTAAGGTCATAATCATTCAGTTATCTTGATCGATTCTTTTGCAGCAACAAGCTAGAAAGCTTTTGCAATCTGAAAAATATGATAGCATGGAATCTATACTTTATAAAGTAAAACGTTTAGCCACAAAGAAAGTTTACATGTTTTTCCATTTGGAATCATGTTAATTCATTGTAGACTACTTCTAAGCAACAACAGCAACAACAAAAAGGACTAACATTCCTCTCTTCTATCAGAAGCCATGCAAATTTTCCCTCAGAGGATGCAATAATATTTGTAATGTAGATGGTTATTTCCATTTGAGGTCAAAATGTGGTAACAATAGAAAATCAGACAGTTGGCAGAAATCCCAGGTTTAAGCTTAAAAAAAAAAAAAAAAAAAAAAAAGNCTCAGAGGATGCAATAATATTTGTAATGTAGATGGTTATTTCCATTTGAGGTCAAAATGTGGTAACAATAGAAAATCAGACAGTTGGCAGAAATCCCAGGTTTAAGCTTAAAAAAAAAAAAAAAAAAAAAACAGAACTTTTTGATCACTAGTAACTAGAAAAACAAAACTCTGTGTTTAGTTATGTTAAAATGTGTTTGTGAAATAACCACTTGTTACTGGTTGTGATGTTCTGGGATACTTTAATCTGGACTAAAATTTAGTATTTCAGATGGCACGTTCAGATTATCGGGGTGGTGGTGGGGGGGGATTCAGTTAAAACTCTGGGCAAAAGGTCCCAAGAGATGTGTGTTCTGCGGGATGACTTGTCTGGAGTTCTCTTTGGAAATGCTCTCTGTCCGGATGCTCCCACACTCCAACGTGGGACCCGTGCCAGTTGCACACCACATCCGAGCAAAGAGAAGGGATGTGAAATCAAGAGTTTGGCTCAGCTTTTCCAAACCAAACCCCGCACAGTCAGTAAGCAGAGAGAAGGAGCTTGTAGCTGCACAAGGCATGTCTCATAAACTGCTTCAAAGCCTTTAAACTGTATTTTAAATGTGTTCACTTCTACATTCCCAAGTCTTTATCCTTTCAGGTGTTACAGTTTGAGGGTGTACAGCTGGCTGCCACCCCAGTGTCACCCAGACAAAGGTGCTCAGGCGTGAGCAGGTTGGGAGTCCGCCAGGCTCTGGGACCTAAAGGAGGGCGGCTCCTTGCTCTAATTCCAACAAGACCCTCCGTGTGCTCGCAGCCGCCTTTCACCCTGTCTGCTGTGCTCCATCCTTTCCAAGGTGCCCCACGCAGCTGCAGAGGCAACACTGTATGCTGTCTTGTCTCAAAGACAGCAGCTTATTCTGCCCCCACCCCTTCCACAAGCGAGTAACTGAACAACTATGAGGTTTCAAGAAATCAGTACATGTTAGAAAGCACATCCTCAGGCTCTGTCCTCGCTTGTAAATGTAGACGACTAGAATGAAGGCAAAAACCACAGAGGGAAAAAACAGCTGGGCTTTTTAGGTAATAAGAAGCTGGACTAGCTTCTCCATGAAGCTATGCTTGCAGGAGCCAAAATGCCTGAATAACCACCTAAACATCTCCCCCACTGGCTTCCTGCAGAACATTAACAGTTCATCTCCTCTTTGGTCTAAGTCACATGCTCTTGGGCTTTCCAGGTGGTTCCGTGGTAAAGAATCCACCTGCCACTGCGGGAGACTGAGGAGACACAGGCTCAGTGCCCTGGGTTGGGAAGATTCCCCTGGAGAACACAGAAACCCGCTCCAGTATTCTTACCTGGAGAATGTCATGGACAGAGGAGCCTGGAGGGCTACAGTTCATACAGTCACAAAGAGTCCGACACGACTGAAGTGACTTCGCATGTACGCATACAGGTATTCCATAAAGAAATATACTGCTAACTTGAGGCATTAAAACTTCATGGGAAAAGAGATTAGAAAAAGTTGCCCATAAATGTCCTTGCAGGTTGACAGAGCAATGACGAAAAATGTTGAGAAACCCTGGATTCAGGCATTTCTCTCAGAAAAGCTCCTTCAAGATTATGTGAGCAGGAACAACACAGAGTCAAATGACTGACCGACGATTGTTGAGCAACCATATACGCAGCCTACTTTATCAGTTATTGTAAGAAAACAAAAGAGACACAAAATTTGACTCCTGTTTTTAAAAGTGTATATAGATGAGCTGGACAGTGAACATTCAGCACAGGATAAATAGATGCTGATGTGGATATCAACCCCTGGATATATAAAGAACTATTTAAAATATTTTAATAATGTGAAACAGTTTATGAAAAGGACTCAGTAATTACACAAACATAAGGTCAAGTGTAGCTCAAAGGACAGAAAGATGAGGGTGGTGATCTGGGAGGTTTCATGCATAAAATGGGATGTGAATTGGACCGTAAAAGGTGACGGGAGTTGACACAGTGGACAGGAGATGGGAAAGTTCCCAAGAAAGAATGAGGCTCTGGGCTGAGGACTTGCATCAGAACACAGAAGTTAAGACTCACAATTCCAGAAGGAAAACAAAGTCTCCAGGGATCTAGGACAGAGTTTAGAGACCTGTGCCAAGTCCTGGCCAGTTTGAAGGTCTCAGTGGGACAGTTTTCAATTTTTTTTCCATTAAAAAAATTTTTTATGATCACTATCTTAGTGCATGTGACGTGGTATCTCACTGTGTGTTTCTTTTAATATTACATTTTTTCCTTTAGTAAAATAAACATAACAAAATTTATCACTTTAACTATTTCAAAATGTACAGTTCATTTGGCATGAAATATATTCATATTGTGCAGCCACCATGACTATTCATGTCCAGAACTTTTTCATCATCCCATACTAAAACTCTGTATTCACTAAACGATAATTTCCCAGGAGGACTTCCCTGGTGGTCCAGTGGTAAAGAATCCAATGAAGGGGATGCAGGCTGAATCCCTGGCTGGGGAACCAACACCCCACATGTCATGGGGCAACCAAGCCTATGCATCACAACTAGAGAAGCTTGCGTGCCACAGTGAAGACCCAGCATAGTAAAAAAAAGAAAAAGAAAACCCTTCCCATCCCCCTCTTCTCCCAATCCCTGCCAATCACTGTTATGCATTCTGTCTCTGTTTGTTTTCCTAGGTACTTAATATAAATGTCATTTTGTGTCTAGCTTATTTCATTCAGAATGATGTCTTCAAGTTTCATCTATGTTGCAACATGTGTCAGATTGTCATACTTTTTAAAGGCTGAATAATGCTCCACTGTACCCAGCTTTTTCTTCTTGTCCCGATTTTCTTGATAATTCAGCTGTGAGACTATAAGTGCAGGCGTCCTTTCAAAGGCCTTAGAGTACTATAGCCAGGGGACGCCATATTATTCCAGGTTGAGCTGTATACATCTGTTTAATATCCTCCCCATCCCAAATATTATCCCTGTTACAGAAATAAAAGAGAAGGGGTCCTCAAGGCTGACTGCAAAGTTTTCCACCTTTGCAATTAGAAGAATTGTGGATTCATCGAAGAGGAAAATCAGAACCATGATGACGAAGTCTATCTGCCTGTGTGTTCAGCCACTCAGTCGTGTCCGACTCTGCGACCCCACGAACTGTAGCCCCACCAGGCTCCCCTGTCCATGGGATTTCCCAGGCAAAAATACTGGAGTGGGGCTGCTATTCCCTTCTCCAGGGGATCTTCCGGACCTAGGCATGGAACCCAGGTCTCCTGCATCGCAGGCAGATTCTTTACCCTCTGAGCCACCAGGGCAGCCCCCAGTCTGCCTGAATCGGAGGCGATTACGGAACCAACTGAAACGTCCATTGGAGACCCATAGCTGGAACTCAAAAGAGAGGCTGGAAGCAGAGAAGTAGAGCCCAGCCTCGTGGGCGTTAAGAGGCTCCTCTGCTGAAAATCTCAGCACTGGAGGAGCCATCTTGGGAACAGGACACTGACGTTCCATGGGTGGGGAAGTCAAAGAGAGGGGTGACTTTAAAAGTCTGAAGAGTAAGGGAAGACCCAGTTGAGGGCAGGAACCATGCCTTGGCAACTTCTCAGCAGATTGAGGCTGACTTGAGCACTGTGATATAAAGGATTCTGAGGCCAGTTCCAGGCTGAGTAAAGCCTGTGCTTTAATCTCGCTGTTCACGTGGGATGATGGTGAGGGTGTGTGGAGGCAGAGTGCGGCTGTGAGAACCACTCATTTACTACCTCTGCAATGTGGGTTAAGGAGGCTTATGACGTAAAAAGATCTGCCACTGACGCTGCATGGTATTTCCCGGAGCAGGAAACATTGGAACTGAGCCTTGAAATAAGTAACTCAAGGTAGAGAAGGGAGAGGGCAGACCTTAGTTTTATGCTCTCTATATATCTCATATATTTTATATGTAGGAGAGGTAAGCAAGGACTGGAGTTAAGCCATCAACTAGCTCTCTCAAACCCCATCTACTGAACTTATCTGCAGGACAGCAATAGAGATGCAGAGACATAGAGAACAGACTTGTAGTCATAGCAGGGGAAGGAGAGGGAGGGACAAATTAAGAGAGCAGCATGGAAACATATAGATTGCCATACGTAAAACAGACAGCCAGTGGGAATTTACTGTACAACACAGGGAGCTCAACCCTGGTGCTCTGGGGCAGCCTAGAGCGGTGGGATGGGGTGAGAGGTGGGAGGGAGGTTCAAGGGGGAGGGGACATATGGCTGACTCATGCTGACGTATGGCAGAAACCAACAAGACACTGTAAAGCAATTATCCTGTAAGTAAAAGAAAAACAAAACTCTGCCCACCGATTTTCTAGTTTCCCTCATGTACAGGAAGACTCCTTTGCAGCAAGGATTCAGGTTGCAAAGACACGCATATTTTTCCCTGTAGAAAGCACACATGCAGGAAAGGCCATTTTCATAGCCTCCGGCTCTTTACGCTAGCTACACGGAACGGAAAACAGTCTTGGCATTTTTTCCCTCCAGCTTCCTTGGTTAAGAGGCAAGTGCCACAGCAGCGATGGCAGCGGCTTTTGATCTCCCTGGACTGTTGTAGAGTTTCTTGAGTCAAATCTGTTAGCAGCCTCTATTACGCTCCAGGAGGTGTTTTTGGAGGCCTGGCCTAGACCCTTCCTCCAGACCTTCTGATGCTTTTGTAAGTACCCAACTGCCTGAAATCCCTCACTGCCTAGAACGTCTTGAACGACTTCTGCTTTCTACACTGAACCCCAGCTGGGATCAGGACAGTCAAAGACAGTGGGAAAGTATACACTATGACTGAGAAACAAGGAGAGCGGCAGCTTGACTGAAGACATGGGGTTGTTTGGGGAAGCTCAAGATGGAGATATACTGGGTGGATGGGGTCAGAACCAGGCTGTGGCAGCTTTCCATGCCACAGTGTTCAGTTCAGGCTTGATCTCACAGGGAACAGCTATCATTGGTGAGACAGAACAGAGGTGAGGCTGATGGACTGGAACATGGACAGACTGAAATCAGAGGCTACTATGATAGTGGGGCTTGAGACGAGGACTTGGGATAACGTAGGAGTCAAAAGGGAAGAGTAAATTCAATGGTATAAGGAAAGACTTGAAGTTGTGCATAAAATAAAAATACAATATTTCTGACCTCAAAAGTTCATTTGATTAAAAATACTAGTTTGTCACAAAATAGATATGACTATTAGTCAGTCATATGGACATACATATAATCCCAGGAGTTATGACTTTATTTAATTAAAATGAAAATTTGTATTCTTTTCATTTAGTTTCTTCCTTTTATAGGAGGGTGGGGGAAGACTTGGTAAGATACTAGTCAAAGTTAGACAAACTGGTTCATTGGAAAAAACCCTGATATTGGGAAAGACTGAGGTCAAGAGGAGAAGAGGGGACGACAGAGGACGAGATGGTTGGATGGCATCACTGACTCAATGGACGTGCAATCTGAGCAAACTCTGGGAGATGGTGCAGGACAGGGAAGCCTGGCGTACTGCAGTCCGTGGGGTCACAAAGAGTCGAACATGACTGAGCGACTGAACAGCAACATTTGGTTTCTTCCTTTTACAGGAGGGTGGGGGAAGATTTGGTAAAATAATACTAGTCAAAGTTAGACAAACTGGTTCTGATCCATCTACACAAGTTCATCCACTGACGCCGTTCCCTTTCACTGCTGAATCACTGCAGAGGGTGGCCAAGTAAAATAATAAACCCTGAGATCCTGGAATCCTGCCTATCCTGGCAATGTGAACCTAGCAGAAGAAGGGCCAAGACTGAAGAAATGTCCCCTGAGAACTTTAGTGGCTCCCCAGCCACTAAAGTTTCTGCCCTGGTTCCCAGGCCAGTCAAGCTCTCTCAAGTTATCCTAATCGTTCCTCTTTATTGAGTTATCTACTATGTCCAGATTCTGAGTCAAGAGATTTCCCTTTGTCATCTCATTTTACCATCGTGATAATCTTTACAATAAATACTTTTGTAATTATTCAAATTCCAAAACTGGGGCTCAGAAAGCTTCTAAAACTTTTGATCAATTCATACAATCAATTTCTTTTATCACCTTAAAATTGGAAATCATGGGATTAAATCAAAGGCCATCAACCCATCCTCTCCCACCCAGACAATACTGAGTTTCCCAATTTGGTTAAGGCATTATTACGCTTGTGAGATATTTTAGAGGAAAAAAATATATATGATGGAAATATTGAGGCTTTTCAATTATCAAAATTTCTATAGCTGTAAAACGGTGTCGACGTCATCCTTTGATCACATGACTTCCTGGTTAGTGGTTAAAAACTAAGGCCTGGGTTTCCCTGGTAGTCCGGCGGTTAAGAATCTGCCTGCTAAGGCAGGGGACTCGGGGTTCGATCCCTGGCAGGGAAGGTCCCACGTGCCACAGGGAAACTAAACCCACGCACCTCAAGTGCTGAGTCTAAGTGCCGCGGCCACTGAAGCCCGGCGCCTAGAGGCCCTGCTCCGCCACAGCAGAAGCCCCGGCGGTGAGAAGCCCGCACTGCGCAACTGCAGAGCAGCCCCCTCGACTGGAGCACGCCTGCGTGCAGCACGGAAGACCCAGCACAGCCAGAAAGAAGGAAAGAAAGTTTTTTAAAAACTTAGGTCGGAAGAAAAAAAGAACAAAGCAGGAGGCAGTCCTCCCAGACTTCGGGCCAATCCACTGTAGCTACAAAGCTGCAGTAATCAAACTGGCATGGTAATCAGAGCAGTACAAAGACAGATACATGGATCAGTGGAACAGAACGGAAGGCCCAGAAATACACCAGCACACCTGTAGTCAGTCATTCTGTGACAAAGGAGGCGAGAAGACAGAATGGAGAAAAGACAGTCTCTTCAGCGAGCGAGGTTGGGAAAGCTGGACAGCTGCATGGAAATCAATGAAGCCCTCACACCATTCACAAAAACAGACTCAAATGGCTTAGAGACTAAAAGATAAGACACAACACCATAAAACTCCTCGAAGAGAACACAGGCAAAACGTTCTCTGACATAAATCATACCAAGGTTTTCTTGGGTTGGTCTCTCAAGGCTAAGAAAGCAAAAATAAACAAATGGGACCTAATTAAACTCACAAGCTCTGGTACAGCAAAGGAAACCATAAACGAATGAAAAACGGTCTACAGACTGGGAGAAAATTTTTGCAAATGATGCAACCAACAAGGGATTAATCTCCAAAATATTAAAACAGTTCATACAATTCAGTATCAAAAAAACCAAACAACCCAATCAAACAATGTGCAGAGACTTAAATAGACATTTCTCCAAAGATGACATACAGATGGTCAACAGGAACATGAAAAGATGCTCATCATTGCTAATTATTAGAGAAATGCAAATCAAAACTACAACACACACCTGTGAGATGATCATCATTAAAAAGTCTACAAATAACAAATGTTGGAGAGGGTATGGAGAAAAGGGAACCCTCCTACACTTTTGGTGTGAATGTCAATTGGTGTAGCCACCATTGAAAACACCATGGAGGTTCCTAAAAAAACTGAAAACAGAGTTGCCGAAGGATCCAGAAATCCCACCCCTGAGCATATATCCAGATAAAACTCTTAATTCTAAAAGATACACGTTTCAATGTTCATTGAAGCACTATTCACAATAGCCAGACATGGAAGCAACCTACATGTGCCCTGACAGATGAATGGATAAAAAGGATATCGTGTACACGCACAAACACACACACACCATGGACTGCCACTCAGCCATAAAAAAGAACAAAGTAATGCCATCTGCAGCAACATGAATGGACCCAGAGATCATCACACTGAGTGAAGTAAGTCAGAAAGACAGAGACAAATGCCATATAATATTACATATATGTGGAATTTGAAATATGACATGAACAAACATATCTGTGCAACAGAAACAGGCTTGTGGTTGACAAGGGGGAGGGAAGATGAGGGCGAGATCAACGGAGAGTTTGGGGTTAGTAGACGCAAACTATTATACACAAAATAGATTTTTTTAGAAAACTTCTTACTATAAAGCACAGGGTACTATAATAAAATACACTGTAGTAAACCATCATGGAAAAGAACGTTACATATACATATAATATGTTATATATAAAATAAGAATTTACATATAATAAGAATGTATATATACATGTATAACAATCATTTCATGGTACACCAGAATGAACACATTGTAAATCAACTACACTTCAATTAAAATATTAAGAGTTTTTTTTTCAGATTAAATCAATTCTATTTTCTCAATATGGATGCTTTTAGTAATTCCAGATTACATATCAACCAACATTCACAAAACCTATTAACTGCCATGAAAATCACATCAATGGAAAAGAGGTAAAGCAGAATTTCTAGGGGAAATGCAATTTTCTCACATGTCCAGCCTTTAAAGGCAACAACTAGTTACTATAAATCTTTATATCCAACTTTTTTAACTTTAAAAAAGTCGAAGAAGTTTAGGAAAGTTCAGTCAGTGCCTCAGTTCAGTTCAGTTCAGTTCAGTCACTCAGTCGTCTCGGACTCTTCACGACCCCATGAATCACAGCACGCCAGGCCTCCCTGTCCATCACCAACTCCTGGAGTTCACTCAGACTCATGTTCATTGAGTCAGTGATGCCATCCAGCCATCTCATCCTTGGTCATCCCCTTCTCCTCCTGCCCCCAATCCCTCCCAGCATCAGAGTCTTTTCCAGTGAGTCAACTCTTCGCATGAGGTGGCCAAAGTACTGGAGTTTCAGCTTTAGCATCATTCCTTCCAAAGAAATCCCAGGGTTGATCTCCTTCAGAATGGACTGGTTGGATCTCCTTGCAGTCCAAGGGACTCTCAAGAGTCTTCTCCAACACCACAGTTCAAAAGCATCAATTCTTTGGCGCTCTGCCTTCTTCACAGTCCAGCTCTCACATCCATACATAACTACTGGAAAAACCATAGCCTTGACTAGACGGACCTTTGTTGGCAAAGTAATGTCTCTGCTTTTGAATATGCTATCTAGGTTGGTCATAACTTTTCTTCCAAGGAGTAAGCGTCCTCTTGGCTTAAGTTCATGGCTGCAGTCACCATCTGCAGTGATTTTGGAGCCCCAAAAAATAAAGTCTGACACTGTTTCCACTGTTTCCCCATCTATTTCCCATGAAGTGATGGGACCAGATGCCATGATCTTCGTTTTCTGAATGTTGAGCTTTAAGCCAACTTTTTCACTCTCCTCTTTTATTTTCATCAAGAGGCTTTTTAGTTTCTTTTCACTTTCTGCCATAAGGGTGGTGTAGTCTGCATATCTGAGGTTATTGACATTTCTCCCGGCAATCTTGATTCCAGCTTGTGTTTCTTTCAGTCCAGAGTTTCTCATGATGTACTCTGCATAGGAGTTAAACAAGCAGGGTGACAAGATACAGCCTTGCTGTACTCCTTTTCCTATTTGGAACCAGTCTGTTGTTCCATGTCCAGTTCTAACTGTTGCTTCCTGACCTGCATACAGATTTCTCAAGAGGCAGGTCAGGTGGTCTGGTATTCCAATTTCTCAGAATTTTCCACAGTTGCTTGTGATCCACACAGTCAAAGGCTTTGGCATAGTCAATAAAGCAGAAATAGATGTTTTTCTGGAACTCTATTGCTTTTTCCATGATCCAGCGAATGTTGGCAATTTGATCTCTGGTTCCTCTGCCTTTTCTAAAACCAGCTTGAACATCTGGAAGTTCACAAGTCACGTATTGCTGAAGCCTGGCTTGGAGAATTTTGAGCATTACTTTACTAGCATATGAGATGAGTGCATTTGTGCCTAGGCCTGTAATATTGTCTCTTTCCATTAGCCTACTTGGTATAAAAAGAATAGTAAGTTTCACCGGATCCCAGGAGCACTGGGCAGACTAATAGCCATAATATGCTTTCAAATGCAGAATGCTATATCTGTATGTGCTAACTTTTTTCACCAGTAATCATGCTAATATCCCATCCCTATTCACTGCACTGGTAATTGCATAGCACCATCCCTGCAATGTAATGACGTGTGCCACATGCAAAAATCAGGTGAGATGATCTAATGATGTTAAGATGAAATGCTGTCAATGTAAGTCTGTAAAGATAGGATAACACTGTCAAAAATGAAAGGAAATTATGGCACTGTAAGTTCTACTACCATTAAGAGATTCTGGAAGGAAAGGGTTCCAAATCTGGGGCAATGCCTGTTATGACAGATGTGCTCAAGCAACTTAAAAGACGAACTGGCATCCCTCATCTAATTTCCTTTATCCAGAGAGTTTTTATTAAAATTCTCTGTTAATTTCCTACATGAATGTCTTCAAGCCAAGAATAGAACTATGATTCTCAAAAGCAATTTGTGTTTGAAACATTCATTGTTCTTTGGGTCTATGGTCCAACATAATTGCACCAGATAGTCATTTCTTTTGCAAGGGCAATGAGTACATTTTAAAAGTTTTGTGAAAGGTAATAGTCCTCCAAGTTTCACTCTTTGAAGAAACCTTGGCAGTAAGGGAGATATCTTTGTTGCATATGGCATGCCTCACAGAAGAAAAGAAATACAGCCTTTGAATGCATGGTCAGTTTAGGCATAAGCATTTATCCTCTCTATATACCAGATTTTGAAAAACTTTAGGACGGTCCAAGCTTAAAAGAAAACAAAACCTCTCAGTATACTTTTGTGCATTTGGGAGCCTCGGGTTTCAGGCCTCTGCAGTTTTCTATTATGCGGGAGGCTCAGATTAAGTGATTTTTAAAATACAGAGGTGTGATTTCTGCCAAGACTATTAAAAAGATAATAATCAAAATGAAAAAAGGGATAGAGCGTCAACACTTCAGAAAAATTGGACAAAAGAAGGAATTTTGTTGCACTCAGGGATTCTCCCAGTCTATGTGACATCTTTGTGTGTCTAGAGACAGATGCACCTTTCTTGGGGCAGACACAGCCCCTCGCTTAGTTATATGTCTGGGCAGATATAGTATAGGCGGGACTAGGTTCCCATTCTCCTTTCATCATCGCACCCCTGTGCAGTGCGCAACCTGCACAACCTCTGGTGATGGTCCCGACCGTCTCCAACCTCTCAGGTACAGGCCCAGTAGCTCAACCCCAAGGCATCTAGAAAACCTCTGCTCTCCCTACCATGAAAACTCCCATAACATCAGGCTACTGGATAGGACTTCCCAAGGTGGCCTCCTAAAATACTTTGCAGAGTCTCAGAAATATATTCTAAAATTAAGGTTTGGCCAGGAACATTCCAGCTTTTGTCCTAGGGTAATTATTATCATCTTTTAATTTTCAAAAATGTCTGTGTCTGTACACCTGAAACTAACATAACATTGCTTGACTGATACCATACATGGTCACTAACTACATAAAACTTTGGCGCAGTGGTAAAGAATTCGCCTGCCTATGCAGGAGACACAGGAGACCTGGGTTGGGTCCCTGGGTCAGGAAGATTCTCTGAAAGAGAAAATGGCAACCCGCTCCAGTATTCTTGCCTAGAGAATCCCATGACCAGAGGAGCCTGGCGGGCTCCAGTCCATGGGGTCACAGAGTCAGACACAACTGAGCAACTGAGCATACACAAATAATCTTGATAAGAAACTGAGGTTTTGTTAGAATAGTTTACAGATAGATGCGTAAGATACATGCGTGGATGTGAAGAGGGGAGATGTGTAGCGGGGGTGAAGAATGGAAGCAAATGGTAGAATAAGGTCTCCCACTCCATTTTACATGGACTGTCACTAGTTAGGTCCAGGGACCACTTGCTCATTACATCAGTTATGAAATTAAGCTTTCCTATTAGAGCAGCTTTCCCCTGAATTTTCCTGGTTCCAATCCTGAGGATTGCCGAACACCCAGATCTACATCATATCTCAATTCAACTTCCTAAATTAATATCCACCAATTGTATCCTATTTTTTTTTAAATGAGATTCATTAAACAAAAGAAAATTGTTGATATAAACAAACCATTACAGAGACTCCCTTGGTGATCCAGTAGCTAAGACTCTGCTTCCACTCCAAAGGACGTGGATTTGACCCCTAGTTGGGGAACTAAGGTCACACATGCCCTGTGGTGTGGCCAAGAAAAAGGATAAAACAAACTATTATAACTAAAGGATGTGTTGAATCTGTCTGAGAATACTAAGAAAAAGAAAAGGAACAACAAAAATGTTATCCTGGTGTCTAAAGCCACAATTCTTTGCTCTTTGGAGGGTGGAGGATTTCCAGCTTTGAAGATGCCCCGTGTAATAAACTTGCCAGCTACAGCAGCATAACTAAGATTCTTAACCTCTGTCTCACAGTCCCCCATGTGAATGGTGTAATGAGGTGCCTCCTTGCATGCTGCTATAAAGAAGTGAAAAAATAAACACAAAATAATTATCACACAGTAAATGCCTACTGAATACTGTTATTTTATATATTAAAAGAGTACCAAATTTGCTTTTGACCAATTTTTTGGTGTGTGTATACAGACAGCATTTTTTATTGGGGTTAGTTGCTTACAACATTATGTTAGTTTCTGCTGTACAACAAAGTAAATCAGCTATGTGTATACATACGTCCCCTCCCTTTTGGACCTCCCTCCCACTCCACCCCCATCTCACCCCTCTAGGTACTTAGCACCGAGCTGAGTTCCCTGTGCTATACAGCAGGTTCCCACTAGCTATCAGTTTTACACATGGTAGTATGTATGTCAATCCCACGCTCCCAATTTGCCCCACCCTCCTCTCCCCCAGTCATGCCCACAGGTCTGTTCTCTACATCTGCGTCTCTATCCTGCCCTGCAAATAAGTTCATCTGTAGCATTTTTCTAGATTCCACATATATGCAAATATGTGGTACATATACACAATGGGATACTCGCCATTAAGAGGAATAAAGTTGGGTCATTTGTAGAGAAGCGGATGTACCTGGAAAACACCATACGGAACGAAGTCAGAAAGAGAAAACCAGATACAGACAGCACTTTAACCACGGGAATTTCTGATTAACCTTAGGTAACAGCAGGGTTTCATACAGCATACGTCCAATGAGTTAGGAAGTCAGATTCCTCAGTGCTCCGCTTATCTCTCAAGAGTACTGTGGGGGAAAATATTATAGAGAATTTGCTGAGATTCTTTAAGCTCAAAACTCTAAGAAAATTCAAGATATTATGATTATTAAAGAAGACTCTTTGGGCCTCAGTTTACTAGTCTGTCAAATAGGTATTCAAGGAATACCTTTTATTCAAAATAAACGTAGTTGAAAGTGGATATTCACTTCCGAGAAAAAGTGTTAGCAGCTCAGTCACGTGCGGTGCTCAGTCTTTGTGATCCCGTGGGCCATAGCCTGCCAGGCTTCTCTGTCCATGGAATTCTCCAGGTGAGAATACTGGAGTGGATAGCCTTTCCCTTCTCCAGGGGATCTTCTGACTCAGGGATTGAACCCGTGTCTCTGCACTGCAGGCAGATTCTTTACCGTCTGAGCCACCCAGGAAGCCCATTCATTTCTAAAGAGCTGAAGGAAATGGCAATCCACTCCAACACTCTTGCCTGGAAAATCCCATGGACAGAGGAGCCTGATAGGCTAGTCTATGGGGTCGCAAAGAGTCCAGCACAACTGAGCGACTTCACTTTCACGCTGCCTCCCTCTGGCCCACCCACCTGGAGTGCAAGGGAGGGGGCAGCTTACCTTTCATAGGCAGACAGCTGAGCCGAGCAGCTCCGTTTCTCAGGTGCCCACTAACCTACAGGAGGCACGGGGTTAGGCAAGCCCATCGCTGAACACATGGAACAGGGGAAGGTTGCAAGGTTGGCAGCAAGAGGGGAAGAGGGATTAGGCCAGGCAGGGGGAGACAGCAGCCCCATATGAGCCAAAAATTCCATGCCTGGATGTTCCGAGGCATGAAAGGGACATTCACTTGGCATTGCTTACACCAAGGCCTGACACATTGGTCCCAACAGTAGTGGCTGGCAGGCAATGTCACCACATCATGGCTCAAACCCACCAATAAAGGGTTGGGTAAGAGTGCCAATATGGAATATGAGCAAGCCCAAGTTAAAGGAAAGGCAAATATATAAAAGTTGAAGACCACCCGCAACAGTCTGACATAGCTACTTCTCAAGGCTACCGTGAAAAAAGAAGTGAATTATACATGAAATCCGTTTGGGAAAAAACCATTTAAAGGCCTATAAAATTTGCAAAAGCCAAGCCAAATGTTCACCATCAGACTATGAAGAGGAACGAAACCCAATCACATACTAGAAAACTTAGAGAACATTTTTCTAAACTGTTACATTTAGGGCCACGTTGAACTTAACCCAGCAAAGGAAAGTCACAAAGACTAGAACTGTCAGCACCTTCCACCCCGTTCATTGCAACCTCTCCGGGAAGTGCTCCCCCAAAAGACAGTCCCTGGGTGGACTCATGTTTTTCCTAAATGCCATCCTCAATGACTGTTCTAATTCCGAAACAGCAGAGTGGTCCTTTATGCCTGGCAGTTTCTATCCTCGTCTTCCATCCTTCTATTTCTCTTCCAATCTTTTTCACTGGTCTTGTAAGATAAGGGGAAATTACCACACGATTTTAACTACTAAATATCCTCTCGAAAGTTTTACACCCAATTGACTGGCTTCAGGAACGATTCTATAAAAAGTATTATCACTGGAGCAAAGATGAGCTCTTTAGTTCACCTTTTTTTCTCAATGCTGAAGAATTTTCCTTATTCTCTCCAAGTTTACTGCGTAGGTTAAGTACCAGTGACCTAGCACAGTCACTCTATAACATGATCCTGAAAGTGTCTGGAACTCTTAAACAGCAAGTGTGAAAAAGCTATAAAACAGTACACCCCTGAAGCAGTGACAGACTCAAATAACAAAAGAGGGAAACGTGTAGGAAAAGAATAGCGCATCCATAGTGTATTCTGAATGTTTTCAAAGCTTGTATCGGTTATTCACCAATTTGTTGATTTCCATTTTTACTTTTTTTTTTTAGGAGAGGATTTAATGCAATACCTGTATATATTCTGTGGGGAGCTTAAGTCCAGAGCTTCAAACACCAAAGCATCTTTCCCCTCTATAGTTTCAAAGATTCCTAGAACTTGTAAGTAAAATTCCAGAGAGCCCTAAACCCCATTTTATTTGTTCTGCTGAGGTATAATTGACACATATATCAGTTTCAGGTGTACAACATAATGATTTGATATTTGTATATACAGCAAAATGATCACAATAAGTCCAGTTAACATCAATCACCATACACAGTTACATTTTTTCCTTGTTATGAGAGCACTTAGGATCTCCTCTCTTAGCAACTTTCAAACATGCAATAGTGAAAGTGAGGTGAAGTCGCTCAGTCCTTTGCGACCCCGTGGACTGTAGCCCACAAGGCTCCTCTGTCCATGGGATTCTCCAGGCAAGAATATTGGAGTGGGTTGCCATTTCCTTCTCCAGGGGATCTTCCCGACCCAGGGATCAAACCTAGGTCTCCTGCATTGCAGGCAGACGCTTTAACCTCTTAGCCACCAGGGAAGCCCTTCAAACACACAATACGAAACTATTAACTATAGTCACCATGCTGGACATCACGTCCCTGTGACTTATAACTTGAATATTTTATCTTCTGGTCTCCTTCACTCATTTCAGCCACTCCTCCAACCCAATTTTAAACTAACAGTAGTGCAAATAAGTAAATAAATAATGTTTTTTAAAAAGAAGAAACAATAGTGCATGCAGGCAGGTAAGTATGTTGCCTGCAAAGTGAGGGCTGCTGAAAAGTAGAAGTAGCAAACAAAGTGTTCCCTGATTTCCAAAGCAACCAACTGAGACACGTACATCTATTGGGGGTCAAGCTGAGAAGACGTTTCCAACCAGGATGCAGCAGTAAATGGTGTGAATGTGTACGTTTACACCACTTCGCCAAATGCACCATCTAAGACTCTGCTATGCCAACGGAAATTTGCTATATGACTCAGGGAACTCAAACGGGGGCTCTCTAACAACCTAGAGGGGTGGGAAAGAGTGGGAGGTAGGAGGGAGATTCAAGAGGGAGGGAACATATGTATACCTATGGCTAATTCATGACGATGTATGGCAGAAACCAAACCACTATGGTGAAGCAACTATCCTTCAATTAACAATAAATTTATAAAAGAGTCTATGTTGAGAAAGAGAAATAAAACTAAGTGTTGCAGAAGCAAAGATCCGCTTAACTGCCCATGGACTATGTAAGCTGACTTTACTAAGATCCTGGATACAAGCAGGGTAATGTATCTTTTCTGTCTACAGTTTTTTGTTGTTTTGGTTTTTGTTTTTTAAGAAAAGACTCCATTGCTGCGTCAGCTACACTTCACTTGGAAAGCTATTGACTTTTCCTTTCTGTTGCCTTAATTTTCTTCTGCAGGAGCACAGAGGGATGCAAGTCCAGGTGGGCACTGCGCCTTCCACTGATTATGCTGTGCAACACAGCAGGGAAACCTCTTATCTCAAGCTGAGGGTGCCTGTTTAAGAATCTTTCTCTTTGTAGAAGGTATAAGGTAGTAAACACAGCTGTACAAAAAGGTTTTGAATTTTCTTGCTGTTTGTTTTAAGCTATAAAAAAGATATAAGTAAGGCAGAGTGCAAAAATGTCTACAAATTTATATTACCTGCCCGCATGCATATATTTGTGTGCCAAGTTTTACCCAGCTCAGTGTTTGAATACTCTGAATGGATTTGACTTTAGAAGTGATTTTTTTTACATCTTTGCATACAGTGTTGTCAGATCATAAAAATACAGTGGCTTAGGATCAATGAACTTTAAAATTCTAAATTGATCTTGGAATTAGAACATTATTAAAAATGACTTAAGCTTCACTCTNTGGTCTTGTAAGATAAGGGGAAATTACCACACGATTTTAACTACTAAATATCCTCTCGAAAGTTTTACACCCAATTGACTGGCTTCAGGAACGATTCTATAAAAAGTATTATCACTGGAGCAAAGATGAGCTCTTTAGTTCACCTTTTTTTCTCAATGCTGAAGAATTTTCCTTATTCTCTCCAAGTTTACTGCGTAGGTTAAGTACCAGTGACCTAGCACAGTCACTCTATAACATGATCCTGAAAGTGTCTGGAACTCTTAAACAGCAAGTGTGAAAAAGCTATAAAACAGTACACCCCTGAAGCAGTGACAGACTCAAATAACAAAAGAGGGAAAAGTGTAGGAAAAGAATAGCGCATCCATAGTGTATTCTGAATGTTTTCAAAGCTTGTATCGGTTATTCACCAATTTGTTGATTTCCATTTTTACTTTTTTTTTTTAGGAGAGGATTTAATGCAATACCTGTATATATTCTGTGGGGAGCTTAAGTCCAGAGCTTCAAACACCAAAGCATCTTTCCCCTCTATAGTTTCAAAGATTCCTAGAACTTGTAAGTAAAATTCCAGAGAGCCCTAAACCCCATTTTATTTGTTCTGCTGAGGTATAATTGACACATATATCAGTTTCAGGTGTACAACATAATGATTTGATATTTGTATATACAGCAAAATGATCACAATAAGTCCAGTTAACATCAATCACCATACACAGTTACATTTTTTCCTTGTTATGAGAGCACTTAGGATCTCCTCTCTTAGCAACTTTCAAACATGCAATAGTGAAAGTGAGGTGAAGTCGCTCAGTCCTTTGCGACCCCGTGGACTGTAGCCCACAAGGCTCCTCTGTCCATGGGATTCTCCAGGCAAGAATATTGGAGTGGGTTGCCATTTCCTTCTCCAGGGGATCTTCCCGACCCAGGGATCAAACCTAGGTCTCCTGCATTGCAGGCAGACGCTTTAACCTCTTAGCCACCAGGGAAGCCCTTCAAACACACAATACGAAACTATTAACTATAGTCACCATGCTGGACATCACGTCCCTGTGACTTATAACTTGAATATTTTATCTTCTGGTCTCCTTCACTCATTTCACCCACTCCTCCAACCCAATTTTAAACTAACAGTAGTGCAAATAAGTAAATAAATAATGTTTTTTAAAAAGAAGAAACAATAGTGCATGCAGGCAGGTAAGTATGTTGCCTGCAAAGTGAGGGCTGCTGAAAAGTAGAAGTAGCAAACAAAGTGTTCCCTGATTTCCAAAGCAACCAACTGAGACACGTACATCTATTGGGGGTCAAGCTGAGAAGACGTTTCCAACCAGGATGCAGCAGTAAATGGTGTGAATGTGTACGTTTACACCACTTCGCCAAATGCACCATCTAAGACTCTGCTATGCCAACGGAAATTTGCTATATGACTCAGGGAACTCAAACGGGGGCTCTCTAACAACCTAGAGGGGTGGGAAAGAGTGGGAGGTAGGAGGGAGATTCAAGAGGGAGGGAACATATGTATACCTATGGCTAATTCATGACGATGTATGGCAGAAACCAAACCACTATTGTGAAGCAACTATCCTTCAATTAACAATAAATTTATAAAAGAGTCTATGTTGAGAAAGAGAAATAAAACTAAGTGTTGCAGAAGCAAAGATCCGCTTAACTGCCCATGGACTATGTAAGCTGACTTTACTAAGATCCTGGATACAAGCAGGGTAATGTATCTTTTCTGTCTACAGTTTTTTGTTGTTTTGGTTTTTGTTTTTTAAGAAAAGACTCCATTGCTGTGTCAGCTACACTTCACTTGGAAAGCTATTGACTTTTCCTTTCTGTTGCCTTAATTTTCTTCTGCAGGAGCACAGAGGGATGCAAGTCCAGGTGGGCACTGCGCCTTCCACTGATTATGCTGTGCAACACAGCAGGGAAACCTCTTATCTCAAGCTGAGGGTGCCTGTTTAAGAATCTTTCTCTTTGTAGAAGGTATAAGGTAGTAAACACAGCTGTACAAAAAGGTTTTGAATTTTCTTGCTGTTTGTTTTAAGCTATAAAAAAGATATAAGTAAGGCAGAGTGCAAAAATGTCTATAAATTTATATTACCTGCCCGCATGCATATATTTGTGTGCCAAGTTTTACCCAGCTCAGTGTTTGAATACTCTGAATGGATTTGACTTTAGAAGTGATTTTTTTTACATCTTTGCATACAGTGTTGTCAGATCATAAAAATACAGTGGCTTAGGATCAATGAACTTTAAAATTCTAAATTGATCTTGGAATTAGAACATTATTAAAAATGACTTAAGCTTCACTCTTGCTATTTCCTTGCCAGAGTTGGATCATTGCTCCAAATCCCTGTCTGCCAATTACTTTTCTTTTAACTCCACAAAGGGTAATTTTTAAATGGGAATATTTATATATCTTTAAGAAGAATAAAGGTTTTGTAAATAGTATCACAGCCAAACCTTTTCAAGAAGATGAAATCTAAGTTTAGAAGGAAGAATATAACTCAATTTCAGTTTGTAAAGACATATAATAATATAATCCCATTTACTTCCTACTTAGATGAACTTGAAGTGTTTTCAGCTGTGGTATATTAAATTCATCTCATAGAGAATAGATTTGAGTGGATACTTAAGGCCTTTTCCTAAACAGTTATGTTTAAGTTAAATGAATAAACACATTTTAATGTCTTAATTATAAAAACAAAATGTGCAGAAGTCTATGATCTGCACTATCATTTGGGAAAAAAAAATCTTATTAGGTTGGAATTAAGTGGAAAATAGTTTTCCCCTCTGGGGATTTTTAATTTATTCAGAGTACTTATATAATTGTCTGCTAGTGAATCCTTTTGGAGAAGGAAATGGCAACCCACTCCAGTATTCTTGCCTGGAGAATCCCATGGACGGAGGAGCCTTGTGGGCTACAGTCCACGGGGTCGCAAAGAGTCGGACACGACTGAGCGACTTTACTTACTTACTTACTTAGTGAATCCTTTGAGATGACTTTGTTGGAGATACCCTTTAACTCCAAACACACTTTTCTTGAGAACAGGGGGGCACCATAATTAATTTCAGCATGGGAGGAATCTTTTTACCTATCCTTCCAGCATGGGAGGAATCTTTTTACCTATCCTTCCCATCACTTCATCACACCCCCATTCCCTCACCTCTTCCCCTGGGTAAGCTCACTGTCCATTCAGATAAGCCAAGCATTTTGGCTTCGGTCTAGTTAGTTCACCCTCACGAGTGCAAGGGATCACTTAAACCTAGGTGGGGAATTAGACAGTTTTGTTATCTCAGGAAAGGAACCACCTCTGAATGTCAGTTCCAAGCCAGTGTGCCTGGCTCTCTATAGAGAGACCCAAAAGCCATTCAGCTGAGTTGCCAAAACCAATGGTCAACAACCTTTGATACTTTTTAAAGCCTTCACCACTTTTTCAATCATCACTCCTATCTTCTCATCACCTCAAATTCATGGAAATGTGTCTTTTCTAGACAAACATCAAATTTCATATTTGGGGGCTCTAAAGTTGTTTTTTAAACTTATTGTTATGTATTTATTTGGCTGTATCCCATCTTAGTTGCAGCATGTAGGATCTAGCTCCTTGACCAGGACTGAACCCCAGCTCCCTCCACTGGGAGCCTGGAGGCTCAGCCACTGAACCACCAAGAAAGTTAAGTCCCTTACCTTAAGTTATTAAATGATCTCTGTGCCCTACCTCAAAGAAAAGTGATGCTCCATTGTAAATAAAATGATTCCTCAAATCTATCTCCACAAAATATACGATATATGTAACCAGCTGTGTTTCTGTCTGAGATTCCTGGGATGAAAAGTGTTCTAGATGGATCGTGATCATTAAAGACATAGAAACAGTGAACTGCTCTCAGAGCAATTTTCATTGGACAGATGAAGAATAATAACAGATCAAGCACTGGAAATAAAAACTGAAATAAACCTCAACCCAAGAAAAGGACTTTTAAAAGACAGGTAGCCCACCGATTCAAAAATAATTCTAAAAAGATTCTAGAATAAAGAAGCCTTGTTTAGATCAAGTTTTCATGTATAATGCTAGTATCATGCTATGCGGGCTTCCCCGGTGGCTCGGCAGCCTGCAACGCAAAAGGTGCAGGAGACCCAGGCTCAATCCTTGGGTTGGGAAGATCCCCTGGAGGAGGGCCTGGCAAGCCACTCCAATATTCTTGCCTGGAGAATTCCATGGACAGTGGAGCCTGGCAGGCTATAGTCCATGGGCTTGCCACATTACGGATACAACTGAAGCGACTGAACACGCACACACGCACATCACGCTATAAGGGTCCTTTACCTACCTGAATTTTGTGCATCCAATTGATGAGTACAATGTCTTAATTAAATAGTTTACATATTTAAAAGATCTTAAGTTATAAATATTTTCAGGTGCAGTAATTTGAGCTTCAAGCCCAAAGGAAAGGATGTTCTACTTTTGGTTCACCTACAAGCAAGCAGACTTCTAGAGGGGCCAGAGGGAGAAAACTGAGTTAACCCTCCTATTAAAATGATCTTCTCCTAGGCTTTCCAAAGCCCTCTCCCTGCAAACTCAAGAGTGGCACCATCTTTCCAGGTCACGGAAGTAGTGAATCTCCCTCAGCATCAAG
Organism: Oreotragus oreotragus; assembly: GCA_006410675.1. Lineage (NCBI taxonomy): Eukaryota > Metazoa > Chordata > Mammalia > Artiodactyla > Bovidae > Oreotragus > Oreotragus oreotragus. The sequence goes on from SJYX01024198.1 coordinate 50,674, forward strand.
TGCCCCATCCAGTTAGAGGGGAGCCTGCTTCTTCAGAACTATCTCCAAAATGAGGCTCAGCCTCAGCTGTTTCTAGCCACCCCAGAGCATGTTACTGTTGCCGTTTAACCACTTAGTCGTGTCCGACTAAGACGCCATAGCCTGTCCTCCGCCAGGCTCCTCTGTCCATAGGACTTCCCAGGCCAGAACAGTGGAGAGGATTGCCATTCCCTTCGCCAAGGAATCTTCCCATCCAAGGGATCTTCTGTACTGCAGGTGGATTCTTTAGAGCTGCACCACCAGGAAAGCCATCAGTTCCGTTCAGTCGCTCAGTCGTGTCCGACTCTTTGCGACCCCATGAATCGCAGCACGCCAAGCCTCCCTGTCCATCACCAACTCCCGGAGTTCACTTAAACTCACATCCATCAAGTCGATGATGCCATCCAGCCATCTCATCCTCTGTTGTCCCCCTCTCCTTCTGCCCCCAATCCCTCCCAGCATCAGAGTCTTTTCCAATGAATCAACTCTTGGCATGAGGTGGCCAAAGTACTGGAGTTTCGGCTTTAGTATCATTCCTTTCAAAGAACACCCAGGACCAATCTCCTTCAGAATGGACTGCTTGGATCTCCTTGCAGTCCAAGGGACTCTCAAAAGTCTTCTCCAACACTACAGTTCAAAAGCATCAATTATTAGGCGCTCAGCTTTCTTCACAGTCCAACT
>SJYX01024198.1:78467-94109 GCA_006410675.1 Oreotragus oreotragus
AGGAGGAAGGGGGAGGGATGGGAGAGGAGAGGGGGGAGGGGGGACTCTGCTCTCCCCCCCTTCTTTTCCCCCCTTGGATTTTTTGGGGGCTGGTGCCGTTTAAGGCAGAGATTTTAAGGTGGATTCTGCGAAAGTTGCGCGTCTGCTTTCAGACTTGATGCAGACGCCACGAGTCGAATGGTTTGTCTCCAAAGGGCAGCGCCTCCCCATTGGTCAGTCGCCCCCTGACGTCACAGGCGCACGGCTTCCACTGGTGTGTGCGCCGCTCGCCGAGTTCTTCGCCTACCTTCGGCAACTCCAATCCCTGCCCCGAGCTGCAGCCGGGGGCCGCGCGGCTCCGTGCACGGGGCCTCCGAGGAGGGAGTTGCCTCGGAGGAGGGAGTTGCCTCCGCCCGGGCGGTAGCCGACGCCTCCCGCCGCAGCTCGCACCCCCAAACCCGGAGCCTCAGTTCTCAATACCGCAGCCTTGGAACTGCCTGGCAGAGGGCTGCTCTCTCCCAGTCCCTTCGCATCCTAGCAGGCTGCCTGTGTTCCGAAGCAGTGCCCTCTGCATTTAAAGCAGGGGTCCCTCCCTTGACCTACCCCACCTCCCGCCCCCAGTCCCCCTGCAGTCCCGGGGGAGCGCCCTGTCACCGTGGATTTTTCTAGACGTACTTTATTGAAACCACAAAGGGAAGAAAAGCCCCACACCTGGTACCGACCCCATGGGTGGGGTGGAGTGAGGGGGTAAAGAAGAAGAAAAATTAAACCCTGTTCTGGCGAGGTTCTTGCTGTTTCAGGCTGTATTTCCTATATAGTGAACAAACAAGGGGGAGAAATCTTTTTTTTCCCCTCAGAACGCAGCAGCTTCTTCTGAAAGCACATCGTTGGAGGACTGACAGTAATGCATTTTTTCCTATTGAAAACAGAAGCTACTGTAATGCTTTCAAATATATGCAAATGATACATGCGGTTAGTGGTTTGGCAAATCTTGATTACAATATAAACTACCCAAGTAAAAGTGCCTTCGTCCTAAATTTGTCTCTCGATTACAATTCCAATTGATTTTATTTTATTGTCAACATTGTTAATGATAAAAATAGAGTCGTTTTACAGTTATTTTTACTTTCTGGAAGGAGGCAATTAGAGTTCTAATCAGGAATACACAAAAATCTCCCATGATTAACTGCAGTACTTTGTTCAAATTGCTGCTATAAAATTCAGAACAATTTGCCTGTAATGATTATGGACTGGGTTTATTTTGGGAGGTGGAATAAAAGTGGATATAGCATAAATTATCCTCTAATTATACACCAGTGTCGCCTCAATTATCCTCTTATCAAAATGGTTGTCTAACTGCCGCATTTAGTTTCAATTCTCTCCTTTTTTTTCTATAAAAAGAACTTCATACCTTGTTATTATTAATCCATTTATTATTTGCAAGGGGATTTATATCCGCACATCCAGGTGGTAGAACCACTTCTCTTTCAAAGATGGACTGGGGAAAGACATTAAGTTCGGAGCAGCCCAGGGCTGCGGATCTAGCCTCTCTCCCTCTAAGTCTCCAGACCGAGCAGTCAGAAGAGCCCCAGCGTGCCGCTCAGGCCCGGCCACCAGGTAGGAGAGCTGGACTGGGGATCGGGCGCCGAGGAGGGCAGGCTGGGTGGTGCCTGGGTCAGGGTCCTGCGACCTCGGGGAGACTCGGGGAGTCCGCACTGCCAGTGCACCGGGACTGGGTGGGCAAGGCATGCGGACCCCTCTGGGCTCGGCGCCAACTTTTAGTCTGCGAATAGATCCAAGCCCCAAGCCTTTGGCCACACCAAGAAACATACAATCTAACAACTCCGGGCCAACGTGTCTAGAGGTTGTGGGGACATTGTAGGTCTGCCTTTGGGAAAACTCCGCGAGCCTTCTTCTTTGCACCCTTCTCGCTTGAACTCCATAGGATGGGTGACCCAAGGGTCCTGAAAAATGAAGAATTTCGTGGTGCCATTCGTCCGGTAACTTCAGAAAAGGTGACTGCAGACCCGAAGCTCCAACTCATTGCGCGGACCGATAGCGGCTTATGCTAATTTTCCCCCGCTCGCAGCCCCGGTCTCAAGGCAGGGCTAGACTAGTTTGTCTTTTTCTTTTTCTTTCTTTCTCTCCTTCCTTCCTCCATCTTATCAGATGACCTGAAACTGGCTGCCTGAGAGTTTTCCAAGGTTCTCAGGGCAGTAGCGTTTAGTCGCCTCTCCCCCTCCCTTTCCTAGCCTGCCGCGCTTAACTTTTGGAGTGCTGGGAGCCGGTTCAGTAACTCTGAATTCATTTTTAAGTGGCGTGCCTTGTTCCCCTCCTTTTAACGAGAGGTTCGCTTTAACACGCGAACCCGTAACCCGATCCACGCGTTTACAAATCGGCAATGAATTAAAACAACAACAAAAAAGCTCCAAGGAAAAGGAAAGGTGGGCTGGGTGAGGGGGAGATTGTGTAGGGTGTGCATCTGTGGGGGACTGCGGCGGAGAAGGGAAAGTCAGAGAGAAGGTTTTCTCCTCCCTCCCCTGGTGTGTGCACGGTGCACCCGGGCTGCGCGCCGAGCTTGTTTGTAAGGTCCTCAAAGCCAGCAGGTAGACGTGGCAGTTTTATTGCTTTATACCCTGCAGCTTGCTGTTAACACGGTGAAGGCCCCCCCTACCGGCCCCCGCCCCCGTGCATGTGTGTTTCTTTCTGTTCGCAGGTGCTCTGCCTTCCTCGCCGGCTTCCCCCTGACTCTGGCGGCACCGAGAGCCGGGCGGGTTGTGGCCGGCCGGTCAAGGTCCCCTCACTGGGCACCAGATCCAGAGCATAGCAGCCTTAACTGGCAAAGGATTTCTTCTTCTTTTTCTTTTTTTCCTGTTTGCCTAATACCCGAGAAAGCACGGAGGGCTGGAAATGTTTGAGTAGTAGCTACAGGGCTCTTATCCCTCCCCCATTAGAGGATAAAATCTCAACCCTGTGTCCCAGAGGAGCAAGTGTGCAACTGCACCGAGGTGGCAGTTTTTGCGTAAAGACCTACTGAGCGACCCAGAGTGGGCTCAGACAGCCACGGGCTGGGGAGCGGAACCAACGATGAGGGGACCAACCCAGCATCACTGAGGTCTCTAAGCGTGCTTGCAGGGTAGGATCCGAACTGCAGACTTGAGTGCTGGGCTTTCCAGCAGGTCCTGGGAAGCTAGTGTGGCCCGTGTGCCAAGGTGGCCCGAGGAGGGGCTGCCTGCCACGTGTAGTCTCTGCCATCAGTCTCCGTGTGAGGAGTTCGGGGCTCAGTGGCTGGCTGCAGGCTGCCCACCTTCTCTTCTCTCCAAATAAACCAGGCTAAGTCCTTCGCCCAGGGTCTTGAGCAGCAGTAGTGAGCTAAGGCTTGTCACCCCTGGTTGGTTCCCGTCCAGCCGGCACCTCCAGCCCATCCTCGAGAGTCAAGAACTCCTAGATTCCTCAGGGCTTCCAAGCGAAGGCGCCCACGTCAGGGACTCTAGGCTCCTGTGCCCTGCTGGCCACCAGCCGGGTCCTGGCTCTGACCTCTTTGTCTTGCCGGCGGGGGAACCGAGCCAACCCTGGGGGAGTGGTGGGAGGAGGAGCGCAGGTGAGGCCTAAGAAGTCTTTATCATTCAAAACAGAAGTAAAGCCAGTGCTGTGGAGACCTCTGGCTCTTTTAGGGCCTATAGGAGGTGAGGGTCACAGTCACTAAACAGTTTAAAGAAGCAGGGTTGGAGGCCTAAGATGCCTTTTACTTTTTAAGAAATCGAGGTGTTGGGGCTTGTATTCCGGCTGTCATTGTTATTTAGAGAGAAATACCAACTGATTACCAGCACAGGGCCCTCTGTGGGGGTCAGCGTGCCCGAGGCCACCGTGCGAGGAGGGTGCTCTTTGGGTGGGAAAGTACCCTGCTGTTCTGTCGATGCACCAGTGTTTGTAGCAGCACATGGGTCAAGGAGTAGGTTGGGTGCCAGTGGAGGGTTTGCAGCTTCCTCAGGTTGTAGAAGTACATTCAAGCCAGGCAGGGCCTGACTGGTTTTGGTTGCTAAGTTGGGCTCAGTTATCACGTTAATTCTAAAGAAATTAGACCTGGATAAATAGCCTTTGAATTCAAAGAAATAACTCGGTATTGATTTACATGGCCATGCTAAGAACCCCCTTCTCAACAGGAGACATTAGTAGGGGGGGGAAGAATTCTCGCTAGTCTTTTCCCCATTCAATGTAAAATTTTGTTTGTGTACATGTGTAGGGAAAGAGTGCTTCATATCCTGCAAACCCAGGCACCTTTCCCCCCCTCTCCTAACACATACACCTGGGAAAGCTTGAGGGGGGAACATGAGTACTGCCCTTTTCCAAACTTCAGGAGGAGTCAAAAGTATCAGACTAGTCAAGAAAGCACCGATTACTGCGGCATTGTTTTCTCTAGGGATAAAACTATAATGCTGTCTTAGCACCCTCAGCTCCCAGGCTTCCCCCAAAAGCAACTAGAAAGTGGTCCCTGTCTACACCTTCCACAGAAAGAGGCTCACTGAAGTCTGGGGACAACATCTCTCTCATCTATCCAGTCCCAGGCCTGAGAACAGTTAGCTAGAAGACCACAGCATGGATGGCAAGGACCGGTGACACCTACTGGGGGCCTCACAGACTTTTTCTAGACTGTCCAGTTTGGAGACTATCAACTAAGGATATCTTAACTTGGAGGCTCCTCTTCCAGAGCTTTTTTGAACCTGGTTTTCAAATTCAACTCCAGGTTTCAAATCCGACTCCAGGTTTTCAAATTCGACACCTTCTGCCTCTCTCTCCCCACATTTCCAGGCTATGTGATCATCCGAAGTTTTCTTAACAGAGAGAATCAATATGCTGGGCCTAGTATGGATCCAGAGGGGGGAAAACAATACTTACTTCTGTCTTTCTCAATTTGAAGATTGTATGCGGTCTTTCTCCCTCCTCCTTCCCTTTCTTCCTCTCTTTTATCAAGCCTAGGACCATCTCTCATACACAAATACTCTTCTTTCTCTCAGTCCAAGGAAAAAATAACTCAACAATGTTTAAGCACTTATTAATAGATTAGAATTAGATGCTGTTTGTGCTATAAGGTGCTGTTTGTAATCTGTTGATAAATCAAAGCAGAGCCCCTCATATTTGCCTTGCCGAGAATTGCAGCTGGGGAAGTGGGAAGGCAGAGATGTTGGAAGTCAGCTTCACTCAAGGCAGTCTTTGGAAACCAGGACCCCTGACCATTGGAGGATAAATGCTGCCCTGAGTGAGTGGCAGGGAACAAGCATCAGCAGGAAATGGCAGACTATTTTTAGGCATAATAAGGAGTTAATATAGCTGGCCAAGCGTCTTCCTAAATGCCTTGAAGCACCCTCTGTTTTAATTCCTGCATCCCTTCATCAGCAGTAACAATAACAAAGTCACAGTAGATACCTCAACATTAAGGGAGAACCAGGCTTGGGACAACTTCTCAGAAAACCTGGGATGGGAACTTCTTGCTATCATGTGAGTTCTTAATGATTCTCTACTTACAACAGAAAAAGAAAAACCATTTTCATTAGAGAGTTGTTCTGTACCTGACTACCCTTCAGTTGTCAATGCTCTGGTGAGTTTTATTCTCATGCCAATACATATTCCCTTTATTTTCTAACATCCCAATAAAAGGAAAGGTAACTTATTAGATTTTTAGCAAAACTTTCCTTAGAGGACACCTAGTTGGAGAGCCCTTAGAAGTGAGGGTTATTAAAACAAATTCACTCCCCTAACTCTGCCTTTTCTCTTTTGTTCAAAATAAAATCCTTTTTATATAAATCTCAGAAAAAGAAAGGCTCCCCCCTCATCCCATCCAGGGGAATGAAATAGTATTTTTCAGTAGTTTTCACTGATTTTGTACAGAGAGCAAAAATGCTCCCTCCCTCTGCGTCAAGTGAGCCCCTTCCCTCGGAGCTCATTGCCTTTGCTGCTTTATACACTGAGTTGTGTCCATTTGGACACATGTTTGGGTTCATATTCGGGTTCATCATCTTTCTTCCCACAGTCTTCGTGGAGGGGAGAAGCAGAGAGAGTGGAAAAGCAGAAGCTATAGAAAGAAAGGGACTTAGAGAAGAAAATAAGAGCAGGAGAATGGGTGTGAGTCTGCTTCATTTTGAGAGTACCTCTCATCAGCTTTTCTTCCCCATCCTGTTCACTGGGGATCACTGTCCCTCAATGTTAGTCATTCAGCAAATAAAACTAAGGCTGATCGAAAACAGCCCCGTTTGGGGAGGGTTAGGGGGATGGCAGAAGAGCAAACCTGCTGGCCCACCTACTCCTTTTCTCTACCTCTTTCTCCCCTCTGCCCCCTGCCCCTTAGCCTGCTTTTCCTTCAGACATCTAGGGCATCACGTTGCCAAGCTGGAGCTGGAGGACACTTTCAAAAGTTACGGCAGCGGTTACCCTCCCTGGAGCAACGAGTCATTTTAAGAAGGAGGCTCTGGAGGCTCAAAGTCTTGGGCCCAAGAGTTTAAAAGCCAGTCTAGCCTTTCAGGGATATCAGCGTAGCCAACAGACAGGCGGGCGTCCAGGGCCCTCCTTCAGGCTAGGGTGAACGAAGGGCCGGGGTAGGACAGGAGCCCCAGGGTGGGCAGAAGCAGAGGGCGACAGGACCGCTTGCGCCCGCAGCTGGCTCCCACGCGCCGCTGTCTGCGGGGAGCGTGGCGAGTGGGGCCAGATAATGGAATTCAGGAGGCAGAGATCCTCCCCGAGCCAGCCACTGTCTTGTACAGATTTGTAGAGAAAGCCTCACTGTAATTAAAACCGTACAGTCAGATTAATTCAATGTGTTGCTCGGCAGCGTTTTTAATAGTAAAAATCCGCTTTAAAATTGAATTAGGGTCGACGAAAATTTCTGCGAGACTCGCCGGATTTGCCAGCTTTCATTGAAGCCAGCCCGAGTTGGACTTGACAGTGGCTGCACAGTGTCGCCCCCACCCCTTCTGTGGCCCTAGACAAGGGTGGGGGAAGGAGGCGGAGGTAGGGATGGGGACGCGGATCCACCTGGGGCCCCCGTTTGGGCGCGAGGCTGGGCGGCCAGAGCCAGGCCCAGACAGAAAGCAGCGCCTGCGATTATTACCCTTCTGATCCCCCCCCAACCTCCCCCACCCCCCGTTCAAGGCAATGCAGATTTTTGACACCCAGAACTCCCCCTTCCCTCCCAAAGTTCACGGCTCAGATAAGAGTTTGGGGAAAGAAAGCCCTAACTGTATGTATCTTGAAGCAATTTCCCACTGCGTGTTCTCCGTGTGGGGAGGTTGGAGCCCTCTGTTTGGACGCTCCAGTGACAGACAGGAGAAAGCTGTGGTTCTCTGCACCCCACCCTCTTTCTCTTTTGAAAGCCTTCCAAAAATTAAGAGTAATGTTTCAAGCGCTCTGTCAAAATGTCTCCCAAGCTTTGATTTGGCTAACCGCCCCCCTTACCCTCCCTCGTCACCTCCTATCCTTTGCATCTCTGGTGGTGGTGAAATATGCGTTAGTATTATTATGTTTTTACCGCTTAAAGTTAGACACCTTAGAGCTGAAAGCTTGTCCCAAAGTTCCTGGAAGAGGTGGCGGCCGAATGCTAGACAGAGGCTCTCCCTTGAGACCGGCCGGCAAGGCAAGGGGAGCTAGACCTGGCTCTTTTCCAAGGCCAAACGGGTTTTCAGGGCCCAGAAACGGTCCCGGGCTGCCCGCCCCCTACCCACGCACCCGGCCCTTGCAGTGGCCTCCTTGGCTGCTGAATACGCGCACGCGCGCACGCAAACCCACACACACACACACACAGCCAGGGACAAAAATTCCCTCAGTCACATCATCAGGCCTGGGAAAACAAAAACCGCTGTGGGTCCCTGCTCCTCCAGCAACATGCGCAGACGCTTTAATTGCCGCCAATTGTCACTCTGTCCCCTTTTCATTTTCTCGCTCCTTCGTTTATTTTTAGTACACTTCAAATGCCTACACACTTTTCCCTAGTAAGGAGAGCGGGGAGCAATTATTGCCTTTGCCTTCAGGGCCTGTTTTGCCAATCACTGAATGGGGATGGAGTAAACAGGGCGAAAAGCGTGGCGCGTTATTGGTCTTGCTTATTTCAGGTGGAGGGCGCTAAATAACACTCCTTACCGCGCTACCCGCCTCTGGTTTCGCCAACCCCAATTATATGAAAGAAAGGAGATGCGTCCCCTTCCACCTACCACCACCGCCTTTTCCTCCCATCACACCCCATCCCGTGGGCGCCAAGTTCTACTTGAGCCCAGCAAATCCCGCCAGAATTGGCCGGATCCTCAGAGAGTAGTTAAGAAAAGGGACTCCCTCAAGGGCCCAGCTCTTAATTCTCTGCGAAATAGAAAGACGCAACGTGCGCAAGCTCCTTCCCCGCCCCCAGGCGGGAAAACAGGGTCCTTTTTTCTCTGAGGGCTACCTGGAAGCTAAACGCCGCCAGGTAGGTGCTAGAGAGCCTTGGGGGAGGGGGGTGGGGGAGTCCTTCTCCGTCCAAGAAAGCTTTGAGATTACTTTGGAACAGTTATGGACAGTTCTTTAGGACGGCTATCGATCAACATTGCTGCTGTTCTAAATAGTAGTCAGGACTTCTTAAAGGAGGACTTGGACGTTCGAGATGAAGTCCTGTCTGCAGTGCTGCTTTGGGGCCCTTCTGCACCCTCCCGTCTCTTCTGTTCAACTTCACCGGACGGGCCCAGCGGCCCCGGGTGGAGAGGGAGGCAGGTGTCTGCAGCAGCAGCTGAAGGCGGCATCCGGCGTCCTGCAGATGGATCCGAAACAAATCAGTGCGGGATTAACTTGTCTGACTGCTGAATTGTCTCCAACTGCCAAAGCTGCTGGGCCGCGCCTGCCGGGGCGGGTTCGGGTTACTCGCGTGTCCTGGGCGCGCGGTCTCTCCTCTGTCCCGGCCCACTGGCGGGGCGGCCTGGGACCTGTCCGGCGCCTGGGCCGGCTGGCAGGATGCTTTAAAGAAACGCAGCGAGTATGAACTGTTCCATTCTCTCACACACACCCTTCCTATTTCTTTTTTTATGAAAACATTTACAAGGTACCTAATTTCAGATGGTGGAAGTAAATTTCATGCTAGGATTTATTTTACAAAACATGTAATCTTTTAGGACCGGAAGATGTTTAATTAAAACCACACTTTGACAAGTTGCGTTTCAAAACGGAGTCACACCAGCGCAGAAGGCTAATTCATATTCAAGACGCAGCCTGTAATCCAGGTTGTTTGAAAATGCCAGCCCTGGATAGGCGTGCTTGCCCTGTTCTCCTGCAGACTGGCTTGGGTTAGCTGCTTAGTCTTTGGAAGACAGAGGAAAGCTTCCTGCAGCATCTTTAATGTCCTTAGAGTAACACCTAAGGCATGGCCAGAGGATCCCAGGCACCAGAGTTGAATCGGGAGAGCAGATAGAGACAGACGTTAAGACAGGGATCCTGGAAAACTTGGAGAAGGACTGGGAGTCCCTGCCCTGCTCCCTGGCTGACCTGCACTAGACAAAAAGGAATCTCCCCCATCCCTCCACCCAGAAGGAGACCCAAAAAAGGAAGGAGAAGGTTTCTCTGCCCCAGCTCACTTATGGGCATAGCTCTCCTCTGAGAGGAGGAGGTAGCATTGGTTTCCAGAAGCCTTTGTGCTATCAATTGCATTTTTGTAGCACCCCACTCCAGTACTCTCGCCTGGAAAATCCCCTGGACGGAGGAGCCTGGAAGGCTACAGTCCATGGGGTTGCTGAGGGTCGGACACGACTGAGCGACTTCCCTTTCATTCACCTCCTATCCTTTGCATCTCTGGTGGTGGTGAAATATGCGTTAGTATTATTATGTTTTTACCGCTTAAAGTTAGACACCTTAGAGCTGAAAGCTTGTCCCAAAGTTCCTGGAAGAGGTGGCGGCCGAATGCTAGACAGAGGCTCTCCCTTGAGACCGGCCGGCAAGGCAAGGGGAGCTAGACCTGGCTCTTTTCCAAGGCCAAACGGGTTTTCAGGGCCCAGAAACGGTCCCGGGCTGCCCGCCCCCTACCCACGCACCCGGCCCTTGCAGTGGCCTCCTTGGCTGCTGAATACGCGCACGCGCGCACGCAAACCCACACACACACACACACAGCCAGGGACAAAAATTCCCTCAGTCACATCATCAGGCCTGGGAAAACAAAAACCGCTGTGGGTCCCTGCTCCTCCAGCAACATGCGCAGACGCTTTAATTGCCGCCAATTGTCACTCTGTCCCCTTTTCATTTTCTCGCTCCTTCGTTTATTTTTAGTACACTTCAAATGCCTACACACTTTTCCCTAGTAAGGAGAGCGGGGAGCAATTATTGCCTTTGCCTTCAGGGCCTGTTTTGCCAATCACTGAATGGGGATGGAGTAAACAGGGCGAAAAGCGTGGCGCGTTATTGGTCTTGCTTATTTCAGGTGGAGGGCGCTAAATAACACTCCTTACCGCGCTACCCGCCTCTGGTTTCGCCAACCCCAATTATATGAAAGAAAGGAGATGCGTCCCCTTCCACCTACCACCACCGCCTTTTCCTCCCATCACACCCCATCCCGTGGGCGCCAAGTTCTACTTGAGCCCAGCAAATCCCGCCAGAATTGGCCGGATCCTCAGAGAGTAGTTAAGAAAAGGGACTCCCTCAAGGGCCCAGCTCTTAATTCTCTGCGAAATAGAAAGACGCAACGTGCGCAAGCTCCTTCCCCGCCCCCAGGCGGGAAAACAGGGTCCTTTTTTCTCTGAGGGCTACCTGGAAGCTAAACGCCGCCAGGTAGGTGCTAGAGAGCCTTGGGGGAGGGGGGTGGGGGAGTCCTTCTCCGTCCAAGAAAGCTTTGAGATTACTTTGGAACAGTTATGGACAGTTCTTTAGGACGGCTATCGATCAACATTGCTGCTGTTCTAAATAGTAGTCAGGACTTCTTAAAGGAGGACTTGGACGTTCGAGATGAAGTCCTGTCTGCAGTGCTGCTTTGGGGCCCTTCTGCACCCTCCCGTCTCTTCTGTTCAACTTCACCGGACGGGCCCAGCGGCCCCGGGTGGAGAGGGAGGCAGGTGTCTGCAGCAGCAGCTGAAGGCGGCATCCGGCGTCCTGCAGATGGATCCGAAACAAATCAGTGCGGGATTAACTTGTCTGACTGCTGAATTGTCTCCAACTGCCAAAGCTGCTGGGCCGCGCCTGCCGGGGCGGGTTCGGGTTACTCGCGTGTCCTGGGCGCGCGGTCTCTCCTCTGTCCCGGCCCACTGGCGGGGCGGCCTGGGACCTGTCCGGCGCCTGGGCCGGCTGGCAGGATGCTTTAAAGAAACGCAGCGAGTATGAACTGTTCCATTCTCTCACACACACCCTTCCTATTTCTTTTTTTATGAAAACATTTACAAGGTACCTAATTTCAGATGGTGGAAGTAAATTTCATGCTAGGATTTATTTTACAAAACATGTAATCTTTTAGGACCGGAAGATGTTTAATTAAAACCACACTTTGACAAGTTGCGTTTCAAAACGGAGTCACACCAGCGCAGAAGGCTAATTCATATTCAAGACGCAGCCTGTAATCCAGGTTGTTTGAAAATGCCAGCCCTGGATAGGCGTGCTTGCCCTGTTCTCCTGCAGACTGGCTTGGGTTAGCTGCTTAGTCTTTGGAAGACAGAGGAAAGCTTCCTGCAGCATCTTTAATGTCCTTAGAGTAACACCTAAGGCATGGCCAGAGGATCCCAGGCACCAGAGTTGAATCGGGAGAGCAGATAGAGACAGACGTTAAGACAGGGATCCTGGAAAACTTGGAGAAGGACTGGGAGTCCCTGCCCTGCTCCCTGGCTGACCTGCACTAGACAAAAAGGAATCTCCCCCATCCCTCCACCCAGAAGGAGACCCAAAAAAGGAAGGAGAAGGTTTCTCTGCCCCAGCTCACTTATGGGCATAGCTCTCCTCTGAGAGGAGGAGGTAGCATTGGTTTCCAGAAGCCTTTGTGCTATCAATTGCATTTTTGTAGCACCCCACTCCAGTACTCTCGCCTGGAAAATCCCCTGGACGGAGGAGCCTGGAAGGCTACAGTCCATGGGGTTGCTGAGGGTCGGACACGACTGAGCGACTTCCCTTTCACTTTTCACTTTCATGCACTGGAGAAGGAAATGGCAACCCACTCCAGTGTTCTTGCCTGGAGAATCCCAGGGACAGGGGAGCCTGGTGGGCTGCCGTCTATGGGGTCGCACAGAGTCGGACACGACTGAAGCGACTCAGCACCAGCACCAGTTGTCCCTCAATATCTTCCCTGTTACCCGCCTTTGCCTTTGCTATTTCCCTATAACTTGACAAGTCCTCACTTAGGAGGGAGACAACTCCATATGGGAAAGAACATGCTCCCAGCTCAGATGCTTTACCAACAAGCCTGCTGACACCTGCTGGGATGGGCAGGAGCCAGGAAGTACCCTAAGGTCAGCACACATGGGAGACAAAGAGACTTCGAGACAGTCTGGGTTAAAGCTGAGGGGATCCCGGTGAACAGCAGCTCCAGAGGCTGAGGCTGTGGCAAAGGCTGGGTTCAGGTCACTGTCCTGTCTGCACCTCAGTGTTTCCCATCTGACTCCCAGTCTGCTGGTCTTTTCCCAAAGATGACAGTGAGTTCTCACCAAAGTTCTGGGACATGAGTTTGAGAATTATGTTGGTTCAGTTTTATCCAAAACCTCTTTCACTTTTCACAGCTACTCCCAAGATAGGGATTTTGCTTCAACTGTGGGCAGTGAAAATTATTGATTGGATAATGGACTTTCCCCCTCCCCCCCCAGGTTTATATTTTCTTTCAAATACACCATTATTTTCCTAAAGCACCAAGTTAAGTCAGCTTAAGAGAAACCCTCAAAGCTAGTGTTCAAAAGTATTTTATACAACATGGCTATCTCATCTTGAAGCCTGTTTTTATTGGGGCAGTTTAGGAGAAAGCTTAATTCCTGCAAAGCACAATTGTGATAACATTTTTTTTGCTCTCTTCAAAGGGTATCAACCAGCATTTCTGAAGGTTCAGTGGGTATCTCCTTCACAAATAGACATGGATGTTGGCAGCTAAATGCTTAACAGTATGTCAACTTAATGCTTATTGATTAGATACTACTGATCTTAGATGAGCAGATAAGACCTTGTAGTCACTCTTTAGTGGCTTGCAGCTCGGAGGGCTGGGATGGAACTCTGGTTCACACCCTCAAGAACAAAAAAGAGTCTACGTTATAGTGGAAGGGCCTAGAGGGTGAGAAGGGTGGAAGAAGAGACAAACAGAGGCACTGCCGGGATGGATTTAAGCATGTGATTGTCTGAAACAAGCACTAAAAAGTATGTACCTGACCAAATGCATTTGAAGCTTAATCCTACACTGGAGACTTGTGAATTACACAAAAGGGGAGAGGAAATAATAATCCCCACCTGTTTTATTTCAGTGATATGAACAAGCAGTTTTCCTGTCATGGACAGAAGCACTCTTGGGATGCTGAAGGCCCATTTGTGGGCAGTAATTCTGGCAAGGCTGTATGGTGGGAAGAGGATAGGGCGGTTGGTAACTGTCAGGACAGTGCTGCGAGGGCAGGCAGCAGCGCTGGGGGCACAGACCCGGCACTGCTAGGTAATGTTTCCCAGCTGGCCCACCCCTTCTGCAGCCCCAGAGAATCAGCCTCATACCTTCCAGCCTCAGAGCTTGGGTGGAGGTGGGAGAGGCCCAGACAGGCTGGAGACTCATGTCCCGTTTCTACCTTTCTAGTTCCTTCTGCCCTAATTAGCCCCATTTCACAGATGTGGACGCGCTTACCCACGGATTTCACCACACAGACCACTTCTGAGAAAAGTCTGAGAAAGGGAGAGGCTTGGAGCCACAGGTGTTCTAGAGGTCCAGGGACAATGGGGTCTAAGGATGGGGGTGGAGAAAGAGGCCAGTTTTGGGGGTTGTTTTCTCAAACCAGGCTTGTACATGTAATATTTCTGCTTCTGAGGCTCATTTGATCAATGAGCTCGGAGTGATTTTGAAGCGACAGGTCAGGCTGGGCGGATAAAATACTGACACAAATCTCAGGGCTCTGAAGGCATCAGGCCCCAGGATTCCTTGACTTCCCGCTAGTGCTCTTTGAACAGACTTTTTTTTTTTTCCCTTAGATTGTGAATACTTTAACCCTTGCTTGTAGTAAATGTATGTGCAGTTATAAAAATGTCTATTTTCCACAGAAATCTAGCGTGCCACGGCGAGAATCAATACTAAAACACTCCTTTTATTTTTAAAGTGGGTTTTAAAGGCCTATTGTGGGGGGACCGCGATGTCAGTGTGACCCGGACACGCAGTAAGAGCAGGATCCTATTGGCCGCTGGCGGGGGCTCCGCCATAGTTGGCTCACGTGTGCACCTTATCATGCAAATCCAAAGACTAGGGCATGCGCACTGCTTCCCTGGTGGGGGGGGGCGGTACCCGCCTACAGCTTGTAGTTGGGACCAGGACTTCCAGATGCGCAATAATTAGGTTTCCTCATTAAACAAAGGTTTCCCCATCATTCCCCTCCTCCCACCGTTCTCAGCCGCAGAGCTCTTTACAAACCAAGCTGATTACTCGTCATCCCCCCCTCTCCGCCTCCGTCCCCCCAGCACCCATCTAGTCCCTGCTAATCCTAACTTCGGTCTGCTTCTTAGGATCTCCGCATTTTAGGATCCTTCACACCTTTACATACCTTTCCATGTTTTTTTTCTTTTGCCTTGCTCTAAAGGATATTAAACGGATCTCTTCATCTTAGATCCATCCGTTCCCTCATGTCTACCTCCCAATGAGATTTTTTTTTTTTTTTTAATTCTCTAGCGATCGCTCTCAGAGGAAGAAAGGGTCAACACCGCTACTCCCCATTCCTTTGGACCCCCGCCCGGCCTCCACGCTCCCGCTCCTGAGCCGTGGGGGTTTCAGTCCAAAGCTCAAAAGTGTGGATGGCCCTGGAACTGGGCAGGCGCTAGAGCCGGTCACCAGTCAAGCCCGACCGTCCACTCTCAGGCATCAGGCCGCTATGAAGAACCAAGGCCAGCATCTGCAAGCCCGCCTGGCTGTGTGGGGTGCTGCTCTTCGGCTCTAAGCCTCCACCTTGCTGGAGAAGTGCACGACTCGGGGAACTCCCCCAGGGTGTCCCCTAGACCTCTCCAGGACAGGGAACCCAGGGATTTATCTCCTTAGAGCAGAATGCCCTTTTCTGGAAAGACATCGCAGTAGGCGAGAAACAGCCACCATTAAGTTCAAAGCCTCCTGCGGGACAGTTTCGTGGCTCTGCTGGGGGCTGGGGCTGACCCGCGTGCGGCGTCGCGGCGAGGACCGCGCCCACACGCGCTCTCAATGCCGCAGTCAGCTCACTCTCCCTGGTAGAAATAGGTATCGCTCCTCTGGCTTTCAATTACTCTCAGCTTACCTGCAGGGCGAACGGATTTGTATTTTTCCACCAAAAACCCTCCTGCCCTGGATTCCCCCAGGTTCCCCCTTCCTCCTCATCCGACCTTAACCATAAAAGGGGAGATAGGGGTTTGATTCTCTGATATGACACGAATAATTGTTGCATCATGTAACTTCCTACATCTTGGCTTTAATTTGCAGTGAACCAAACAAAGATATTTGCAATTTAAAAATAAGCACTCGATTTAATAAATGGGAACATTGTGCAGAGAAGGCTGTGT
>SJYX01024198.1:95625-129651 GCA_006410675.1 Oreotragus oreotragus
AGAATGTTCTGTTCGATGCCATTTATCCTTGATGATAGAAAATTGCGCTGTTGCCAGGACGCTGCCGCCGCCGCTGAAATAGAGGGCAGGAGCCACATTTCCATTTTCCGGCTTGAAAGCTATTCAAATGAATTTGCAGAGAGGGGGGAACGTCTAGCGATAAACAAATGAGAATAAATCGAGTTCCCCTTTCCATTCTTTTCTTTAAATGGGTAGCTCTTCATTTCCGATATATAGATTTTTGTTCATCAGTGTTTGGGAATACCTGGGAGATAGTGTAAGCCAACGTACCATTTATTTTGATGCTCTTAAAGTGACTAACCACATAAACATTTAAAAAGAATGTATGTCTAAATATATATAAAATATAAGAATTATATATACATAGATCCCGTACATATATACCTTCACACAATTCCAAACTACAATGGAGGATAAACTCTTAGCAGAGTTCCAACTGAAGATAATTTACAGGCAATGCTGGCTGGCAATAGGGGTTATGGACTTCTTACTAGTTTGTATATATATGTAGTTAGATGGAGTCGTTTTTAAGAAGCCCTCTCCCTGTGTTATATATTTTAGGACACTGTAATTTAATTACCCTGATTTAACACCCTCCCTGCTCCCCAATAGCTAAAAGTCACCCTCTTTCTTTCAAGTTAATTTTCCAAATCTACCTTTAAAATATTGTTTCTAAGTTGACAAATACAAGTCTAAAGAGTTAGTGCACACATATTCTTTAAAGAATATGAAACAGAGGTGGACTGAAGCCTTGTGCTTCCCTTCCCTAAAATTTAATTCTCCACTAGATTAAAAAGATCATATATTAATAGGAACTTAAGGGATCACCCCCAAAACATAGCATTTAAAAAATGAAAACTTAAGTCTAAACCACTCAAATATATATAAAAACATTAGCAATGCCCTGACAGAAACCATAAAGCTTGTAGAGCTCCCACTATATTTTAACAATTGAATAACTTTTTATTGAATTCTCTCATTTTTTTCCCCCAAAGTCAGATACCGGCGGTTAAAAAATTCTCTGTAATATAAAGGCTTTTAAAATACAGCGACGAATTGTATATAAGAGTTTTTACTTTAAAGTTGAAAAAAAAAAAAACCTATCAGGCAATATTAAAACAACACTTTTTAACTGAGTCGTGGGTCTCCAACTACTCTGCTTTTAGCTACAAGATTGTTTCCGAGTGATAGGTAACCGTTGGCCAAGCCAGGACTGCAGAGAGAATCACAGTGTAAAATCAGAAGAGACGGGCACAGAGTGAGTTGATACTGATGTTCCGAACTTTTCCGGCTGAATTTTCGAGTTACTCCCCCCAAGGCATACTGATTCCTAGTTACGGATTCCGGAACAAACCTTGTTCCAGCTGAAAATGTCCCCATTAACAAATTAGCACGATGATGAGAAAACAATTAACAGCACCGTCAGATGACGCTACAGAAAGCAAAGAAACGGCCTAAGAAAGTCCAATTGGCTTCTGTTGTGGTTAAAACAAAGAGGTGAATGTAGAGTGTTTAGGCACTGAAAGACATTCCTTTCCCCTTATCCTTGGCCCTGGGGATTGTGTTCCGGACAGAAGCTCCGCTGGCCGGCTGCTTTTCTAGTTGAGACAATTCACAAGGTTCCTCGGTGGATTGCCCTCCAGGTACCAGCTCGGGGCGGGCAGCGGGAGTCCGGCGCCGCCAGGACCCGCGGGCGACGGCTTGGGCGCTGGGGCGGGGCGGCTGGGCTCCAGCCGAGGGGACCCCCACTCCCTACCCGCCGGTTCCCCGCCCCGCACCCCTTGCCAGGGAAAGAGCCTAGCTCCACGATCCCTGCGGCTCCGCCAGGACGTTACGCAGAAGGAGGTGGAACCTCTGTGGGTGCCGGGGCGGGGTGCGCGCGGGAGGGACCTCCAGTTCCCCAGCGTCGGGTGATGTCGAGACCTCTCTCGGGTCCATCCTGCGGCGTCTTTGCCTAGAGCCACTTCCTGGGCTTTGGCCACGAAGCGTGGACCGGTTTGGAGAGTGGCCTCCAGCCGGGGGCGGGACGGGGAGGAGGTGGTGCAAGGGCAGAAATGGTCTCCGAGTGCTGACCTAGAGGATCTGGGAAGGGGGAACGCGATGGAGCCCGAAGGCAAAAGCAGGGCTCAGCGGGGTGAATGGGCTGTCGGTGTGGGGAAGTAACTTCTCGTTGTGTGTAGGTGTGTGTGCGTCAGGGCGGGCAGAGTTGCGGAAAAGTTGAGTTTGGGGTGGAAGTGTATGAACCAGGAGTGGAGACCGTGGCGGGTCACATCCCTGGCTGGCAGAGCCTCCGCTCCAACCCCCGCCCTCACCTCCGCAAGCCGGCTCTGCCCGCGTCCCTGCAGAACTGCACGTTGAGCTACTCTCTGGCGCGCCCTCTTCTAGGTAATGCAGCTAAAAATCACAGTCAAGTTTGGAGGAGGGGAGCATTTTCTCCCCTTCCAAGTGATGTGTACACTAAGCGTTACAAGACGAAAGCGATTTTTTCCCTTCACCTTCTGAGACTCCGGGAAGAGGGGACTTGTCTTTTTTCTCCACAAAAACCACAGGCACTCAGAAACGGTGGGAACGCTCTTGAGAAGTTCCACCATCCAGAAATGCCACACGGACGGTGGAAACATAAAAGCTCAACATTTTGATATTTTAAAAGATCTTCCCCTCTTTTAAATCCTCTGTGGAAAAGCCGGTTGTAAGGTTGTAAGGTGAAAGTGTTTTCGTGTGAAAACACGCGGCAGGATCCCCTTCCTTTTCATGTGTCCTAACAGCTGCAAAACATTCCAGATGAGCTAGAAGGTCATTGTGGAGACTTACTAACATGCCATTCAGTGCTGGCCTCGTCCACTAGCCAAAAGCCTTGCCCCAGAAAAAAAGGAGAAAGCAAATGTGGGTAAAAATACAAAATACTCTAAATTCTGTATTGCCTTTCAAGCCCCAAGTAACTTTTCATAGCTAGCCTCTGCCACTGTTAACCCCCCCTCCTTCTAGATGTGTATAAGAGACAGCATTCAAACTCGGTTTCTCTGGTGTTCTGAGGCTGCATTTGTACTTATTGCTTAAGTCTCCAGAGCTTTGAGATGTGAAATGCAAACAGTAAAGAATCACATTAATCCTGCTTTGATCTCTGAAGGGAGATCATGGCAGAAATCAGGTCACCACACAGATAGATGCTGCTGTGAAAAGGAGCTCCCTTCCTTTATTTATTTTTTCTTTTTTTCCAATTGTTTCTCCAGGATAACTGTCGGCTTCAGGACAAGCATTTTGGCAAACTGGGAAATGTCACTATGAACTATGAATAACTTTTTACTTAAAAGCTGAGTTATTAAACTTCTTAGATGGAACCATGTTTTGTCTTATAGATCCTGTTACTGGAGTCAATGTACTCATCTTGTCTACCTGATTATTTACAAAAATACCTAAGACCATGTTTCAGATACATGCTCCCAATGCCACCTCCACAGGAGCTTAATTGCCTGGAAAAAAAAAAAAGTTGTATTTCCTTTGCTTTCTTTACCCTTGAGTCCTGTAGGCATAGAATAATGGCAGTTAATCTGCTTAGATAATTCAAGATTTAAAGATTAGAAGGCCTATACTGACAATTTCAAAATTCAAGTCTGAGTGCTTTGGCTAAGCAAAGCTTAGGAGATGACAGATGTGATAAAAGAACTGCCAAAAACTAGACTTTATTAAAACTAAAAGGTGTGATGTTTTTGTGGCTTTTAAAGAAATTCTTGTTATAATGCACGCTCAATCCAAATGTGTCCCTAAACAAACATCTACACGGATATTTTATTTTATGCCACCTGATATTTATACACACAATACAGTACTTCACTCTGCTTGCATATATACACTCAGATAAATTTTGCAGTGCTTTCAAACCACGTCTCATATATATAAATAGAGTTAATCAGTTAGTAGAGTTGAGCTACATACTCAACACAAGTGATGTGTACATAATCATAAACGTTTGTGCTATATACACATCCTTCTTATTTCTCAATTTTCTGTCATATCTTCAACATTATCTTGCAGGAGATTGCTTATGAAGTTATAGCTGCCACCCAGGTTTCTTCAGAATTTGTTGAATGGGAGGAACACATGCAGATATCTGAATTTGTTTGTTTGTTTGTTTGTTTTAAATAAACCCTTTTCTCCTTCCGATCATTCCTATTATAGTTGATTTTCATTTAACCCCAATGAGTCAGCCTCCAAGACAGCCCAAATCACAATGACACTGAGGCTACCCAAATGCTTTTATAAGTAGGACAAAGTCCTTTAGACTACTTTGCATCAAATGTGTCCGTTGAAAGTGATTTTAGACAACTGGCTTGGGAGCACAGCTTGAAAGGAGGACTGAAAGGGGAAGAGAGAGTTCAGGAAGGGAGAGAGCAAGGAGAGAAAGTAGATGAAGGAGAAAGAACCCCAGGAGAGAACTCTTTAGTGGCCATAGATTGTGTACTGTGAGTTGTCGAGGTTATTTTCAGACTCACTGTCTGCTCTCATCTTGGTGGCCTCCCTTTTCCCTGATCCATTCCTCTAAACCCATTCTGCAACTACTAAAATCAGGTTCTAGAAAGTTTGTTGTGGAAGCTACCATACTATTTCTTGACAAGATGTTAGAGATATTTTGTTGGATGCAGATACATAAAGATGCTTGCATCAAACATCCCAGGAATGCTCATTTTGGTGATTTTAGCTGAAAAATATATTGTCATGTTCATATGAGCTGATTTGTGCATTTTACTTATGACTTAACCTGCCTCTGTGGCTCACTTTGTAAGCTTACTTTACACGTATTTTGAAGTTGAAAATACTTTCTCTCTGGAAAATCAACAAATGTTGGTTACCTGTCAGTCCTTAAAGATGGAAATAAGCATTGTTTCTTAATTATATTTATTTTGCTAAAAATTCTAATCTCTTCAATCTGCTCTTTTCCTTTTTTCCAAATCCTAAGAGCCTAGCATGTCTCATGGGTGTAAAGAGAATAGACCTCCTTGTCTTTTAAATTAAAGTTTATGCAGTTTGTAGAAAGTAGTAATTTTCTAGAAAATTAGATCATTTTAGGTCAGTATGGCTCTACTCTTCTATCTTTAACATGGTTCTAAGCAAATCTTGCCCTTTAAAAACCATCAATTAAAAGCAAAGAAGAAGTATTCAGATTTAAAGTGTTTGGATTTAGAAATCTGACCCTACCCCCACAAGAATAGGAATAAATGATGGAGTCTGCCGTATGTGCTGTGTGACAACTCACATGGATTTCCGTGTGGCATGTCAGAGTAACATGAGGCAGTAGCCATTCCTGCTTGTTGGAGGCAGCATCAGTTTTACTTCTTGATTCTGGGGTTATGATTCACATGCACAAAAGGACCCTTTAGAGTCACTGATCTTTTTCTAAACAAGGTAGAAATCAGCTTCAGCGAGATGTAATCAAGGTATTGATTCAACAAATTTTAAAAACCCACAACACTTGTCAAAGAATGGGGATCTTTTCCTTATAAAAAAATGTTAGACTTACTTTTTTAGGAGATTCACCTAACATTTTCAGTGGCTCTCCACTGCCTGTAGAGGAAAGGCAAACCTTGTAGTCGGCCATATCTGAGAAGGGTTCAGAGCCTAGGATGGCCACAGAGGGCTCTGAGTCCGACTGCTGGATAATCTTGAGCCTCAATCTCCTTTCTGTGTAACTAGAAAAACAATAGGACTGACTTATCTGGCAATGGCAGAATAATGTGAAATGCCTATAAAATGTTTAACAAAGTGCTTTGTGAAAAGTAGGTATGTGAAGAATACTAGTTAATGCTTAACACTGACAGTAATATAAAGCTTAACAAGGCCTGTCGGTTTCTGTGTATGCATATGGCATCCCTTTATTCCAGAAAGCTCAGCCTGGCTAACTGCTCACCTCTCCACCTTAGGTATTATTTGTAATACTGTATATTATTATATTATTTGTAATACTGTAATACTGTAACTTATGGTATAGAAAATGTTTACACAAGCTGGGGACCGATAATACCAGGAGTCTTTTCTGATGTTTGAAATTAGGTGTCTGTCTTTATGCCTCTGTTTTGTAGATTTCATTGTCATTGCTGCTTTATCTGTCTCCCTAATTAGATTACAAGCTGTGCAAGCACAATATAATATTTATCTTTCTCAGAGCTCACAACTGAGCCTGATGGACAGTAAATATGCCATATATATGTGTGTGTGTGTTTAATGAATAAATATTCAGCCTTTTCTTCCTGTTTTTCTTATTTGTAAATGAGTTATAATTGGGTGAATTCTTCTATATTTATTTTTTCACTTAGTATCCCTCAAGGAGAGTGCTCAAAGGAACATAACTTTTATTCCCATAATTAACTTTATGAAGAATTTACCTGAAACTCTGTAGTGAATTGTCAGCATTTTCAGGACAAAATATCTTCATAAATTTCCCATTTTAACTGACAAACTCCTGGACAAGTTGGGTTACCTGTTGAATCCTTATGCATTTGGCCCTACGACATGTTCCTTGAATAGTGATATGGATTATCTGTATGAGTGTTAACAATGAGGTTTTAAGTCTCACGATGACCTGGTAAAGTGGGCTCCCAATGAATCCAATTATTTCCTTAGTTTAGAGGGCATATGTATAAGGAAAAGTCATTAATAGAGATTGGAGGGATCAGGGATCATAAACATCTTCAAAAAACCATCCAGGCTTATTTTACTGATATCTTTGCAAGAACTCTCGAAAAGAAATCCAGGGAAACCCTCACTATAGAAGGCTAATCTGGTGGAAGAGCAGTATAAACTATGATACGTAAGAGCACAGAATATTGTAACCTATGATATAGAAAATATTTACACAAGCCAGGGACCAATACTCTGCAGCTGAGCGCTCGTAACTGGGTCTGCTTCAATGAGTAGGTCAGAATTCTTCGTAATCATTTCGTTAATTGTCAGAAACAGTTATTACTGGAGTGTTTGAAAGCAGTTTGTTTTCTTAAGATTAATCACCCCCTGCAAAGCTTATTTAATTAGATTTGTAAACTCTCTTCCACCAAAGGAACAGTTAAACTGATTTGCCATGTTGGAATTATCAGATGTTTTAAAGACACAAGGTCCAAATTAACTAGATTTTCCTGGAATAACAATAAATATATGGGTTAAATGATAATAATGATGATTCCTGCTGTTCCGCTCAGGTAAACCGCAACTGTTGTTTATAATCTTTCTTATAGCTCCCTCGCAAATAAAAGAGTGCAAAATTTAAAAATAAAAAAGGTAATTCCACACCATTGTGAGAACAATAGATGATGATGAAAGGCTATTAGGCTCTCTAACCTGAAGAACAGAGTAAATGTTTTTATTTGGTTGCAGGTCCAGGGAAGGAGCCTCACAGATGCTGACAGAAAAGCTTGGGAAAGGTCATGCAGCTTGTTTACTTGCACTCCGGCAAGGTACTCTTATGCCATCCGTATTACTCAAAGGCCAGGGCAGCCCTAACCCCACACTCACGCACTCCCATGAGGCATTTCAGCTACCTGCCCAGACAAAGGAGATCAGGGAAAGGGGGGAACATGGAGAGACAGAAATTTGTTTTTTTGCATCACACATAAAATGATACTGAGTTTTAAAGATGCCATGGAGTTTTAAATAACAAGTAAGGGAAATGGTAAGGTTTGCCATGCACGTGGATCCTTCCATTTCTGCCCCTTCTTTTGTGCCACTTCTTATTTATTTATGCTCCACATATTTCCGTGAAGAATTTGCAGTGGCTTTAATAACTGACATATAAAACAAACAAATATTTTACTCCTCCCGGTTTCACTCCAGATTCAAGCGATGGAGTTGCTCACAGCAGGCTGACCAAGAAGCTTTTGCCAAGAGAACTAGTCATTCACTGACTTTATGATTAACACAATGGCATGCACAAAACCCCCTACTTTCTTGTTCCTATGTAGATAATATGAAAAAGACAGCCTCTTTCCTTCCTTCAAATAGCAAAGTCAGTTTTTGCTACATAAATATGTCCTAACTGGTTCATCTACCAACCATATTTAAAAGATATTAAAATAAGAGTCAACAACTTCTCTTGGAAGGCTATTTCTTGTGGTTGCTGAAAAGATAGTGTGAAAACTTTTTATTGTTTCAGATTGGACCTCCCAAGCTTGACTGTGAATTTTTATGCCTGAGTACCTAAAAAAACTCCAAGAAAAACACTGCTCAAACCACCACATTTTGCTTGCTTTCAGGTTCAAACCCTATAAAACCACCACATTTTGTATGGTTTCCACCCCAAACCATAAGTTGGCATGGGATCCCCCTCTATGCTCTCTGCTCAGGTCTAATTGAAATGTTTACCAACCTTGACAACATTTTCAGCTAACTCGTCACTAACTTGGAATGCAGGTGAAACAAGCTGAGTTCTCAGCAATAATTTCTTCACTAGGATCCTTTCACATGACCTTCTGCCACCCAACTGGGGACACAGAGTCACTGCATTATCTCTGGTCAATCATTGTTACTTCCTCTGTGACATTCTACTCATGTGTGCCTTGCCTTGAACCTTTCTAACTCTTCTTTTCCCTTAAAAACAAACCTCTTCTGTATATTATTCCATCTGTTTGTGTACTTTGAAGCTAATCAGAAAAATCAGCTTGTGCATTAAAGAGTTAATGGGTTTAAAACTTTTTAGGAAATGCATAGGGCTTCCCTCGTTGCTCAGCTGGTAAATAATCAGCCTGCAATGCAGGAGACCTGGGTTCAATCCCTGGGTTGGGAAGATCCCCTGGAGANTGAAGCTAATCAGAAAAATCAGCTTGTGCATTAAAGAGTTAATGGGTTTAAAACTTTTTAGGAAATGCATAGGGCTTCCCTCGTTGCTCAGCTGGTAAATAATCAGCCTGCAATGCAGGAGACCTGGGTTCAATCCCTGGGTTGGGAAGATCCCCTGGAGAAGGGAAGGGCTACCCACTGCAGTATTCTGGCCTAGAGAATTCCATGGGGTCGCAGAGTCGGACACAACTGAGCCATTTTCACATGTGAGCAACTTTCACACCACACGTGTCACAGAGGACCCTAGATTATAAATACATGTGGTCAGGCATTATCTCTTGCTGACCATTTGAAGTTACTAGGTAAAATATGAGATTTTTATTCGCTAAATCTGGCATCCCTATGACTGTTGTGTCTCTACCATCTAGACACTCTCCACACAGATGCTTGATGAATACTGGCTGATCGAATGAATAAATGAAAGTAGCTTGTTATATATACCCTGGAATCTTTTGCTTCTCTCTCAATTATATCACATGGGGAGCTGGCTTGCCTTGTAGGCCTGGCCCTGTGTGGTATGATCTTAGGTATCTGTGTTTTTGAGAGAGTTTGGAGTAGACATGGTGTTGAGTTTCCTCATTCTGCTTGTTTCCTAGGACCGTTGTTCTTAGAAGGGCATCCTTTTTCCTGGAAGGAGCCTGTAGGATAGAAAGGGGTGAGAAAGTGCACACCTGTTGTGAGCTCTTAGTTCACGGAAGGAAGAGCAGTCCTGACAATGGGTCAGGAGGTCTTGAGAGGGTGGGGATGTTAACTGATTGGTTCCTGTGGGCATTCTTTCTCCACTAGCAGGGGGCACTCCCCTGATAGCCACATATACAAACAGGAACCTCCTGGGAATCCGTGGGCACTTGCCGTGGGGAATAATAACAGCAGTATGGGCTGACTAGAATCTTTCATAAGTAGTCCTAATATCTGCAAAGTAATCATGTTGAAAATTCTCAAGGTGAAAAAAGTGTCTCAACATGTTTATTTCATAATTATGTTATCAGTTACGTTTATTCTTGAAACTGCTGTAAAATCATAAGGGTGCTCTTGCTTTAGGAGCTAGGGGCCTTCGGACGTAAAGGCAGTGTTCACTCTGTCTTCGTTTTTGCATCTACTGTTTTCTTCAGGAAGTTTCCAGAACTTTGTTAAGTGCATTGCTATTCTTCTCCTTGGTGTCAGTTCATCAATATCCTTGAACTTTGCTAAGTGCATTGCTGTATTTCTCCTTGGTGTCAGTTCATCAATATCTTTCATAAAAATGTGACTTGGAAAGAGAAGAGCTCATGTCACATGTTAATATGCTGCCTGTTTATTTAGAGCTGTGACTGAAGTTCATGGTAGACCTATTTTCATGTATTGGCCGCCCTTGAAAGACAAGGGAATGACTTTAACTTTGAGATAAATTAACTATGAGCCAGACTGAACCCAGAATTCACACTCCCTCCCACACAGTCCCTCCAGTTTTGTTTTGTGAGTGGGTTATCTCTGATGCTTGTTTATCTGACTTACTAGAATCTTCTTCTGGCCCTGGGCACTGGCAGATAGAGGATACTATGTGCTGTCTGGCTACTGAATTCTATTCCTCCAGCAAAACAAGGTCAAAATGCCTTAAAGTCCTCGCCAGGAAGAGTACTCTTAGAGCTGTAGAATTTTGGTTTTCTAAACACAGTGATCAAAAACATGGGCTTTGGAGTCGGATCTATGTGGAATGGAATCGTGGGATCTGTCTCTTTAGTAGCTTGAATCAAGTTGCTGTACTCTTTTCAACCCCGGTTTCCTTGTATGTGAAATGGAGAGGCTTACAGTGCTTGTTAGATTCAATGACCTACTGCATGGAGAGTCTGGCTCACACACCATAAGGGCTCAGCAAAGGATAAGCCACTATTGCCCAAAGTCTGTTACGGAATATTTCCTTTTTACACAGACTTTCTGAATGCTTCTGTTCAACATCACACGTGTATGGCCAGGGCTGTGCTCGTGAGCCGTGGTGGAAACTGTGGCAGTGATGTCCTTGTACCTGCTTGCTCACATTCCTGGCCCTTCCCCTGAATGTCCAGCTTCTGGTTTAACTGGAAGTTGGGAGGAGGGTCAGGACACTCTTGCGCTCTCTGACGTAGCCAAGACTGGAGCCCTGTGGGAAAGTGGGTGAGGCTTCCCTGGTGCCAGCCCAAATTGCTTCTGACATTCCTGGCTGCGCCTCCCCCGGAGCCTTCTGGAGGTTGTTTTGGGGATGGTGGATTCCCGGCGCTGTAGAGGTGGTGGCTGAGGCCAGCTCTGTGCTGAGCTTCTGGCCCTGCTTCCACACTCCCAGTGCTCTTCTGGCTCAACCAGAAGTTCAGGTGTGGGTGGCCTGGCGGTGTGGATGGCCTGGTGGTGTGGATGGCCTGGTGGTGTGGATGGCCTGGTGGTGTGGATGGCCTGGTGGTGTGTGTTGGCCTGGTGGTATGTGTTGGCCTGGTGGTGTGGATGGCCTGGTGGTGTGTGTTGGCCTGGTGGTGTGGATGGCCTGGTGGTGTGGATGGCCTGGTGGTGTGTGTTGGCCTGGTGGTGTGTGTTGGCCTGGTGGTGTGGATGGCCTGGTGGTGTGGATGGCCTGGTGGTGTGTGTTGGCCTGGTGGTGTGTGTTGGCCTGGTGGTGTGTGTTGGCCTGGGAGAGTGGGTGGGACTCAATGAATCTAGAGGCCCTAGGGACATTGGATTTTTTTTTTTTTAAAGAGTGGAATTTTTGCTTCATGCCATTCATCCTTTCACTCTGCCCAGAGCCTTTGAAGGGTTCAGTCCCGCCAGGAGTGCCACTAGCAGGTGACTTGTGGAAAGAGATTAGCGGAAGAGGAGAAGTCAAGAGAGGTTACTTCCTTACAATGTCTCTGCTCCTAGCATCCCTCCAACATTCTGTCTCCTCCTCGCGACTTTCCCCCGTTAGTCTTTCTAAAATGTCCATCCACTTCTGGCCATCCACAAGAAAAGAAACTGAGGTTAAGTAAAGCCTGAGGAGCCTCAACATTCTTGTATTTCCCCCTTTGTTCACCCTTCTAGCCCTGTCTTGCATTCTTTTTTGCTTGTCTTAGAGCATGGTAAAGGGGGGCTTTTAAGTTCATCCTCAAAAAGTGGGGAAAAACTTCAGAGGAAAGTAAAGCAGAGGTCAACAAGGCTAGTAAGGTGCGGAAGATGGACAGGAGGAGTTGTGCTGCCCCGCAGTCCCAAGTTTGCCAGAAATGGCCCAGAGTTAACCCAGAGCAGGCAAGGCCTCTTGTCTTGCTTAAACTTCAGAAAGGAATGTGCTGAAATTGGATGAAAATTGAAAGGAAAATTTGACAGTGCGAAAACCTCACCTACGAGACAAGGGATTAAATTGAACAATTTAAAGTGTTGAGGAAATCTGGCCATATGTCTGCAGATGATCCATCCAGGTAGACCAAAAGGATTAGAACCATCTTCTGATATTGGTGAGTTGTTTTTTTTTTTTTTGGTGATAGCTGTAATGTATTTTATATATAAGGTAAGTGTTATAACTATAGTCTTGCTGTAATAAACTTTTTTTTAATTGAGCATACATTTAGTTCACATTTATTTTGAGAATAGTTGAAACACCCACCAATTCTGGTAGTCAGAGCAAAGTAAAAAGATATTTCCTCTACTTATGGAAGCTGTAAATTAAGGAGGAGACCCCCTCAAATAGGAAAAAACTAACTAAGTTATGATGAAGGTGGTGGAAATAGGGAAGGGTTGGTAACAAGGTCTGGGGATCTAATGTGTAACATATTGACTATAATTGATAACACTGTGTTGTATAATTAAAATTTGCTATCTCTTAGAGATATTTAATGGAGAAGGCAATGGCAACTCACTCCAGTACTCTTGCCTAGAAAATCCCATGGATGGAGGAGCCTAGTAGAGTGCAGTCCATGGGGTCACTAAGAGTCAGACACTACTGAGCGACTTCACTTTCACTTTTCACTTTCATGCATTGGAGAAGGCAATGGCAACCCACTCCAGTGTTCTTGCCTGGAGAATCCCAGGGACGGGGGAGCCTGGTGGGCTGCCATCTATGGGGTCGCACAGAGTCGGACACAACTGAAACGACTTAGCAGCAGCAGCAGCAGAGATATTTAAAGAACTTAAATGTTCTCACCAAAAGAAAAAAAAGGATGAATATATGAGGCGATAGAATGTGTTAATTAGCTAGATGGAGGAATGCTTGCATAAGATATGTGTGAAAATGTTAGTCGCTCAGTCATATCTCACTCTTTATGACCACATGGACTATAGCCTGCCAGGCCCCTCTACCCATGGAATTTTCCAGGTAAGAATACTAGAGTGGATAGCCTTCTCCAGAGGATCTTCCTGACTCAGGGATTGAACCCAGATCCCCTGCATTGCAGGCAGATTCTTTATCAATGGAGCCACCTGTACGTATATCAAATCATCACAATGTATAAATATCTTATAATTTTATTGGTAAATTATTCCTCAGTAAAGCTGGAAAAAAACTATTAAGAAGAGCAAATGTTTTCTTTTTTATAGAATTATATTATCTGTAAGCTTTATATAATAAGTTTTCTGGGCTTCCCAGGTGGCGCTAATAGTAAAGAACCTGCCTGCCAATGAGGGAAACATGGAAATGTGGGTTCAATCCCTGGGTCGGGAAGATCCTCTGGAGGAGGACATGGCAACTCACTCCAGTGTTCTTGCCTGGAGAACCCTGTGGACAGAGGAGCCTGGTGGGCTACAGTCCATAGGGTCGCAAAGTGTCGGACACAGCTGTAGCAACTGAGCACACAGGCATGCATAAGCCTTCTAAATGCTACTGCAGTGGTAACAGACACCGCTTAGAAAGAATCCCGGGTGCGCCATTCCTCTAGCAGAAAGTCAGGGAGTGGCCACATTTGTCTTTGTGTCTCCGGTGGCACCCACCAATGTTTCTCATGCCAAACTAAACTGTGGCAGAGAATAGGGAAGGAGAAAGTTATTTGTTTGTTGACTTATTTCAGCTTTCTTATTTTTTTGGTAATCTGGTTTAGGAATCTACTTGCATTTTTTTTTCCTCAGACTAAACTCTCAGAATATTCTGATCAGAAATACTTTGGACCCTCATTTGTTAAGCCCTTTTTATGTATCAGGGCTTTAAATATCTTGAGTGCTCAGTACTCCTCACAGGTGATATCACTTAATGCTTGCACAGTCCAGTGACACAGGGATCTGGCTGTTGTTCACAACATCATGGTCATTGCAGGGCTCAACACAGCTTCAACAACAGCAGCAACAGCTGTGAGAGGAATCCAAGGACCAATTTGTTGGAATAAAACAAAATAAGGCTTTACCATATGGGAGATATATCTCGGATGGGTTTATTAGATGTGGGATGATTTTTCTTATAGCCTAAGGGCTTTCTTGAGGGAATATGAAATCTTTTCACTACGCCTGCATCATTGCCAGATGTGGATGTAGTGAAATAGACCTTATCCTGTGTGTGTGTATGAGTCTCAGCACGCAGATGTGCATGTGTGAAAGTGACAAATTCTGGCTCATAAACTGAATTTCAGTTTATCTCACCCTCACTTTCTTATGCAAAAATGTCTTCATGTGACTTCTAAATATGCAGCAGGACTCCTGCCCACCCTCTATTTGAATAAACTATAGGTTGTATCATGTTCACCAATAGACAAAACCAGAGGCACTAAAGTAACAATAAACACGGTCATTTCATAAAAGAGCTTGTTTTGTCTTGTTCTTTAATAGTAGGATACAATGGAGTGCTCCACCAAAACTTAGAAATTCATAATGATTATTAATACCGTTAATCAGAATTTGCCCTCTGGACAGCTCAGAGCTCTACTGTATTAAGCTGTCCTGTGGCTACAATCTTATTTTTTAAACAGCCATCAGAGGCAACTGTCAGCAACACTGTATCTTCTCTCTTTTACAGCTTCAGGTCCCCAGAGTTCCATCCTGAGTCCAGGGTGATTTGTATGGGGTTTGCTAATGACCTGCTGATTGTCTACACAAAAGCAAAATCTTACAGTGTTCAGGCAACACAGTGATTCCATACAAAAGCAAAGGACTGTCTGGTGTCAAAATAGTACCATACTCTTACCTTTGATGAAGGTTTTTAACTGACTACAAGGTACTATTTGGTGCTAAAACGAGTGGCAGAAATAATGTTTATTCAAATAACTAACAAGATGGCAACAGGGAGGAAAATTTCAGGAGTGTGTGTGTGTGTGTGTGTGTGTGTGAAAAGGATATTGTTTAGATAGCTGTTACTGTTCAGATTTTTGGTTCTAATTTTGCTAGGTTCAGAAACTAGCGAATGTCTGTTTCAACTGGATATTTATTCACGTTGGTGATTATTAATATATTTAATATGCCACCAAAGCGTTTTCTTTCCAGGTAGCGAAAGTGTGTGATGAACACTGTGTTGATCTATCTATATATTTATTTTTTGACCTCTATCGCCTGCCTCAGGGAGCAGGTTTGGAGTTGTAGCAGGCCAGGTGAAGCCATCTCAGTACTCTACATGGGTCCTGTCTGCCCACAGCATCTCCCCTCCGAACTTGAGGGAACAGAAGAGAACGATTTAAAAAATTCTACCCTGCTCCTCTTTCCCTGCCCCCATGCTCCCCTGACTCTGCAGGCTGGTTAGTATATCTATATGTGTCTGATGGGCTGGCTCTTGATAAGGGGACTTATCACCAAGTCATTTATCTGTTTAGTGATGGAGGAGAACTAAGACTGTGATCCAGTTTCCAAAGCTTTATTCCAAGACTTGACTTATTTGATTGTTCGCTTGTCCACATATTCTTTCACTCACTTGGTGATTTTTAAACCTCTTCTTCTATATTAGGCCCTATATAACCACTGGGATGATAATGATGAGTAAGATTTGGCCTCAGTCCTCAGGCCTGCTGTGAACCTCTAGGAGTCAAACGGCAATTACCAAATTCTTGATAAACTTGATAATCTCAAATCATTTGGGCCTTAGAAGGATTTAAAGAGAATGTGTGTTGCAACATGTTGGCGAAAATGAAACCTCCTCCACTAGACTGTAAGCTTGTTTAGGGCAAGAAGTGAACCTTGTCGTTGGAATTATGTATAGCCCTGAGCACAGGAAGCATATAGGCCATATGTTCCGAAAAATGTCAGTGACATTTTCAGAATGTCTAAGAATTTTCAGCAGTGGACAATAAATTGCAAATGCCAAGAGTAGGGCTTTTGGGGTTTGGCTTCCACTGTTGTAACTTCACTTAGCAACTAGTGATGGCCCTTGCCTTATCAAATTATTATCCACTTCAAAACATACGTGTTTAGTACTTGATAAGCACCTGATGGAACAAGCTGGGTGTTGTGGATTCAAGAGTGAAAAAGATAGATACAGGGTCATTCCTCCTGCAGCTAATTGACAGGAGAGGACTCACAGAGGAGGATACAGTACAGGGATCTCAGAACAGATAAGAGAGAATTCCAATAAAATGTGTTAAGTTTTGTGAGAAAATAGTATACTGTTATCTAGACTACCTAAAAGGAGAGGTTAGGAGGTCAGGGAGAAGAGTGCTCCAGGCATTCGGGACAGTGTGCAAAGATCTGGAGGTGAGAATGATCCATGGTGCATTCCAGAGACTTAAATATATTCAGAATCATTGAATTGTCACCTGCAATGAGAGGAGCTTGAGATGAGGCTGGGGAGGTGAGCAGGGCCAGATCCCAAGGGACCTTGTAGGGGATGCTAAGTAGTTTGGACTTCACTGAAAATCAAGGGAGTTAATTGGGACTTGAGCAAGGCAGTGCCACGATGAAATTTATGTTTTTGAATCATAGCTCTTGCTGGGCTACATATTGGATGTGGAATGGAGAGGGTGAGCTGCGCCTGTTGGGAAGGCTTTTGCAGCAATCTGGGTGGAAGATGGCCCATACTCAAACAGTGTGGTATAGTGGAGAATGCACGGGCGTGAGAATCCAGTAAGACCTGGCTCATCTCATCATCTGTGTGGCTTTTAGTAGCTCTTCTACGTGGTGCGTTCTGTACTTTCTCCTGCCAAATGGAGTAACCGTGCCTCTCCGAGGTGGGATTTAAATACTGTACACAAGCTGCCAGGTATTATATGACCCACACTTCAGTGAATGTTCCTGTTTACTGCTCACTCCTTTCTCCTTGTATTTCTACCCCTTTAATGTACACCTTTATGCTTTCAAGCAAGATCTTTCTTGGTAGTGGTCCTTTTTAATCTCTGGACTGTGATTCTGGTGAAGGCTCCTCCTTTTAAAGACTCTGCCTCTGTTACAGCTGCAGTTCTTTCAGAATGTTCTGGACTATCACAAAGTCACCTCTGAAGAAGCTGGTTTTGTGGCACACTTTATTTTGGTCTGGGCCATGCTATAACCAATGAAATGCAAGCTTGGTAAAGATGAAATTTTTCATTCCCTTCCCATTTGGAACTTTCTGATAGCTGCATTCTCCCCCTCATGCCCTTGGAATGTGGCTTTGGTATTATCTTTGGCCATCCTAGGACTGCTTCTTAAGCAATTGTGGAGAGGGAACTTTGGATTTTTCTCTTTTCTTTCTTTCTTTCTTTCTTTTTTTTTTTTTTTTTACAGAATAGCCCTTATTTTCTCTCTGAGAATATTCCAAAATCCTGTCATATTTTCCTTGCTGACATCTCTAAACTTCATCTTTCCCTATTGATCTCCAGTAGCTAAAATCTTCGCTGTGTTTTGGCCTTCCTTTTCTTCTCTTCTATTCTCTGCTGCTGCTGCTGCTGCTAAGTCGCTTCAGTCGTGTCCGACTCTGTGCGACCCCATAGACGGCAGCCCACCAGGCTCCCCCGTCCCTGGGATTCTCCAGGCAAGAACATTGGAGTGGGGTGCCATTTCCTTCTCCAATGCATGAAAGTGAAAAGTGAAAGTGGTCGCTCAGTTGTGTCCAACTCTTTGCGACCCCATGGACTGCAGCCTACCAGGCTCCTCCGTCCCTGGGATTTTCCAGGCAAGAGTACTGGAGTGGGGTGCCATTGCCTTCTCCACTTCTATTCCCTATGAATACTTATATTGTGGTCTCTATTCTTGAGTTCTGTCTCTCTTAAAGCAATCTCCTTGGTGCCTTTACTACAGTATCTTTTAAAAATGCCTTGCCTGATTTCTCTCATCTGCATTAAATATGGACTTTAGGGACCTTCACTGATCTTCACTGCCTGATTCATTTCCCCCTGCAGGTTTCCTATATCTTCTTAATTTTTAAAGACCTAACCTCCTCCTGTATGTGTTCTTTTTTTCTTGTTCTCTTTTGTTTTCCTAGGCAGTTTTCAGACTGTCTCCCCACTAGCCAAGAACGTTTTCTTTCCTTTTTACATGCCAAACCCAGCCTCAAACAAGTTGTATCCTGAAACCCCTCTTATTTCTCCCACAGCTCTCTTTCTCAAGTTTGCTTTCTCCTTCTTCTTGATGATGGTCTTTTCTTTATGAAGTAATGCTGTAGCTAGATGATAGCGTATGGATATGCTCTTTTGATACAAGGAGATCTATCATTTATTAAGGAAAGTCTTTGCTTAGTTGCTTTAAGTCATTCTTTTGCTTTCATTGGCACCACTTTGGCTTTGGGCTACAATTGTAGTTGTCATCAGTTTGGTCTCAGCTATCTTCCCCACATATTTTGTCCTTCGTGGTTCTCAGAAATGTCTTTCTGATCTAGTCCACTTCTCATCTAAAACAAAACAACACAGCGTCTGCTTTCCCTAGCCTGTAGAATGAGATTTACCTTCCCCCAGTGTGCATCAAGGATTCTCATACCATGGCCCCTGTTCACCCTTCCAGACTCATCCTGTCACTGTTTTATCCTAAATTCCAGTCACATAGAGCTGCTGGCAGAGGTAATTTACTTTATTTGGAAGTTGAGAGTGGACTACTACAGGCCAACTACAGTCTGCAGAATTCTTTGCCATTTTAAAAAAACCAGAAGATTTCATGTAAAACTCTTTTTAAAATTTCTCTCGTAAAATAGGGCACTGCTGCACCGTTTACCCACCTGGCAACAAAGAGTTGAAGGGTGGCTGCCCATTTAGATCAAGCATGTTCTTCCTCCAACTTGACTGCTGTCGACACTCCTGTTTATGTCCCCAGCGTTGAAGCAAAGTGTCATTTTCCATGATTACTGCTCTTTTTCTTTGGTCTGTTTAAGAAATAAGATTGTTAAGGATTAACAGTATTAAGAGAAAACTGCATCATGTCTCTGTATCTATAGACTTATTGATAGATAAATAAAAGATGGGTAGATACTGTTTGGCATGTCAAGAAACATATGGAGCCCAATTCATTCTTTTATCCTCAGACCCTGTAGGAATCTAAATTTGGATCTCAGACCAAATAACTTGGCACTAAGGACCTGTGTTCAGATCCTGGCTCCATCACTTACTAGCTGTGTGGTTTGGGGCAGATTATTTAAGCATTCTCTGCCTTACTTCCACCTCTGTAAATTGGGGATGACATTAGCATCTCTCTCACAGAGTTTTTAATGAAGATTATATGAGATAATCAATGTAGAGAATATAGTAGAGGGATTGGAACATGAAATGCATTCAATAATTCTTCACTACATTCTTATCACTATTATTATGATTCTATTTTCCCCAAATCTTAATGGTGGGAATATCAGATCCATGAGGGACATGGTTTTGGGCAGAGTCTTTTGATGCCTGTTTAACCATACCTCCTAGTGCTCAGTTTTGTCCCTTATTAGCTATGGGCCTCGGAGAAGGCAATGGCACCCCACTCCAGTACTCTTGCCTGGAGAACCCCAGGGATGGAGGAGCCTGGTGGGCTGCAGTCCATGGGGCCGCAAGAGTCAGACACGACTGAGCGACTTCACTTTCACTTTTCACTTTCATGCTTTGGAGAAGGAAATGGCAACCCACGCCAGTGTTCTTGCCTGGAGAATCCCAGGGATGGGGGAGCCTGGTGGGCTGCCGTCTATGGGGTCGCACAGAGTCGGACACGACTGAAGAGATTTAGCAGCAGCAGCAGCAGCAGCAGCTATGGGCTGGTCAAGTTATTCAGTCCTGCTGCCCCTCCATTTTATCATCTGTAAAATGTTGACAATAACCATATAATAACAGTATTCACATCTTTGGTAATCTGAGATGGCCAGGTATTAAGTATTAATATTATGGTATCTGCCACATAGCCAGTGTGCAGTAAGTGGTGCTGTTATCGTCATCAGCTACCCTGGCAAAATTTTGCCTTTGTTTCCCCGGAGATGTTACTTGATAGTTGTGAGGTCCCAGGGAGCCAGGTGATCCACCTGTGTGTGATATGTGGGGCCCATCCTTCTACGTGAGCTTTTTTTTTTTTTTTGGCTGCACTGCGTCCCCTGCAGTGGAAGCAGTGTCTTAACCACTGGACTTGTCAAGGAAGTCCCTACACGAGCCTTTCAATAGTTGAGTTATAATTCACATACCATAAAAATCACCATCTTAACTGCACAGTCCAATGGGTTTTGATATATTCACAAAGTTGTGCAATCATCACAACTATCTAATTCCAGAATGTTTGTATCATCCCCTCAAGGAAACCCTGTATCTGTTAGCTGTCATCCCTCAGACTTCCCCACCCTCTGCCCCCAGCCCTTGGCAGCCACTAATTTGGTTTCTATCTCAATCGATTTGCCTGCTCTAGATGTTTCATATAAATAGAATCATACAACATACGGCTTTTGCCCATGTGTTTCCCTAAAGAATCAAGCTGCACCCCTTACCAGAAAACAAATTCCTACCGGGAAGAAGGAAGCTCTAAACAGGAGAAAAAAAAAAGAGCAAGATAGTATAAGCCAACACTGAGCTAAGAAGAGCAAAGCCAAACAAACCTGCATCCAAGGGTCAATCTGAGTAGGCTAGGAATGTTGAGACGTTATAAACCATGACTATAAAAAGCAACCAAGCTAGATTCCTTTGGATTCTTCACAGTCAGCCCTCAAAAATGATATAAGAACCTCAAATGCCCATCTGTGGATCTACCTGGGGGTTGGGTAAAAATGCAAATTGTGAGCTTTTCCTCAGACTCACTGAGTCAGAATCTCCAGGATGGAGGTTTAGGAACTGCAAAAGCTTCTACCAGGTAGTATGTTGGGGAATTACTGAATGACATGGAACCTGCTTGTGTGATACTGATCTGCATTATTTTGTCCTGTCTTCAGTGATACAGCCTGCATTGTTGATGCTCTTCTTACATATACTTGTTGATCTCCTTTTCTTTGGGCATCTCAGCCCCTCTGCACAGCGATCTACAAAGGAGGGGCTCGGCACATTTTAGAAGATTGGTTATACAAGAACCTTGAGGGTATAGTTGGGATACTGCTGGCCACAAAGCCATTAAGGTCGACAGGGCCTCAGAGGAGAATGTTCTGGCACATTCTGAGCATTCTTTCTTAGAGATTTCAAGGCTGGTGTTTGTCTTCAGGGCTCTGACCTGTGCCCCAGTGGTCAA
Source organism: Oreotragus oreotragus (assembly GCA_006410675.1). Taxonomy (NCBI): domain Eukaryota; kingdom Metazoa; phylum Chordata; class Mammalia; order Artiodactyla; family Bovidae; genus Oreotragus; species Oreotragus oreotragus. The sequence goes on from SJYX01024198.1 coordinate 116,920, forward strand.
GAGCCCTTTGATCTCTGGGCTCCAGAGGGTGTCCCCAGAACTGCCCCTCCGGGGGGCTTTCCAGCTATCTGCATGGTGCTGATAGGCAGAGAAATGACAACAGAAACACAGGTGGTTCCTATACGTCGCAGATCTGAATCTCCCAGGGCACCTGGTAACATTCCTATGCCTCCCCGAGACCCACTGAACCAGACTGTTTTCCAGGAAGGGGAAATTATTACTCAGACACTACCCAGATACCGCTCTAGAGTTTGAAGAACCTCATCCGCCCATCTGTGTTTGGAGTAGAAAGAATGGGCTGTGCTCATGGGGATATATGTGGGTAGGGTGGTGGGTAGGGTAGGATTTGGGAGATCTAGGCTTAGTGTTGGCCCTACCGTTTAGTTGGTCTCTGTGTCACACTGGATGAGCCCCTTACCTTTCAGTCTGCCTCCTTGTAAAACAAGGGCTTTGGGCCAGGAGAGACACCTGGAGTGCAGCCATGATCACCGGTGTCTGCAGGAGGCTTCTCTGTAGGTTTGGATGTTGGCTCTAAAGGATCCTTTCCTTCCGGTGCTCTGAGGATGGACCTGCTTCCTCTGTCTGGAGTTAGCAACTGTTCAGTGTCATTGGAGGCAAAGTTGAAGAAACCCACTTTTGGAGGCTGGGGGTTTGTGTGGAATGGTGGTGAGATTAGATAAGAAGTGTGGCCAGCCCTGCCCCTTTCCTTGCTCACTCATGCCCTTCTCGCTCTTCGTCCCATATTACACTAAGTAAGAGCTTCATGTACGTAAGTCTGTTTTTAAATTGCAAGCATCCCATAGGAATGTTAAAGCCAACACTGTTAACACTCTGCTATGAAATGCTCAAATCTAGACACTGGAAGACTTCCTTTTCAGGATTTGTGGGATTGAAAATTTTTCAGTGGATGGGTACTTGCACATGTGCTTGGGTTCCTGGAGCCTGAGCAAGTGTACAGAGTGGCACAGTATAGGAGGGGATGACAGTCAAAAGTAGTCATTGATTTGGCAGTTGTGCCTAGTGCCTTGCGGGAGTGGTGCAACAATCCATTTCCTGTGATGTTTTGGGCAGAGATAGCCTAAACTAGTGATGCTTCACCTGGACCACCACTGGGTACGGTTCTTTTCACTCTTATTTTGTTAATTACACTGGCAATCAATCATTTTGGTTGCTCAGGAACTGGGTAAAGCTTGGGTCACTATACTTCCCACTTTTCAAGGCATCTTAAATCCAAGTTTATCCCCAAATACTATTTGTTATTCAACTCTCACTCAGGCCACAAAATCAAACTCCATTCAGGTCAGCCCTGTGAAACACTGTGAAGAAACAGTGGCTGGTTTTGGATTCTGCGGGCTCTCTTTCCTTTTCCCCCGGTTTGTCCCTCCCGAGCACACTCATTGTACATTCTTTCTACATGCAGATTTACTTGTATTTAATAGCATTATAATTTTTCCTCTTTCTTTGGTATAGCAAAATAAACAAAGGCACAGAGAATCCTCGGCCATACTTTGTGTGTTCCTGTAGTCTCTGCCCTATTGTCTGAAAAACCACAGACTTCACTTTGATGCCAATGAATCCGTCAGCGGGTTTTGTTTAAGCCTTGTATTTACCAAGATCCTCACTTGAGCAGTGGCTTAACTTTTTAATCTTTGATTTATAATTTTACAGCTGCTGAGACAGAAAACCTACTCCTTCGGAGGAGCGTGGCCTTTTCTTATATTGCTTCCGCTGCTTCTGAGCTTCTTGAACTCTGGCCCCTGGACACCACCATCAAAAAGGCCTTCTGGATGAGCTACCTACCCCCCACTGAGAGAGGAGGAACATCAACTGCAGTTTCTAACTAGATTGCCTTCTTCATTTCAAGTGATGGCTGCCATCAGGGTCAGATTAAGGATGAACCAGCTGGACGGCTGCTTGGAAAACTAACCTATAAGGATACTAAAATGGTCACAGTGTGCTTACGTAACCAGGAAAATATTCCAGCCCTTCTTTAGGGAGCACTCTGTTTGGGGCTGGAAGAAATGGTTTGTTAAGTTCCTCAGGAGTAATCAGAATAGAGAAACAGAGGGATGGCTTACTGTAGAGCTCCTGTTTTTCCTACTGAGATATGTAAATTGGGTGCCCGTGGAGGGCAGTGGTCCTGCTCAATTCTTCCTCACACAGAACTCAGGTTATCCTCTAAGAAAGATCCTACAAGTAGTGGTTTGAAAGAGACACCAGTTTATTAGCCTACTCATCTCTGTTCTGAACTGTAGGGCTTGGAAATGAAGACACAGTCACTGATAGTTTCTCTTCCAGTTCTAGAATATTAGCCCTTAGTGTGTCTTCATTCACTCAGAGTAAGGGGTGTTAATTAACAGAGCAGATCAGGACAAATGGAGCTTGAATTCTTGTGGTTGGATGGTCAGATCCTGTGTTGAATTAATTAGATGGAGACCGAGTGGAGCTGAGATATTCAAAAGCATTTCACTGAAGGGTGATATTGTCAGTTATTTGCAAATGAGGACATCAAGAAATGTTCTTGGAATAATGAAATATAGAACTTGTGGTCATGTTTAATAATTTAAAAGATAGTTAAGTATCTACTGGACACTGTGGGGACTTAGGACCAAGATAAGCGTGATTCCTACCCTCATGGAACTTACATTCTAGCTTCTCTTAAGTGTGAAGAGCAGTGGCTACGGAAAACGAATGGGCACAAAAATATTCTCAAGTCCAGGGTTCCAATTAATAGAGGATTTTCTGTTGCCTTAATCATGCCTAGTGTGCAAGCTTTTATAAGAGTTCTAAGTCTGCATTCTATAAATGCTCTGTGAACCAGTGCAAACTGTTTCCCTAGCAAGCTAAAGTCCCATGGTATTAAGTGAAAGGGTTATGGTTAGTAGGACTTCTGGAAGCGGAGATGTTAAGTGACTTGGGTCAGGAAATGTGAAGGGATAAAACCAGCTATTGCTTCTGCCTTACATAGGAAGCCTGCAGTGTGAGACATGCTGGGCTGGAAGCTTTGAGACCCAGGTTTTCGTCTTTATTCCAATACTGACAAGCTATGTAACTGTGGTCAAGTTACACACTACAGTCTAACTGGAGCTGTCTTGAATGACTTCAAGGCCCCTTCCAGCTTTGAACAGGTTAGCATCAAGCCCCAGACTACAGGACAACTGGCTAGTTTCTAATCCAACTGTTTATAAGCTGTTAGGTCAAATAGCTCTGCAATTGTCATTTCTTATTTTTTTGGAGGGGTGTTTATCAACCTTGTAGGACATGGTGAGTCTGACTCTCCCCTTTGGAATTGAGAAGGCTCTAGAAGCATATCCTGTAGAACTCATAGAGGCTTTATCCCCCTCTTCATCCTTTCTTCTCTTGCTGCCTTCCTCCCTATCCTTTCCTTCATCACATTTCTGTGGAGCATATACCACACGCTTGGAGCTGGGTATGAGCTAAGTTTGGAGATACAGGGCAAACCTGACATCTTCCCACACTCCAGAAGCTTTCACAGGAGAGGAGACAAAATCCTCCTTCTTTTCATCTGCTGGCTTTCCTTTGGATGATATCCCAGAGTGTGCTGGTGGGTAAACAGCTACAGGCAGAGTCCCCATTCTGCCCAAGCAATTTTGGAACACACATCCAGGTAATTCTCTAGTCCCAGGGTTACCATCAAAAGATCTATGTCCAGATAAAAGGAAGAGATGATTTTTTACTTCTTGGGATAAATCTGAAATAATCCTCTATACAGTCCTGTCACTGTCTACCCCATCCTCTGCAACACATCTTTGCTCAGGTGGGGAGACTCTTAACTAGCTCCTAAAATTAAAAAAAAAAAAAAAAAAGGGCAAAACAACCCTCTCAATAGACATTTTTCATGTATATTGTGCTTCATATATTCACTATGACTAGTGGCCTCTTTAAAAAGGAAAGGGAAAACAATAATCAGACCAAAAGATTTTGTTATAGATTCTTACCTCATTGTGAATCCTATGTAAGTAACTTTTCTTTATCTTTGTTTCTTCCAACATTAGCAACTCTGTTTGAAAGATATCTCTAAATATAGAAAATATTTTACAGAAAAAGAAATCAATGGAATTTCACATTCAGAATTGCTGACATAAACTTTTTTTTCTTTAGATTTTTATCCTGGAAATAGTTTTAAGGGGTTCAATGTCTGGCTTAAATGCTTGAATTAATTACTAAAAAAAAAAAAAAAAAAAAGGGCAAAACAACCCTCTCAATAGACATTTTTCATGTATATTGTGCTTCATATATTCACTATGACTAGTGGCCTCTTTAAAAAGGAAAGGGAAAACAATAATCAGACCAAAAGATTTTGTTATAGATTCTTACCTCATTGTGAATCCTATGTAAGTAACTTTTCTTTATCTTTGTTTCTTCCAACATTAGCAACTCTGTTTGAAAGATATCTCTAAATATAGAAAATATTTTACAGAAAAAGAAATCAATGGAATTTCACATTCAGAATTGCTGACATAAACTTTTTTTTCTTTAGATTTTTATCCTGGAAATAGTTTTAAGGGGTTCAATGTCTGGCTTAAATGCTTGAATTAATTACTCTTGACTCAATTTTTCTTCCCATTTGAGGTTGAGGAATGTACTGACACCTCTAGTTAATGCTTATACCTCTCTGTGGCCAAGAGCGTAATTTTCTCTATCGCTTTCAGTTTTTGCAGCTCTACCGCATTACTAAATGGATTGACAAATACTTCATCTCTTCTCCTTGTTCTTACTTTCCCTTTTGTAAATATACTAAAGATCAGATGACTAAAAGGACTTAGGAGAGAAACAAAGGGCATGACAACTCACATCAGTGGAAAATCGACCCTGGAATAATTGGCAGCATATTCAAATATTTTAGTGCAGTATTTCTCTCACTGAGTGGAAGTGGTATCAGTAAACCTATATGACTCTAAACATTCTAATGAAAAGGGAGCATTATTTTTCTTTTTTTCTTACATGCTGGAGGAGCTGTAGCAGAAAAAGGAATATTTTGTCAAACATCTCATATTTCCAATTACCTAGATTTTGGCCGTTGTGAAGAAAAAATAGAAATGATGGACTGCTTCTCATTTGCCTAGTCTGAAGACTTGTAGTTCCAAGCCATTGACTCTAAGGCAATTTACATTTGTTTTCTCTGTCCTTCTTGAGAGGAAACAAAAATCTTGTTTTTTTCAAGCAATTAAAATTCTTTTGCTTCAATTAAGATGAAAGAATTAGGAGTTCTGTCTCCTTGTACATAGTCATATTTTTCATCTTTCTTTAATGATTGACAGAGAACAGACAAACTGAAACATCTCTGAATCAGGGTTGAGTGTGCTCTTAGTGGCCCCATTGCTGATTTGACTATTTTGCAGCGTTTCTTTACTCTGCAATGGAAAGAAGTGAAGTCGCTCAGTCATGTCTGACTCTTTGCAACCCCGTGGACTGTAGCCTACCAGGCTCCTCCATCCATGGGATTTTCCAGGCAGTAGTACTGGAGTGGGGTGCCATTTCCTTCTCCAGGGGATCTTCCCGACCCAGGGATCGAACCCATGTCTCCCACATTGTGGACAGATGCTTTACCATCTGAGCCACCAGGGAAGTGATGTTCTGTAATGGAAAGTTTATTAAGTATGAGGGGTACAGAGATTTCAGAATACAAATGAATTTATTTGCCAAAATTCAAATGCTCCTTCTTATCAGTGAATGTCTGTCTCACTTAACAGGATCCAAAATGAATAATAAAGAAAATTAGATTATATTGTACTCTCAAGAGAAATCGTGTGTAAACTGTAATATAACAGTGATGGGGAAGGGGTCATGTTTTTGAAAAAAGAGTAGATAGTTTGGGTCATGTGAAAAATGATTAACTCATAAGAAATGAATTCTTTTCAAAGAAATATAGTAATTCAATGACCAGGATTTCCCATGCACAAGTGATCTGTACCTCTGGCTAGCTTAGAACGTTTTCTTTTCTTGGTTTTGACTGTGCAGTCCAGCTTGTGGGATCTTAGTTCCCCAATCAGGGATTGAACCTGGGCCCTCGGCAGTGAAAGAGCAGAGTCCTAACCACTGGACCACCAGGGACTTCCCAGGCTAGCTTAGAATGAAAGTCATAATTATATGGAAATGCACGCTAGGTTTCAGTGGTTACAACCTTATTCCATCATATACCTGTGATGGAATTGAAAATCCAGTAGGCATCCACTGAAAAATGAACACAGATCTCCAGAGAAGTACAATACAGAGGTAGCTAGGATTTGAGAAGTTGGCCCAATTCTTACTTTAATCATGGTGTAATGCACTGTCCCTTGGTCAGTATGTTGACTCGCATTGCCTTGGTGTTCTCAATAGTAAAGTTGATGATCCCAGTGCCTTTCTCTTGTTGGCATTCGAAGGGCACTGTGGGAACAAGAGAGCAGCCCTCTGACCAGGGAGACAGGCTGGGAGAACTTCAGCAGCCACTCAGACTGTTGACTATGCTCATGGATGGGAACAGAGTGCATGTATGGAGTAAAATAAAGCGATTGAGGGGGAGTGAGAAAGAACATAATGGTGGGACTGTGAAAAGACAAAAATTGGTCCCTGTCATACACTTGCAATAGGAAGGTACTTGTTGGAAAAGGATGAGGTGAGGCAGGATCCTAAAGCAGAGAAAATAAAGGGAAGAACGAATGTCTCCAGAGTTTGCTGAAATTAATTATCCTGAGATTTCAGGAGGAAGAAAGGGAGGGCGGCTGTGAAGTTTCGAAAACAAAATGCAAACAGAAAGTTTAAAAAATAAAATCATGTTTTTCTTGGAGGAGGGCTGGACATTAACAGACAGTTTGATGACAGCAGGATTTGAATTAAGGGGTTTACGTTCAATCTCCAAGAGGAAAGGTTTACATGACATAGATGCAAAAGACATTAGCAGGTCTTTGGGCCACGATACTGGGTTTCAATTGCAAAGGGGAAAAAGCATGATCAGCACATGTCAGAAAAATACCAACTAACTGCAGTATTTTATTTGAGATTTGTATTGGCCCCAATCAAGAAAAAAAAAAAAAAGGGACTTAGTGAATTTGACTCTGTGGGAAGTCTTGAGAATTAGAAACCTAGATTTCCCCCATGGAATAATTTGATATTAACAATTAATAAATAGAGAGTCTGGGGACATTAAGATTCATTGCCACCATTTCAAATCATGATCCATACCATCAGGAAAAAAGAGCTTGGAACTTGGATTGCAGGAAGGAGAGGGGAAGGAAATGACTGATGGATGAGTGAGTAAGAAGGGATGGAAATGAATGCTGCAAACCAAATAACTACTCAAGCTGTGAGAAAATCAAATGAACAATAGAGTTTGAAGGATAAGTAGGTAATGAGAAATATGAGATAATACGACATTTAAAAATAGGAAATTACTGTGCAAAGTGAGGATGAATGATGAATTACATGGGAGAAGATTGAGGGACACAGGAAGGCAAGGAAGAGAGGAGGCAATTGTGATGGAAACAAAGCATGAGTAATAGATGGAAAGGACAGACATGAATCCCACCCTTTGGAGAAAATGCTTAACCTAAAAATAAAGGAGGAAAGGAAGAAAAGAGTTCAGGATTAACGTGAAATCATGCGGACAGTAGAGGAAGCAGGAAGTGATGTTAGTCTTCAGGAAAGAACGCATTTCTAGAGAAATGTATTAGTCTGGGTTCTCCGTTCACCTATGAGTAGAATGGCAACCCACTCCAGTACTCTTGCCTGGAAAATCCCATGGACAGAAGAGCGTTGTAGGCTACAGTCCCTGGGGTCGCAAAGAGTCGGACATGACTGAGCAACTCGACTTTACTTAGCTTTTACCAAATGTTGAATTACAAAATGAGTGCTATTAAAGGAAAGAAAAGCTAAGCACTGTTAGGGGAGTTTGAAGAAAAGATTGTATCTAGAACAACTGAAGGGAAGACTCAGTGAGCCAAGCTATTCACAGTCTTTTATATAAAATTTTGAAGTTCAGCCTCTTAATGAAAAAAAACTGGAGAGAATTTATCCAAATAGAAATGTGGGCCATGATGGCAGAGGGGCAGGGGGCGGAGAGGTGTTAACTGTTTTAAGTATTTTAGAATATATTCTTCTACAACATTTTTTTTTTTCCCCTCATAAAGTGAGTGAGATTAAGTTAAAAAGCTTCTGGATATTGCTTGAAACACATTGGATGAGAGGGTTTAGAGCAATGTAAAGTATTCCCAGTAGTAGAAATAGCATTAATTTTTCAAGAAGATTAATATCTGGATTAGGTTTAAATGCCTGTGATTATCGTTCCGCTTTCTCGTGTTTGTACAGTGGATTCCTTTCAGCCAGACAGTACCAGACCCCCTTCGGAGGGAAGCTGATAAAGTAATTTAGGTGGAAAGGCCTAATGAGATAATGATGCGAAGGCCAGTTAACACCTAATAAGAACATAACCACCAGGGATGATATTGTTGCTTATTAATTATAATGATGATGTGGAGGAAGGAGACAAGGTGGCACTCATTTAGCAGAGAGCACTCAGGAGTGAAGCTGTTTTCTCAAAGGGCGAGTTGCAGGCAGTTGAGAGTTAGAAGCAGGGCAACATGGAGCCGAGTTTGACATTTGTGGCCGTTGGGCTACAGTGGCGACCACAGAGCGGGAGGCCGCGCAGGAGGTGACAGATGCCTTCCTGATGGTGACCAGAGCTGGAGTGGAGACTGCTGTGGTTGCAGGGCCGGCCGCGCTCAGAGGCAGCCTGCCGGCGGGGTGCCTGGGGCTGTCCGCTTGCCTCAGATTCCGCAGCGGTCCTTCGCGGGCAGACAGGCAGGTGTCCAAAACTGGACTGAGTGTGCTTCCAGCTCCGTGCCCTTCCCCTCCGCTGCGCTGGGTCCTGGGGACTCAGACCCGCAGCACAGCTCTTCAGTGTGAGCTGGTGCCCTGCCCTGCTGAGGGAGCCCAGATCCTTCAGGCCTGTTTTTAGAGGCACAGACTTGATCTGTTACGTTCATCTGCTGACTTGAATGTAAGGTTTCTTGGTGTTAGTCACTGCCCCTGCTCTGCTTTCTGAACTCCCAATGGGTGTGGTCCACCCAGGGCAGGGAAATTGTATCAGTGCGTGTTTGCAGACGCACTGGGGTCTGTATTAGTCAAAGAGCAGGAGTCGAGAATGTTAGGAAGAAGCAGCCACGAGAAAAAACACATGAAGATTTCGGAAATTATGTGAATCCTCAAGGGAGACATAGAAACTTGAACTTCAGGACCGGTCTGGGGAAGCAGATTTCGGGCCTCAAGGAACACTGGAAGCTCGCCTCCTCATTCACAGTCTCTCCCCTCACAGTGCAAGTCTCTCTGTCCGGCCCCTAGAGCTCAGGGTGTCACTCAGCCCTCTCTCAGACTTGGATGCCACCTCTGCAATAATAAGATGTAGTTTTCCACACCTTCCTCTGCTATTAATTTTATTGCCTGGATGAGGGCCACCTTACAGGATTTTTCTTGTTCTATGTGATGATGTCACTGACCCTGCCATTGAAAGGAAATAGCATTCTCATCATTAACTTTTTGAAGCAAGTATTTTTTATATTTATTAAATGTGTGATCCGAGAGGCAGGAAGTGAGGAGTACTGGATGGGAAGGCAGAAGATGTGGCTGTAGTTCTCACTCTTCTATTACATCTCTCTGTTACTCAGTTCCTAAGTCGCGTCCAGCTCTGCAACCCCATGGACTGTATAGCCTGCCAGGCTTCCCTGCCTTTCAACATCTCTGTAATCTTGGATAAATCACTTGCCTTTTTGAGCCTCCAGTTTCCCCATCCACAAATGGAGAGTTTGGTGGGGGTCACCTTTATAGTTTTAAAGTTATTCCCAGCCTTAAAATTCTACGTTTAAGTGTATAGGTGTATAACGATCCTACCTCTATTAAACCTTTATGAGAGATGACAAATAAAACCTTAAATCCATGGTTCAGAGTGGACAATGAAGTTTGGAGTTACCAACGGCAGAGCTATTTACTGAGCAGTGACTAGCTACCTGGCAGCCACACACCGACCTTAAAGGCAGGTGTTTTACAGGTGAGGATGGGAAGGCTTCAAAAGGTGGAATAGATTGTTCAAAATCCTATAGTTAGTGAAGGGGTGGGGTCAACATTCAACTTAGCTTTTCCTGAAACAGAAGTCCTTGACCTTAATGGGAATGGCACCCCACCCCAGTACTCTTGCCTGGAAAATCCAATGGACGGAGTAGCCTGGTGGGCTGCAGTCCATGGGGTCGCTAACAGTCGGAGAGACTGAGCGACTTCACTTTCACTTTTCTCTTTCATGCATTGGAGAAGGAAATGGCAACCCCCTCCAGTATTCTTGCCTGGAGAATCCCAGGGATGGGGGAGCCTGGTGGGCTGCCGTCTATGGGGTCACACAGAGTCGGACACGACTGAAATGACTTAGCAGCAGCAGCATGCGTCTAATACTTATGTCCCCTACCTGCTGGAACCAGCCACTGAAGTTTTCTTCAGTTACAGCGGTTCCTAACTGGTGATGGAAGGAAGGAGCAATGCAGGGAGTGGCTTGAAAAATCTGCCCAGTCGATTCTGGCACGCACATTTCTCTGCCTCTAAATCTACGCTGAAACATCACCAGGTCAGAATCACAGTAACGTGATGATGGAAACAGTACCTTACTGGAAAACTTCCCGTCCTGTGGCCGCTCTCATTTCTGCTTCTCTCAGCATGGCCTGTGGGTAGGCAGAGGCACCAGACACAGTTATTTCTCTTGTCTTCCAAACGGGAAGCTGAAGCAAAGAGAATTGAGTAATGCAACTTCACATACCCAGTGGTCACCGAACAGTATGAGGACTCCTACTCTGAGACTCCAGCCACCACAGAACATTGTCTTTTAGACAGTTCAATTAATAGTGTATTTTATACACAAGGAAAAATACCACTTTCCTCCCCTGGAGTTTCCTAGTAGATGTGTCATTTCAGTGACATTAATTTATTCAGAATATCTGTAAAGCCAGCCTCTGTGAAGAGTATCAACTGTAATAGCCATTGACAAATATCAAATGGAGGAAGATGATTTCTTAACCAGGCATTTTTATGAACAAAAATGACTTTGTAGGACTTCACTGACTTGTCTCAGAAAAATGCTTCATCAGGGTTGTTAAGAGGATTTAGGCATCCAAAACAAATAGACGCTCTTATTTTTATATCTTTGAACATACTGAAAAGATTAGTTCCTTTTTGAAAATAAAAGTATTAGCACCTAGAATTTCAAATTGCTTTTCAAGAATTTTTTTTAATGCCACATGGACAAGGCCCCAGACTTAGTTTTAATCTACAATTCTTTATAGTGTAAAATGCCTCCTTTTGGTCTTTCTATATTTTGGTTTTTCTCTTTTGATGAATGAATTCTAAATTTTACTCATTATGGTTGATTTCATCCCATTGCAAAAAGGTAGAAATATCAGTTATAAGATGTGATTAAGTAAAGATAGAATATAATGTTGAAATTTAGAAGAAAGAGGCAGCTGTAAGTGGAATGATCTCCAAGATATATAGTTAAAATTTAAAAGGCAAGATATACAGTGAGGTGTATGGTAATTTACCATTTATATAAACACAACATATCTATGTTTATATACAATACCCAGCTGTGGAAGAACATTTAAAGATCTAGTAATAGTGGTTGCCTTTGGGAGAAATCACTGGGAGATTGGAGGGAGATTCTATATATACCCTGTTGTCCCTTTTAAATAATGTATCACGTTCCTGTATTACATGTTCATATTTGTTTTATAAAGACAGAGGTAGAAGCCTTTTTTATTGAGATGGAAAAATACAAAAGACATATTGTTAGGTGTAAAAAGCAAGTTGCAGAATAGCATGGATAGTATATGGTTCTATCTTTGTAAATTAATTATACATACATACATGTATGTGTATAACTACACTCATATGCAGCTCTAAGGATATGCATCAAATGGTTAACTGGTTCCCCCTAAAGAGTAGAATATGAGAAGAGTGTGTGTGCATGCTTTCATTTTTTTTTTGTCCTATGTATTTCTATATAGTCTGATTTTTTTTTTTACACAGAGCACATACTAATTCACAATAATGTATAAACTTATATACCCAACAGAAGGATTGCACTTGACTTCTACACACCTAGAATCAAAATTTCCCAGACTAGCCCTTCCAGGCAGCCATTTTTTGTTTTTTATATCCCACAGATTGACTTCAGGTCTCTTCCTTGACTTCTTCACGAGTTTGCTGAACTTTCTGTTCCTTTATCTCTGCTCTCCTACGTTCCCCCTTTTGAGCAGGGCCCAGCTAAGGTCATGACCAAGGAATGATAGTAATACTAGTGGTAGTTCCTCAATTTGCCCTTTAAATCAGTCTAGAATGATGCAGCTAAAATCCCCCTCATTCCTACTTTAGAGACTTCAACCTTGGGTTAAATCTAACCGCCTATTTCAAGAAAATTTCTATGCTTTTTAGGTCAGTCCTGTCAGCATCCAGATATGCTATAGCTCTCAGTTCAGTTCAGTCGCTCAGTCATGTCTGACTCTTTGTGACCCCATGAATCGCAGCACACCCGGCTTCCCTGTCCATCACCAACTCCTGGAGTTTACTCAGACTCATGTCCATCGAGTCAGTGATGCCATCCAGCCATCTCATCCTCGGTCGTCCCCTTCTCCTCCTGCCCCCAATCCCTCCCAGCATCAGGGTCTTTTCCAATGAGTCAACTCTTCACATGAGGTGGCC
>SJYX01024198.1:133996-176678 GCA_006410675.1 Oreotragus oreotragus
TTTAAGGAATCTCCACACTGTTCTCCATAGTGGCTGTATTAGTTTGCATTCCCACCAACAGTGTAAGAGAGTTCCCTTTTCTCCACACCCTCTCCAGCATTTATTGTTTGTATGCTTTTTGATAGCAGCCATTCTGACTGGTGTGAGATGGTACCTCATTGTGGTTTTGATTTGCATTTCTCTGATAATGAGTGATGTTGAGCATCTTTTCATGTGTTTGTTAGCCATCTGTATGTCTTCTTTGGAGAAATGTCTGTTTAGTTCTTTGACCCATTTTTTGACTGGGTCGTTTATTTTTCTGGTATTGAGCTACATGAGCTGCTTGTATATTTTTGAGATTAATTCTTTGTCAGTTGCTTCATTTGGTATTATTTTCTCCCATTTTGAAGGCTGTCTTTTCACCTTGCTTAGAGTTTCCTTTATTGTGCAAAAGCTTTTAAGTTTAATTAGGTCCCATTTGTTTATTTTTGCTTTTATTTCCTACTCTGAGAGGTGGGTCATAGAGGATCCTGCTGTGATTTATTGCAGAGGGTGTTCTGCCTGTGTTTTCCTCTAGGATTTTTGTAGTTTCTGGTCTTACATTTAGATTTTTAATCCATTTTGAGTTTATTTTTGTGTATGGTGTTAGAAACTGTTCTGAAGGTGAAGGTGAAGGTGAAGTCGCTCAGTCGTGCCCGACTCTTTGCGACCCCGTGGATTGTAACCTACTAGGCTTCTCCATCCATGGGATTCTCCAGGCAAGAATACTGGAGTGGATTGCCATTTCCTTCTCCAGGGGATCTTCCCAACCCAGGGATCAAACCTTGGTCTCCCGCATTGGAGGCAGACGCTTTAACCTCTGAGCCACCAGGGAAGCCCAGAAAGCGTTCTAGTTTCATTCTTTTACAAGTGGTTGACCAGGTTTCCCAGCACCACTTGTTAAAGAGATGGTCTTTTCTCCATTGTATGTTTTTGCCTCCTTTGTCAAAGGTAAGATGTCCATAGGTGCATGGATTTATCTCTGGGCTTTCTATTTTGTTCCACTGATCTGTATTTCTTTCTTTGTGCCAGTGCCATACTGTCTTGATGACTGTAGCTTTGTAGAATAGTCTGAAGTCAGGTAGGTTGATTTGTCCAGTTCCATTCCTCTTTCTCAAGATTGTTTTGGCTATTTGAGGCTTTTTTGTGTTTACATAGAAATTGTGAAATTATTTGTCCTAGTTCTGTGAAAACTACTACTGGTAGCTTGATAGGGATTGCACTGAATCTATAGATTGCTTTGGGCAGTATATTCGTTTTCACCCAATCATTCTTGCAACTGCTCCTCTCGGGCCTTCAGCCTTAACATTCTCCCTCAGTTATCTAGTAAATGCCACAACATTTACTTCCCAAATCTAGTGGTCAATTTTTAATCCTCATTTTCTCTAACTCTCAGCGAACTGGTCACAGTTGACCACATTCTCCTTTTTGAAGCACTTTTTTCTTTTGGCTGTCTGGACACCTTTCTTGGATTTCCTTCTATCTCACAATCTGCTGCTGCTTCATTTCTTTATCCTCTTCATCTTGAAGTATCAGTACTGCTCAAGGCTCAGTTCTTGTGTCAACCTGCCTTCTCTATTTAAACTCTTCTCTTGGTGATCTCATCTAGCCTCTTGACTTTGAGTATCATTTCCATGCTAATGTCTTTCAAGTTTTATGTCCAAACCCCAACCTGGCCCTAACCTACAGACTCCTTGTCTTCAAAGCCCATAACACTTCCTGAGTTCACCCTATCTATGTTCCTGAACTCATCCTCTATCACCCCCTTCCTTGTTCTCAGGCCATCTTGACCTCCCTGCTGCTTTTTGAACATGCCGGGAATGCTCCCACCTCAGGACATTCGCACTTGCTGTAGCATCTGTCTGCAAAGCTCTTTTCTCAGATATCCACATGGCTGTTCCCTCCTTTTGTTCTGCACAAATGTCACCTTATCAGAGCACCTTCCTTCAACCCTTATAAAACAGTACTTGCTTATCTCACTGTGCCTCTTTATTCCTTTATTTTTTTTTTCTGAGCAGTTACTATAATCTGAAACACTATGTATCTATTTGACTCATGCTCAGCCGCTCAGCCCTGTCTAACTCCTTGTGACCCCATGGACTATAGCCCTCCAGGATCCTCTGTCTATGCGATTCTCCAGGCAAGAAAACTGGAGTGGGTTACCATTTTCTTCTCCAGGGGATCTTTCTGACCCCAGAATCAAACCCACATCCCCGATTTGACCATTATTTGCATGTTATATATATGCCCTGGAATGTAAGCTCCTCGAGAACAGAAACTTTATTTTGTTCACCACAGTATCCTCAACATTAAGAAAAGTGATTATTATAGAGAAAAGCACTCACAAAATATTTCTTGAATGTTGAATAAAGAATATTGAACGAGTCACTATAGTTTCCTTTAGCATATTCAAATTACATGAAATTTGTCTTAAGACAATTTACTTCTCCATCTCAACTTTCTCATTTTGTTTTCTTTTTTAAAAAATTGTTCCAACTTTTATTTTGAAATAATTATAGACTCATAAACTGTGCAAACATAATACAGAGAAGTGTCATGTATTCTCTACCCAGCTTCTCTCTGAAATTATATCAGATATAACTATCCTTTAAAAAAAATATATTATTAGTTCCTTCATGTCTTTTCCTCAAGTTTTACCTGTTTTCTTCTATGAGCATTTTTACACAGGCTTCCAGAACTCTTCATCTCTTACTTCTTGCCAAGTCATTGATGAACTTTCTTCAACACCATTGTTAAATCCCTTCTCCAGGATAACTGTCCTAATCATGGGAGGGATAGAATACTTTAATTAAGTGGAAAAAATAGGTTGCATTTTATTGTTTATACCAAAACAAATTGTTTCATCTCTTAAGCTTGCAGGATCTATAGAGAGATACTGTCTCTTCTGCAAGTTCTGAATAGCAACCAACCTGTTTGCTGTGATTTCCAAGAGCATGCAAAAATAATTGTTGACTCCAGTTGTGTACTTTTATTACTTTTATGTAACTATTTAGAAAGAGTTGAATAAAAACAAATATATGATTTTCTACATATTCATATTTCTTTAATTATTCTGCTGAGTACATGTCTTTCATTTAGTCAACAAATATTTACTGTGTACCTACTATGTGCCAAGACTCCATGCTACTATGGTTTTTATGCCCCAAGATGATCTGGAATAAACACTATCTTTAAGACACTACAAATCCAAAAGGATAAACTGGAACTCCTGTTTTCCAGATAAGTGGGTTACTCCCCATGGAATGGGCATTCATATTCAGGAGACAAGTGCATTATTATGTTCTAATAATTGGTTTTCAGGGTTAAAAAAAAGTCAATGTCCCTTTCAATATGTCTGAAATATGTAAACTAACCTACCATTTGACAGGATAATATTCACTGATTTAATGATCAGTATAAAGAGAATATGTACTGGGATATCACCACCCTCTATAGTTAAAATGAGCATGTTTTAAACACCTTAAAAAAGCTGTCTTCATATTAAATACTAATTAGAAACCTGTTCCATGTCAGTGTTATCCTATAATCAATCTCTTTTTCTAGTATTAGTAGGATGATCATTTGCCCTGTTTGCCTGAAATATTTTAATTTACCCTTGTTGTTCCAGCACAATTGCTAATTGTACCTCTTTTCACTCTCTAAAAATATCTTAGTTTGGATGATAAATTATACAGTCAAACTAAGCATTAGGGTCTCTGGGATAAACGATCAACGTGTCATTCCTATTTATTGGTACTACCTTGTCACAAGCTGTAAAAACAGTTTTCCTTTTGACTATTTCTTCCTGAGTTGTCACAAAGACCTTCACATAAAATCACTGTGTCCCATTAAAGCAGTTATTGAAACCCCCTTCAGTAATGACCAGTTGTTTTAGTTTTCCTTCTCAGATTCCAAAGACGAAATAAAGGCATTGCTTTTGCTGGGTCAGCATCATGATTGTTCAGAGGCACAACCTTGTACAGGGAAAATTTTGTCTATCTAATCCACAGGAATCTTAAAGAATTTTTTTCCTGAGTAACATTATCTGGTTGAAAGAGTCTGTGATTGACCACTAATGTTTGCCCAAAGAACAGAAAACCCAACATACTTAATTTCAATGGAACATATACATTTCTGGACCAAGATATTTAATGTCTCTAGAGTATGACCAGGGAATGAGAAATGGAAAGGTAAATTTGGGTGGCCTCCTTAGATATAATCTCTGTTAAAACTATTTAATCTTTGTGGTTCACAAGGAAAATTATCCTTGAGTTAATGAATGGAAAGACATATCTGAGATTAAATATCTTTATAACTATTTTCTTGGCTGATTCTAGTAGCAGCACCACCACTGACTCATTATTTAGTTTTGGAAAATTGATCACTTTGTTTTCATTTGAGGTTGTGTCCTCCTAGCACCAAAGTACGCAATCAATTCAACATTTGTTTTTTTTTAGAAACATGGGATCATGTTTAGAAACATGGGATCATGAAGATGAAACAACGAGTGAGGGACTAAATTGTTATTACCTAATTTTTCCCTGTTTCTTAACCCATCTGTAAATTATGGATAATTCTTTTGGCTTTTGTCTTCTTGATACAATTGCTATGAGAGTAAATTACATATTTAGTAAAACATTAGGAACATTTGAGATAACAGAGGCTAAATGCTTTATCATTCTTATTCGTAGTTTGCCTGAAAAATTGAATAAGACGATGTGGCTGAAGTGAGTTTTTCACTTTTTTTTCCTCTACTTATAACGAAAGTACATCTTTAAAAAATATTACTACTGACATAGCTTTATTGGAAGATACTAGTGGACCCAAAAAGTCAAAGACACTCTCCTGTTGTTGTTGTTTTAAATCCGTACTTTTATCAAAATTAAGAAGGTATCAGGAAAATCAGGCTCCTAAATTCTTTCTTAACCCACGGGGCTGTGTTGAGTAGCTAAAGAAATAGTTTCCTGATAATTATCTCTTTTCCTATTTCAGGCATGAACTCTACCTCCTTCACCCTACCTCATCTGTACCTCTAGAAAATACATAATAAAACCTGGAGCGCCCCCTTTCTTATGGGCAATTTCCCCAGGAGTCCCAAGTCCTGAATGGATAGGAAAGTTTTTTGATTTGGAAGTAGTGGCATCGAGTGTTTGGAGGTCTGGTGATAGTCCAGTAAATTGGAACGCATTAGTAGAGACAGAGAGCCTATGAACAAATAGTGGGCATGTGCCAGAGTAAATATGTGTGGTTCATGAGCTGCGGTTAGAAATGTCTCTCTTTCAGTATGCAGGGCAAAGCTTTTGCCAGCATTTGCCATAAAGTCATCACACAAAGCAGTTTTTCCTCTCGGTAAGACCTGTCTCTTATACACATCTAGATGTGTATAAGAGACAGGTGTATGTGTGTGTGTGTGTGTGTGTATATATATATATATATTTTTTTTTTTTTTTCTGATTAGAAACAATGACCTATTCCGGACTATGGGACAGAAACTACCCATAAAGTACTGTATCTTCTTTTGACAAGGTTATGCTGAGTAGCTTGTTCCTGTCTCTACAGTTCTCAAGGGATTTACTTGCTGTGTTTTAGCCAACAATATGACAAAGACCGGAGAAGGCAATGGTACCCCACTCCAGTACTCTTGCCTGGAAAGTCCCATGGACAGAGGAGCCTGGTAGGCTGCAGTCCATGGGATCGCTGAGGGTCGGACACGACTGAGCGACTTCACTTTCCCTTTTCACTTTCATGCATTGGAGAAGGAAATGGCAACCCACTCCAGTGTTCTTGCCTGGAGAGTCCCAGGGATGGTGGAGCCTCGTGGGCTGCCATCTCTGGGGTTGCACAGAGTCAGACATGGCTGAAGTGACTTAGCAGTAGCAGCAGCATGACAAAGATATATTGATGTTCCAGTGTGAGAGCTTAGGTGTCAAAGCTGAGAAATCTGAGATAAAATCATTTGGTTGAAGAGCTCTAGGTTCCTTGAATATCTTGTTCCTCTGAAAAACCTTGGAGGCTGCTGTGATAGCTGTAAGTTTCGCAAATGAGAAACTGGGGCAGAGAGGCAGAGTGGGGGTGGGGTGTTTGTTTATGGTAGAGGGGTGACATTTTTTCACAATATATTTCGCTGGAAGCTCTGCACTCCAGCAGAAGAACCAGCCTTAGGAAATGCTGGCAAGTGGTTCTTTGACAACATTTACTGATTTTGGAATGGCCCTTCCTCTTGCCTGCTTCCCCTGCCTAGAGGTGTAGTTTTGTAATCTGGTTACCCAAGGTCCCCTCACTGTGGCCCTCACTGGAACTGATATGGCCTGGACCTTTTCCATTTCTCATGTTGACTAAATTTTCTATCAGATTCTGCCCGCATTGTGCCCCATCACATTGGATGCTATTTCTGCTTTCAAAAGGGTAGAGCTATCTGGTAATCCAATTAGAATGACAGTAGAAAGGGTAAAAGCAGTTAACACAACACCCTTTCTTATTATGGAGGATTAGCATTAACTTGAAGATGGTAATTTTTAGAGGTGAAATTTCAGAAGCTATGTTGCAGACTGATGGGNATGCTATTTCTGCTTTCAAAAGGGTAGAGCTATCTGGTAATCCAATTAGAATGACAGTAGAAAGGGTAAAAGCAGTTAACACAACACCCTTTCTTATTATGGAGGATTAGCATTAACTTGAAGATGGTAATTTTTAGAGGTGAAATTTCAGAAGCTATGTTGCAGACTGATGGGAGTAATATTTTAGGGACACATTTTTTTTTAGCACCCTTAAAATCATGCACAAAGACAAATACCTAGTCTGAGTAAGGAAGGCCCCATCCTCAAGCCTGGAAGAGTCCAGAGTGCCTGTTGTGCATAGCCAGGTCTCATCGCTGCTGAAGGAGAAGGTGCTAGCGGGGAGCAAGACAGCGGGAGAACGGGCCTAACTGCCCTATCAACAGGTAGACCGAGGACTGTCCCTAGCTTTCTCCTGGGGGTGGGGGTGCTCAGCCCCCTCCCACATGCGTATGCACCCTTACCGGGCACTCCAGGCCTCACCCTTGTGCTACCTACAGGCTGACTTCTAAAAGGTCAGAGAGACAAATGATTCAGAAGTGCCTGCATCTGATTCCTACTCAGAATATGTAATCTCACAATTGTGCCTGTTTTCTTAAGTGCCTATATGCCTCCGATCAAATCTTTGCTCTCGGTCCCTTTGAAAGCAGCAGCAATGCTTTATTTCTGATTACATGAGGACTTAAGCCAAATAACTTTAAAAAGTGCCCACAGCAGTTTTGATTTGACACTATTTATGTTTCATTTTGGCTCTCCTAGTCCAAGATTTTCTCAATATCTTCGTAGCTTAGCCAGGACACATTCTCTGAGTTATTGACTGGGCAGGGCTCTGGTTTAAGCACTTATGAAAATTTCCCATGTGACTTAGAGTAATTTTCAGTGAGAATCAAGAGCACCATTGTTGGTTACTAATAATTACATGGTTTCTGTCTGTAAACACATGTCTTTCACATGCATAAATGCACCTAGGGCACAGGATTTCCAGCACTGGCTCACACAAGCGTGCACACACACCTACACCATGAATCTCTAGTCTTCATTTACTAATTTTCTCTCATTTGAGGTAACTTCTCCATTGCTTCTATGGCTATTGAATAATAACTACAAAAAAAAAAAAAGCTCAGGAAAAACAACCTACAGTCATAATTTATCACTTTTAAGAAAGAATGGCATTGCAACTAGACACACACAACTGAACCTGAACAGGGAAACAGATGAGGTAAATACATTACAGAACTACAGTAAACAGCATCTACTTCATCAGCAAAAGATTAACTAGGTAGTTTTATTCTTCTAAATGGTGATATAACAGGAAGAAATGCCATTCAAAATGTTGTTGTTTTTTTTTTTTTTCTGAATGCAATGCATATCTGTATGTAAGCCTACAGCATTCCTTTCATTAAAACCCCAGTATTAACTGTCAAGTGATGACTACAGTAGTGCTCAAAGCTGCAGTGATGCTGTACTCACGGAGTCCTCAATAAACCTGAGCAGGGGAAAGTATATAGGAGAAGAAAACAAAAAATTGAAAGAATTGTAGATTAGGTTCAAGGCTATTCCCTGTAGGGAGGAAGCTATTGGTTATCGTGACTGCACCACATTAAATAAAAATTCCCACACCATGTAAGTCTTTAAATAATCATGGAAGATGATTTTTGAGTATTGCCTGTAGCACTTCACTTGCTTTCTCATTTGAGACTTAGAATTTTTCTGTGCTGTGCTGTGCTCAGTCGTGTCCAGCTCTTTGTGACCCCATGGATTGTAGCCCGCCAGGCTCCTCTGTCCATGGGGATTCTCCAGGCAAGAATACTGGAGTGGGTTGCCGTGGTCTCCTCCAGGGGATCTTCCCAACCCAGGGATCGAACCCAGATCTCCTGTANGTGCTGTGCTGTGCTCAGTCGTGTCCAGCTCTTTGTGACCCCATGGATTGTAGCCCGCCAGGCTCCTCTGTCCATGGGGATTCTCCAGGCAAGAATACTGGAGTGGGTTGCCGTGGTCTCCTCCAGGGGATCTTCCCAACCCAGGGATCGAACCCAGATCTCCTGCACAGCAGGCAGATTCTTTACTGTCTGAGCCACCAGGGAAGCCCAAGAATACTGGAATGGGTAGCCTATTCCTTCTCCAGGGGATCTTCCAGACCCAGGAATTGAACCAGGGTCTCCTGCATTGCAGGTGGATTCTTTACCAGCTGAGCTACCAGGAAAGCCCATAATTTTGCTATAAATGAAACTATTCTCATTCTCATCTTATGGATATGTTTTAGAAATCTACATGTAAATACCAACACTTAGATCGTGTGAATCTGAAGTCACCCCAGACAGATCTACATGATTCGGGAGTGGTTTTAGGATTCAGCGTAATTTTTTTTTTTTTCTTAAAGTTACTATTGATGGTGTCTATCCACTTCCTGATGTTTCTATGCATGTGCACATGTGTAAAACACATTTTAGGTTCTGTCACCAGTTTTCCTCCCTTTTCTATTACCTTCATATTTATAGTGGACAAATTTCACTTTGAAGTCTCTTGCCTTGGAATCTCTTTCCAGTAAAATCTCATGGTAGTTCACATTTGCCAGAAAGTCACCTTTAGAACGTTCAAAGAGATATTAACTTTTTAGAACACAAACATACAAAGAGTCTTACACTCATCATGAGAGAAAGGTTATGTCTCCCGGTGCCGTCTTCCCAGTTAAGGCATATACCCTGAAGGCTAATGTCATTTTAGCCAGGACCCCACCCCTGTCTTTCTTGTGGCTTGGGGCCTTTACAGCTTTCACATCACTTTGCCTGGCTTTGAGATCAGGCTCTCTGACACTATACCTCTGTGTTGCTTGGAGAGGCAACTTAAAATATACAATCTCCAGACGGGAATGATTTAGCAAAATTAAAAACAGACAGGGGCAGAAAAGGCGGGAGGTGTCAAATGTTCCTTCTACCCCACTATCAGTTTGATGTGGTGGCCTTGTTCCTACCTAGTCCCCCTCATGCCATCCACTCCCCAAAGTTAAAATGCCTGAAATGTTAACAGAATACACATGGACAGCGATATGGATATCCTTCCTCTGTCTCGTAACCCAACACATGGAGTTTTAATTGCGGCTTATTTCAACTTAATTTTGCTTCACCCTTAGGATGAAACAGGCTTGTTTCAATAGCCCTCAAGAGGTACTGTCAAATGTATAAGTACTTGAAGAATCTGCTTAGCCACCTCAAAAGAATACTACTGGATACTGAGCACTTGCTTTTGGAGTGAGCTTCCTTCCTCGTTTCAAACACAGACATGGTCATATTGATGGATCGATATCAGAGTTGTGGAATGTATAACACACACTCTTATTTATTATTAAAATTCTTGGATAAGCAAAAACTCTGCTTTGGTTAGAAACAAATCCAGTAGAAAATAGGCAAATATGGGTAGAGAAGCAATATCATGTCATGTAGCCTCTCCTTAGTCCTTGCCAGAGATGAGATAAGGTAAAAGGCAGCTCAACAGTGCTGGGAGGTTTGATTACAAATGCAGAATTCCCCAGTTATCCCAGATCTTGGAGTCAGCCTGGTTCCACATCACCCATTCAGTCATCATTAGGCCCAAGGGAAAGACTCACATGGTGACGGGATGGCTATCACCGAATGCAGAGATATTTTGCCCCAGTGTTTTCAGATCTCATGCTCATTTTAAAATCCACACCAGACAAAAGGCTACTACATGCTTCAGGCTGTATCTAATCTCTAGCATGACTCTTAAATAGTGTTCAGAAGTGTTAAAGTGTTAAAGCTGTGTTAGACTGTGACCAACTTTCCAAGTGGTTTCAGGCACAATTTCTGAGTTTTAGTGGGGATGAAAGCCCTCGTACCTTGCTCTAGTTTCTTGTTAGTGCCTTGCATGACTCTCTGCAAGATATGACCCATGGAATTCTGCAGCACAAAAACGATAAGATGTTTGCTATCTTTCATTTTCTTCAAATAGTCTGTATTTACAATACTACTCCAGTGGTTTCTGACTACCGCTTAGGGCAATTTTGCTTAGCCTAGCGGAATGTCCTGGAAACTACTGGCAATGATTTAGCCTCCAAAATTGGAACGCATTAGTAGAGACAGAGAGCCTATGAACAAATAGTGGGCATGTGCCAGAGTAAATATGTGTGGTTCATGAGCTGCGGTTAGAAATGTCTCTCTTTCAGTATGCAGGGCAAAGCTTTTGCCAGCATTTGCCATAAAGTCATCACACAAAGCAGTTTTTCCTCTCGGTAAGACAGACTCAATGATAGAGGGCTTCTAGTTTCACAATCTACTGCTGGGGCTACAGTCATAGGCCATGCAAAGGAGACCTGAACGGAAGGGTCCTTTTCCCAGCTAGACTTTCTCACTCTGCCTACTGCCAAGCTTCTGTGAGAAAGAATGAAACCCAGAAGGGAGTGAGGAGGAGGTTGGAAGGGTTGGAAGAGGAAAGACTTTTTGTAACACTCAAAGCCCCTCCTAGGATCTCATAACAAACCGCAGAGTCAGTTTGCTTCCTCTCTTTTCCAAACCCAAACTTGGCCCTTACTATGTGACTCCTTCGAAGCACTTGGTGAGACTATCATTCCTGGGTGAAGCATTGAGACACCTTCCTCTGCAGAGTTCTGTCACAGAGGCTCAGAGGCTGAAGGAGACAGACAGATATGGTTTCCACGTTAGGCATTTCCTTTAGAACTTAACTCCTCGACCACACATTACAGGAGGATCTAGTACATTTGGATTGGAATAGCATGATTCTGGTACAGTGTGCATGCATGCCCTCTGAGCCTGGAGTCTGGTTTCAATGCATTTTTTTTTTTCCTGTATAGACGCGCAGTCTAAGCAACAACTGAAATCCAAGAAGAAACCTGTGTTATTTTTTTTTTTAACCAAAGAAATCATTAATCAGTACTCCATAAAACATTTATTATGGGAATATTGTTGTAGGGGCATGTTTAGTTCACCCTTTAAAAAGGAACATAATGAGGTATGTCATTTTACAAAGCCTTGTCATCATACCATAAAAGAGTACAATATAGGTAAATATTTTAGAATCACCTCAGACAGGACAACTTTAGAAATGAAGAAATAAATGTGAAATATCATTTCTGCAAAAGTTATTAAATTTCCTGATTTATTCCTATAACTATGAATCCTGGAGAAGGAAATGGCAACCCACACCAGTATTCTTGCCCGGAGAATCCCATGGACGGAGGAGCTTGGTGGGCTACAGTCCNAAATATCATTTCTGCAAAAGTTATTAAATTTCCTGATTTATTCCTATAACTATGAATCCTGGAGAAGGAAATGGCAACCCACACCAGTATTCTTGCCCGGAGAATCCCATGGACGGAGGAGCTTGGTGGGCTACAGTCCATGGGTTGCAAAGAGTCGGACACGACAGAGCGACTTCACTTTCACTTTCACTATGAATCCCACAGTCAATTTCAACCAATATTCATTGGATACCACTATGTGCCAGGCATTATACTAGGTACCAAGAACATAGAGATGAAGCTCTTAGAGACTTATTTGCTGAACAAACCTACATAGCCAACAGCACTTTGTCATATTGAATATATATTTGATTAAAGAAAGTTAGGCTTTGTTTTTCTTTTATCTGAAGATCTCCAAACCCTTTCCTCAAAGTCTCATAACCAAGCACTCTGAGGTCCTAATTGGAGACTTAACTAGACTCCGTATCATTGAATAAGTCCAGTCCTCACTCCCAAGAATCAATAGGCTTTTGCCACAAGTGAAGTTGGTGGTAGAATAAACAACAGGCAGTGGGATTATATGGGCTCTGGAGTGGATGAATCTGGGGTACCTTAAATCCCTGCATCTCAATTTCTCCTTCTGCAAAGTGGGATAAGAATATCTATCTCAAGGTTTCATGAGGATTAAATAAGTACATGAAATAGGCAGAACATGGTAGCCATTCAATGAACCAAAGTGAGCTGGCCCGAGTACTAAATGAATGGTGTACCAAGTGGAACTGCCAGGAGCTAACCAGGACTTGCTTAAACAAAACTGGACATTGTAGCCTTGCTTTGTTTTTCAGACTCCCAACTTATTTCCCCTAAATTTCACTCCAACAAAAGGCCAGTACATTTCCCTTCCAGTGTCCCAGTTCCCTTAATGGTTAGACTTGTGTTCTTTTATGCTGGCTCCTGAAGATGTTATAGTAATTTTGTCGACCAAACTTTTGCAAGGAGACTGCAGTCATATGGCTTCTTCACCTGTTTTTCCCCTGCCAGTCACAAAAGAACAGGATGACACGTATTCAAAATGCTCACACACAAAAATAACAACCAATTACTGTTAGAACAAAAAGATTTCATGGGGTATATGTCATTTCTATCCAAGGTTCTGAAAAATGCTGCTACATTGTCATGGCTGTATTCCTTACTATGGCACCACCCTCGCCAGCTAGGGATGAAAGCCTAGTTGAAGAATGGAGAGATGCATTCCACACAATGGACATTCAATTCTCTTCAACATAGCATAACTTTTGATCATTCTCAATTTAGTGATATATATATATATATATATATATATCTGTCTCTTATACACATCTAGATGTGTATAAGAGACAGCATGAGGACNCTAGGGATGAAAGCCTAGTTGAAGAATGGAGAGATGCATTCCACACAATGGACATTCAATTCTCTTCAACATAGCATAACTTTTGATCATTCTCAATTTAGTGATATATATATATATATATATATATATATTTTTTTTTTTTTCTTACCAGTAGAAACACTTTTTTCCTTGTCCCACCAACTGTATCCTGGGAATTTCATTTTGTATTCAGATCAGTTCAGTTCAGTCATTCAGTCATGTCTGACTCTTTGTGATCCCATGGACTGCAGCATGCCAGGCTTCCCTGTCCATCATCAACTCCCGGAACTTGCTCAAACTCATGTCCATTGAGTCGGTGATGCCATCCAACCATCATCCTCTGTTGTCCGCTTTTCCTCCTGCCTTCAATCTTTCCCAGCTCCAGGGTCTTTTCCAGTGAGTCAGTTCTTTGCATCAGGTGGCCAAAGTATTGGCGTTTCAGCTTCAGCATCAGTCCTTCCAATGAACACCCAGGACAGATCTCCTTTAGGATGGACTGGTTGGATCTCCTTGCAATCCAAGGGACTCTTAAGAGTCTTCTGCAACACCACAGTTCAAAAGCATCAATTCTTTGGTGTTCAGCTTTCTTTATAGTCTAACTCTCACATCCATACATGACCACTGGAAAAACCATAGCCTTGACTAGACGGAACTTTGTCGACAAAGTAGTGTCTCTGCTTTTAAATATGCTGTCTAGGTTGGTCATAACTTTTCTTCCAAGGAGCAAGCGTCTTTTGATTTCATGGCTGAAGTCACCATCTGTAGTGATTTTCGGGCCCCCCAAAATAAAGTCTGTCACTGTTTCCATTGTTTCCCCATCTATTTGCCATAAAGTGATGGGACCAGATGCCATGATCTTAGTTTTCTGAATGTTGAGCTTTAAGCCAACTCTTCCACTCTCCCTTTCACTTTCATCAAGAGACTCTTTAGTTCTTCACTTTCTGCCATAAGGGTAGTGTCATCTGCCTATCTGAGGTTTTTGATATTTCTCCTGGCAATCTTGATTCCAGCTTGTGCTTCATCCAGCCTGGCATTTCACATGATATACTCTGTACATAAGTTAAATAAGCAGGGGGACAATATACAACCTTGACATACTCCTTATAGTAACAAAGAATTATAGTGTCTGATAAATGATGGTAGAGCCAAAACCTAGCCATCGTCATTTCATTAATCTCAGCCATATTGTATGAACACATTAAAAATTGATTTGATGAGTTTTTAATTTCCTTTAAAATCCCCCAAAGGTCTAGGGGAGAAAAGAAGATGGTATGGAACCTGGTGACAGCAAACCAGCAGATTAAATTATTAGAACAGGTTTAAATAACAGGATTTGGTTGGCCAAACTGGAATGAGCAAATAAAACTGTTTTGGTAAAGGAGAATTCTCTCTCTCTCTCATACACACACACACACATACACACACACACATACACAGAGGTCTGTACACTGTGTTTTTTACCTGTATTTATTTCCCCTATCTCGCTTATCCTTGCCTGACCCTGCAAACTTCCAGTATTTAGATTATCTTTACTTTCTATTTATTTTGGTACAGAAACTTTTAGGCTATTTCAGAGGCATAAGAGAAACACAGTTGAGAAATGGCGTAAATCAAACAGATCCACCTTTCTGATTTGTGATGTGGTCAGGGTATCTGGACACTGTCAGGGGCATTGTAACCTACATCCCAAAGTGACTTTGTTACATGAAAGGAGTTTAGTTTTTTTTTTCCTCTTTGTAACCTTGTGAAATTTCCACATTAAAAAGCAGTCACATCTTTCAAACTAGAAATGATTGTGTTTGGCACTACGGCCTCTGGTGTAATGGACTGAGCTTGTTTTCACTAAAACGAAATCAGCTTTCAAAATAAATCATCTGTAACAACCTTCTATTCCCCAAATCGTATAATCCTATTAACAGCGTTTCTTTTTTTTTTCTTTTTTTCTCCATTGTCATTGGACTGACAAGATTGGCCAAGTATCAACGTGGAGAAACAGAAAGCTTTGGAGGATCTGGCCAATGCAGGAAGAATGACCCAGCTTCTGCCTTGCTAGATCTTAATGGGCCCTTAAATGTAATCATCTGTGTTTCACCTCCAACAAATGTGCTTCATGGATAACACGGTTATCTAGTCACTCAGCAATTCAAGTCATTCAACAAATAGTCCAGGTGGGATAACCAAAGGACAGTGAGTTGCCACAGTTATCCTAGTGAATAAGACCTTTATCAAAATTACATAAAAGTGCCAATGTGTTGAATGAAAATGTATCCCAAATGGCTGCTTGGAGAATCTTTGCCAGAAGTGTAAATTATGTGGCAATGTCTAAAAGAGCATGTTATAATTTCAGATTTCTCAGGAAAGTGTATTTTTCTTTGAGGCTAAACAGGAGAAAAAAAATATCTTATAATACCCAACTAGATTTGTTTTCTTCTGCCAGCAGGAAGAAAGAGCTCCTAGAAAATGTTTAGGGAGTTCCCAGCCAAAACATACTGTTCAGCTTGGTCTTGGCTTCTTCCGAACGGTATGAGACACTATTTGCATTTAGGTTTATCAGTCAGGAAACTGACAGTCTGTGAGTGCAATGTTCTTATTAAAATAGCCCATCAGAAGCAGCTGGAATCTGTGCTCTATTTAGAATTTTCCATAGTAAATGACAGGTCAAAAATATTAACCTAACCCAGGTCCTGTCCTGGACAGACTGCTTCATCTGGGGCTGAAATTTGCGGACTGTAAATCTCATGTTCCTGGAGAATCCTCCTTCTAGCCAGTCCTTGAGGAAAGCCTTTTTTTTTTTTTTTAAGCCACTCTCTCCTAGCACAATATTTACATTGTAGGTTTAAGAGTAACTCAGTTCTTCAGTCAATGCAAACTCGATGTTGGTCTGATCTTGTCCTTTGGAAGGCTTTCCCTGGGACAGGAGCTCATGTGAGACTCCTTGCTCTTCAGTTTCTCTTACTCTGTTGGAGAATTGATAATCCTGACTCTAGAACCCAGTCCTGGGTGTGGATTCTGTCTCTGTCCCTTATTAGTGCAACAAACTTGGCCAAAATATTTAGCTTTATTAAGTCTCAGTTTCTCCATCAATTGAACACTTTATAATAACATTACTTGGCTTAAAAGATTATTGTGAGGATCAAACAATAACAAGAAATTAGCAGCTATCCCTCTACCCCTTAGAAGAATTGTGAGATCATTCAACATAAAATTAATTCCTCTATGAGTGAACAATAGCAAATAGTAGAAATAAATAATTTTTAAATTTCAAATCTGAAAGTACTTGACTCAAACTTTTATTATAATAAAGGGTAATTAGATGAAATAGAGGGTTCTAGGTGTTTACCATTTGCTTCTCATGAATCCCCTAGAGATACTGAGGTTTCCTTACATTACAGATGAAACAGTATTTAAGAGTTGATTGATTTCCTAGACCACAAGAAAAGCAGCAGTTTTCTATGAAAAGTTACTTTTGGGTTTGAACTAGTTTTAGATAAACTGGCAAGGATCATAGAGCTTGAATGAATGATAATTGACTTTTGCAAGGCTTCCCGCTGTTTAAAATTTTATGGTTATTATTTCAAACCAGTGAAAACAGAAGTTACATTAAAGAAAGAAGGATAGTTTTCTTTTATCAAAAATTTTAGTAATTATGCTGAAATGGATGAATACTTTTCCCCACTCTGTGTATAAGGCATCTAGTCCTAGAGCAATAGGCCATATAGCTTATAGAGATTTCAATTTCAAAAGTTAAGTACTGTCTTTCTATGAGAGAAATTTATGTGTATAATTTTATCAGAATTTTGAATAATTGTACTTAAAGGAATGGTCATTCTGTGGTCATTTGTGAAATTTAATCTTAATTTCATTCTTTCTCAGTGACCAAAATACTTGCTTTTATTTATGCTGTCTAGATCTAAAACATTCTATATTTAGTTGGAGATATTAGAAACCAAATGTTCATCTAGATTTAAAAATGATTATTTATACATAAACCAGCTCAGATTTTGACAAATAATTTCTTATGACAAATTGGGACATTTAGGGGTCATATTAATGGCATATTTCTTCAAGACCAATTGGGCTAGGAATGAAGTTTAATTCAAACTTGTTGGTGAAATATCTGAAAATATCAGATTGGCTATTTGTTGTTTATTTAATAATATTGTTTATTGTAAACATAATTACCAATGCTTACTGGGACAATTTTGCATACCATAAAATCCTCACATTGGAAATGTACAATAATATTTTAAAAGTAGGGTTATAGATTTGTGTAACCATCACTACCATCCCATTTTCAGATGGATTGACCGATTGATCCTGAGTTTTAGTTTGTTTAGACAGAGTGTCAATGATGAAAAACCCAAATGGAAGGGCCCACGTACAAGTTCACCATTCTTGGGTTGTATTACTAACCTTAGTTGCACAGTGATGAAATCATTTGTATACAGGCCTGTGAGCTTTCCAGAGGTGAGACTATGGCCTGAGGAACTACTTCAACACATTTCCTTAAAATGTCAAACTCTGGGGATGATCTCTTTCTGTAGACGGTAGCTCCAGGACCAACGGCAGCCTCAGCATTTGAGGCACAAAGGCCCAGCATCAGACTTGCTCTCCTGACCCCTCAGGTTCTCTGTCTCTTGGTTACCTTTCTTCAGTGTGACTACACCCAGTACCAGAAGTGTTTTTGGTGAACGTAAAGTAAGTAAAGCCTTCCCACCACTCTGGCATACGGACTTAGCACTCCCGAGCTGTGGTTAAAAGGACATCTTTACAGCAAGCAAAAATGGCACTGGCCTGAGAAGGTGGACCCGGGTCATATTTCAGAATCCCAGGGCAGTGGGTGATGTGTCAGTACACCTGCTTCTCTGCAGTTGCTTCTCTCAAGGACTTATCCCGGAGCCCCACAGTCGTCTCGGCCAGTATCTTCATGGAACAAGGGACAGTTTGTAAATATTGGACAGAATTCACAGTTGTACCTTGCTGCTCCCTGACGACAGTCAGTTTGCTCCCAAGCAACCGGATGCTGACTGTGGCCCTGCAGTCACTGAACCTGGCCTCCTTCACTGTGATGACAGCAGCGTGCAATGGGGCCGGTCATCTGATCGCTTCTCCAGGCTGCCGAAACAGTTGGTTGTAAAGTAAAAATGCAGTCGATCCATTCACTGCTTTGATACATGATGGGGAGCTCCCTTGACTCCCAGCCCACAAGGGCAAACTCATCTGAATGACTTTTCTTACAAAATCAGCAGCCCTTCTGGTGACTTGTAGAAGGAGCCTCCCCCTGGAGAAGGGAATGGTAACCAACTGCAGTATTCTTGTCTGATGAACTCCATGGAGAGGGGAGCCTGCTGGGCTACAGTCCATGGGGTCCCAAAGAGACAGACATGGATGAGGGACACACACACACACACACACACACACACACACACACAGAAGGGAGCCTCCGTGAAAAATACTGGGCCGCANGAGAAGGGAATGGTAACCAACTGCAGTATTCTT
The DNA here is from genome assembly GCA_006410675.1 of Oreotragus oreotragus. Lineage (NCBI taxonomy): Eukaryota > Metazoa > Chordata > Mammalia > Artiodactyla > Bovidae > Oreotragus > Oreotragus oreotragus. The sequence goes on from SJYX01024198.1 coordinate 152,688, forward strand.
GTCTGATGAACTCCATGGAGAGGGGAGCCTGCTGGGCTACAGTCCATGGGGTCCCAAAGAGACAGACATGGATGAGGGACACACACACACACACACACACACACACACACACAGAAGGGAGCCTCCGTGAAAAATACTGGGCCGCACGCACCAGCCTCATGGAACTCGATGATTTGAACCTTATGCTGCAGTAGTCCTGGGCGAAGCACAGCTGCAGGCAGGCCAGGTATTCTCATAACACAATGCCTGACAGGCTTCTCTAAACAAAGTAAAAAAGGCTGTCATCAAAGACTCACCTCTCTGGGTCTCCTTCAGAGGGGTGTGTTGGAAAAGGAGATGTGTTCGTAGTCTGCTGAAGAGAGGTACAAACACACCGTTAAACATTAAATCCTTTGGTTCCCATTTCAGAACACTAAATCCTGACTCCTATAGACAAAAGACAGAACCTATGAGTTTACAAAGTTAATTTAGCTCCAAGTGAGAGTAAGCGAGGACATTACCCCATTAACCTTGGACAGACAACTGGGCTTATATCATGGTCTGGAATCTTGCCCTTAAAATCCACAATTGCTGTGTATTACATGATCTGTTGCCTGCTAACAATTACTCCCATGTGGTAGAATGACTTTCACCCCCTGCTCGTAATAATATGCCAATTTCCCTGGGGCACAGGTGTCATCCAAAGAAGGCCTTATCTTCTACAGGAATTTTATTTTTCAGAAGTTGGCCAGGCCAGATGGCTACCACTTACTTTAGTACTTCTAAATTCTCACTAACACTTTCTGGCCCAGTGTGGATACGTAAAAGAAAAACGGGAGAGAACACTGGGATTTTAATACTTTGGAAGAGCGATGGATCAAAGGCCAGAAGTCACGTAAATAAGGCTTTTCCTTTCTAAGAACTGACATGAATTTTGGCCAATTCAAGATGGCAGGCTCTTCACTGGAGCATCATAAATTTCCAGATCATGAGAAAGGGCCATACGAAGGCCGGCCAGGTTGAAATAGAACAATGAACAGTTGAGGTGAACTCATCAACCTTAAAGCCCCAAATTAAATTTGCAGCATAGATGGCAAAATATACAACATTTCACCTCAGCTCCTAAGCCCTAGTACTCTCTGATGCAATGATGGAGCTTGGGATGCATTTAGACATTGTGCACAACTGAATTAAATACATTGTTGTGCCCTGTGGTCACATGTTTATACAATGGTCTTCTCTACTAGGCTTTGGCTCTGTGAGGACAAAGACTGTATCTTGGGCATTTTTGAATTCCCAGCTTTAAGTTCGGGGCACAGTAAGTATTATGAATCATAACAGTGTAAAGAAACTATAGGCATGAAGGGATACCTCTTGAATGACTTGGTGCTAAACTTAGCTTGAGTTCTAAGATTGGGAAATTTCCTAAATTCAGATCATCAGGTGACAAATAACTCATCTTCCCATTTTGGCTGACTTCCACCTAAATTTAAGCTACCACATGTTTGCCTTCTGTTGTGAAACCTGGATCAAACAAAATGTAAGATCATCTTTAACAGATATTACTATAAAATCAGTTAGAAACATGCTCAAAATATACTTGTAATCTTTAAAATCAGTGCAAAAGGCTATAGACACCATTAGTGGTACCACTGTCTCTAACAAGCACAGAAGCATCGTTAGGTTGCCACTAACTTTGACAGAAAGAGTACAGAGATTCTGTTGTTTGACTTTTTGATACCCCATGGACTGCAGCATGCCAGGCTCCTCTGTTTTCCACTATCTCCCAGAGTTTGCTCAAATTGATGTCCATTGAATCGGTGATGCTATCTAACCATCTCATCCTCTGCTGCTCCCTTCTCATTTTGCTTTCAGTCTTTCCCAGCATCAAGATCCTTTCCAATGAGTCAGCTCTTCGCATCAGGTGGCCAAAGTATTGGAGCTTCAACTTCAGCATAAATCTTTACAATGAATATTCAGAGTTGAAAGACTTACATATCTTTAGATAATACCAAACTTAAAGGTTCACACTTCTATGAAAGAGATTATTATCGCTTAGTTACTGCCTCTTAGTTATTAAGGCAACTCAAGAAGAGTAAAGCTAATTTTATCTATTTAAAGTACAAGATAATGCTGCTTATACTCATTTGTGTACATAATGGGGTGGCTTGGGATTCAGAGTTGAAAGACTTACATATCTTTAGATAATACCAAACTTAAAGGTTCACACTTCTATGAAAGAGATTATTATCGCTTAGTTACTGCCTCTTAGTTATTAAGGCAACTCAAGAAGAGTAAAGCTAATTTTATCTATTTAAAGTACAAGATAATGCTGCTTATACTCATTTGTGTACATAATGGGGTGGCTTGGGATTCTTGGGTTATAGATAAGTTTAAGTTTTGCATAATTTGATTTCTATTTGATTTGTGTTAAACAGGTACCATGAAACATGATTGTGTATATTCCATACTTAATTAACTATACTTTTTACTCCAGGGAGCTCAGAGTGATATGTCAGGTATCAGTTCATTCATTCTCACTACATTTCAATAAAATGGCAATATTCTGATGCTAATTACAGCTTTTAGGGATTGAAGGCAAAGATCAGAATAGAAAAAGAAAATGAAAAAGAAAGAGTGTTTAAATTCCTGTGCTCTCTCTCTCTAGCAATATTCATATGCCAAATATTTATAATTTGTGCTGTTAGGATAATGCTAGTTGTTATAACAAGCTGGTGCTAAAATGTGTAAAGGCTCACACACAATGGAAGTTTGTTTCTTGCTTACAAAATGTCCTCAATTAGTTTAGGCAAATGGGTGTGTGGAGGAAGGGATGCTTCTCATCATTCAGGGACTCAGGTATTTGGAGTTTTTGCAAGCTTCAGCATTTAGTTTCCAAGGTCATTGTAGTGGTCTCTCTGACTGGTGGCTGGAGAATAGTGTCATGACGCATGTATGGGAGGTTTTATGAGTGGGCCTAAAAGTGGCACATATCACTTCTCATACCAGTCCCCTTCCCATCCCCTGCCATTAGCTAGAACTCAGGTACATGGCATTGCCAAAATGCAAAGGAGACCAAGAAATTATCTTCCTGGCTGTACAGCGTATGTTGCCACAACAGATTTGGGGGATTAGTTAACTGTCATTGCTGCATAATCTGAGTCAGAGCTAGGCTTTTCTGCCCTTACCCTTTAACAGCTTTTTCCAGTCTGTCCTCTCCCACTGGGGTTACTGAGGTGGCCATTTGATGACACCTGGGCTCTAACAGACAACGGCAGCCACACTGAGGGTCATGGTTTACATGTGTTTGCTACTTGACCAATTTCTGTTTGTTAAGCCTGGGCCTCCCCAGGCCTTTAGTTGATGCTAATGCCTGGGTTCTATGCAACTGGGGTTCAACTCACTCTAGTGACTTTCTGTGCTATTTCCCAAGGCATCTGTACTAACTGCAGACTGGCTTGCACCTCTGCCTATTGTATTGGTGGACTTGACAGTGTTTGTTGTCTATCATTTAAAACTCTTTTATAAATAGCTGTCTCTTATGTAAAGTATAATCATCGCCTACTTTTTGCTGTTTATTGTTGGCAAGTCTCTGGGGAGCTAAAAAATAACAGTTCTTCATTTTGAAAAATGATTTTTTTCTACTTCTAGCTCTGTTTCCACCCCCCCACACACACCCTTTGCCATATTATTTCTTCTGATGGCTTGAAAGTACCTTGAATGTGTCTACAGGGTCTGTTTTGATTATACCCAAGAGGCAACAAGAAGTTTTTTCATGATGCTGAATGATTACATAAATAAATTGTGAAACACAAATCCACCTGATTCAGATGTCAATAACTATGGCTAGCATTTACTGAACATACGGTACTTTCCAGGCAAAATGCTGAGCTCTCTATAAACATCATTCCATTTAATTCTAATAATCAGTTTTGGAGGTTGATATATTATTTGCATTTTATACATAATGAAAATGAGATAGAGAGGGGTTACATAACTTGTCTGGGCTACACTATTGGTAAGTAGTAACACTATATATGGAGCCAATATATGCATAACTCCAATCTGGGTTTATCCATCACCATTCTGGTGTCCTGCCAACAGATTACATTCTCAGATCTCCTACTTTCTATGGGTTCTCTATGTCTATAATCTATATGACTCATTGGTATTCTTGGAAAATAAATGGTACACTAAATAAAAATAGATATTTCCAGACATTTTTCTTGATCATCTTGCTCCTCCCATTAAATTATATGCACGAAGGAACGGACTTCTTAGAACCCAGAGCACATTTCCCACCAGATGAGTCAAGATTTGCAGCTGCAACTGTAGTACTTGACAGCACTGCTTAATAAAAGATTTAAATCCACCTACTACTTTATACTCAATAACAGACTACACTGTCCATAAAGGCAAAACAGTGTGAGAAAAATGATAATGTAACTGTTCCCTAGTGGGTATTGATTAAATGTGAGCATTATGAGCTCATTATGCTGGTTAATTTAGATTGAGATTATTAACTCAAGTTCAATTTAGCACAACTGACAAAAATCCAAGAACATCAATGGAAGGAATAAATGACATATGTGAGTCATAATAAAATTTCAAGCCTTGATATATCTTCAAGATATTTATTTTCATTTACTTATTCTAACACCATCTGGAGTCAGAAAGGGCTGACTCTGTGTGTGGGACTTTGGGGAAGTTACATAATAATTTTATGGTGTCTCAGTTTCCTCGTGTTTAGAATGAGGATAATAATAGTGCCTAACTCACAGGGTTTATTATGAAGATTAAAAAAGATAATGAACATGAAATATTTAGTAGTCACTAATGAGAAGATCCACTAGAGAAGGGATAAGCTACCCACTCAGTATTCTTGAGCTTCCCCTGTGGCTCAGCTGGTAAAGAATCTGCCTGCAATGTGGGAGACTTGGGTTCAATCCCTGGGTTGGTAAGATCCCTTGGAGAAGGGAAATGCTACCCACTCCAGCATTCTGGCCTGGAGAATTCCATGGACTGTATAATCCATGGGGTCGCAAAGAGTCAGACACGACTGAGTGACTTCCACTCACAAGCAATAGGGAGTGCTTGTCTCAGTTTGCTTAGACTCCCATAACAGAATACCACTGACTGGGTGCTGTAATACAAATTTATTTTCTCACAGTTCTGGAAGGTTAGAAGTCTAAAATCAATGTGACGTCAAGGTTGGTTTCTGGTGAAATCTCTCTTCTTGGCTTGCAGGCACCAGCCTTCTTGCTGAGTTCTCATGTGGCCTTTCCTCTATGTGTGAAGAGAGAAGAGAGTTCTCTGGTATCTCTTAAAATAACTCTAGTTCTTAAAAGGATGCCAGATTTATTGGACTAAGACTCCACCCTATGGCTTTATTTAACCTTAATAGCTTCCTTATGAATGCCAAAGAATTGATGCTTCCAAACTCCGGTGCTAGACTCCTGGAAGTCCCTTAGACAGCAAAGAGATCAAACCAATTAATCTTAAGGGAAATCAACCTTGAATATTCATTGGAAGGACTGATGCTGAAATTGAAGTTCCAATACTTTGGCCACCTGATGCGAAGAACTGACTTATTGGAAATGACCCTGATGCTGGGAAAGATTGAAGGCAGGAGGAGGAGGGGATGATAGAGGATGAGATGATTGGATGGCACCACTGACTTGATGGACATGAGTTTGAGCAAGCTCCGGGAGTTGGTGATGGACAGGGAAGCCTGGCATGCTGCAGTCCATGGGATCACAAAGAGTTGGACATGACTGAGTGACTGAACTGAACTGATGCAGTGAACAGCCGACTCAATGGAAAAGTCCCTCATGCTGGGAAAGATTGAGGGCAGAAGGAGGAGAGGGCATCAGAAGATAAGATGGCTGAAAGGCTTTACCTGTGCAGTGGACATGAACTTGGGCAAACTTCAGGAAATGATGAGGGACAGGGAGGCCTGGCATGCTGCGGTCCATGGGGTCACAAATGGGCAACTGGACAACAACCTCCTTATGAAAAAGTGAACGTGTTAGTCATTCAGTCATGTCTGACTCTTTGTGAACCCCATGAACTGTAGCCCTCCAGTCTTTTCTGTCCATGGAATTCTCTAGGCAAGAATACGGGAATAGGATGTCATTTCCTTCTCCAGAGGCTCTTCCCCACCCAGGGATCAAACCCAGATCTCCCCATTGCTGGCAGACTCTCTACCATCTGAGCTGCCAGGGAAGCCCCAATAGCTTCCTTATAGGCCCTGTCTTCAAATATAGGCACATTGGAGTTACAGCTTCAACTTACATATTTCAAGGGGATGCAGTTCAGTTTACAGCAGTGCTCAAAAACAGTACAATTGTTATTTTTTTCTATTACTTCATTTTTATTGTATATCCATTCATACAAAGCTTTATTTCATAGAGATACGAGACGGTGTTCATGTTTTCAAAGTGAAACTCAACTTAGATTCCTTGAGGGAATCTCCAGAGCAAAAGTTGTTTCGGAACTGATCAGAGTCACTGGTAGCCTGAGATATTAATCTGATCTCTAAGACATGTAGTGGTGGTGGTATGTGGGCCTGTGTGTGATGTTGTCTATACAGCATGACATAAAGTCTTGAAAACAGTTCATAGAACTGAGATTTTTTAGGACATCTTGCATGATTAATGCTGGAAAACTGATGTTTCTGAGCCAGGTCTGTGAGTTCCCATGTTAACTGAACTGGAAATCTAGAATTGATGCTCAAATGCTCAACTAAATGCCTTTTTTTTTTTTTTTTCATTTTGTACACTGTCATCTTCTTTCTGCCTCATCCTAGTCAAAGTGTCTCAGAGATGGTAGGACTCCACGTCTTTTAAGAATCAAGCATATTTTCTAAAGTTCAATGCCTGAATTATTTATTTGGATTTTGGCATTTGGGGGCCCTTAGAGCAGTATATTTTGGCATTTGCCATGTCCTTAGAGCAGTATATTCATGTTAGGTCTGCAGCTTTCTAGAGGGCTTTATGGGGGAAGGAGCACTCTGGGAAAAGGGCTGTTCTCCCCAGAGCTAACATTTCTGTTACATCAGCTTCAAGACAAGTGAATCTAGATCTATGCTTGGGGGATGGAAAAAAGAAGAGTAGAAAATCTGATCCTTAGTCCACATAGCATGTAAATGATATGATGATATGACCATTGTACCCTCCAGATCCTATAATGAAGTACTATACAGTGTGGATGCAGAACTCAATCCGGGAGCTTTATTTCCCAGAAAAGGGAAAGACTACTGCGGACTGACACAGAAAAGGTGAGACTTCAGCTAAGTCTTTTCATTGTTCCATTTTACTGACCGCCAAAGACTGACGACACAGAGCAAATGTGAGTAAGATGATCAGTGCTGGCTTCTTAGTCAAAGCAATTTTGAAAGGAAGCTCTAATCTTAGAAAGAGCTCTTTTCAAAGCTTAGAAGTGACAGGCTACCTGGGGTAGGTGGTAGTTTGCTTTGCTGGTCAAAGTCACCTGCATTTCCAGGCAGAACAATTTTGAAAGAGTTTTTTTCCCTCTTCTTTTGGCAGGACATTCGTCATCATAATAAAGATCTGGTATTTACCAGACCCTTTTAAACAAATAATCTGAAAGCAACAGGAGGAAATCTGTAATAATTTACAATCAGCCCTTAATTTAGAGCTGTTTAGATTTTTCACAGTATGCCTGAAATGAACAAAATTTATACCAAGTTCAAGACTTCTGCAACCAAACCTGTTCTCCTGAAGGCGACAGCTTGTTCCTGAACCTACGGCCTGGGGTTTCATGCCATGTCCTTAGAGCAGTATGTTCATGTTAGGTCTGCAGCTTTCTAGAGGGCTTTATGGGGGAAGGAGCACTCTGGGAAAAGGACTGTTCTCCCCAGAGCTAACATTTCTGTTACATCAGCTTCAAGACAAGTGAATCTAGATCTATGCTTGGGGGATGGAAAAAAGAAGAGTAGAAAATCTGATCCTTAATCCACATAGCATGTAAATGAGGTAAGATGATATGACCATTGTACCCTCCAGATCCTATAATGAAGTACTATACAATGTGGATGCAGGACTCAATTTAGGAGCTTTATTTCCCAGAAAAGGGAAAGACTACTGCGGACTGACACAGAAAAGGTGAGACTTCAGCTAAATCTTTTCATTGCTTCATAAATAGTTATTGAATATTTTGTATATGCCACTCACTGAGCTGAGGGGAGGATGGTGATAAAGAATAAATGGTCCTTTGTACAAAAGTGTTATGTTCAAAGGGGGAGAGAAGCATAACATATCTGAAAAAGAATTTCAGGTTATAAAAGGGGCAATGAGAAAAATAAACAAGGTATTTACAAGGAATACCTTATAAACAAGGAATAAAAAAGTAAGTTTTAAACACTGTGATCAGGGAGGGTCTCTCTCAGGAGGTGACATTTTAGCTGCTATTGGATGATAGGAAATATCCAGCCAGCCATAAGAATATCCAGCAGGGAAGCACCCTTGGATTGAGAATCACCAATGTGAAGGGTGAAGGTGGTGAAGCTGGGCTTGACCAAGCCTGGCTGAGAGCTGTGGGAGCAGACCCAGAGTGACTGATGCTGGGCGTGGGGAGAGGTGGTGATTTTAAAAAGGAAAACTGATTAACTTAGAAATGCACTTCATCCTTCCACCTTGGCCCTTTTCTGATATACCTTTCCTGCAGAGGTATGCTAAGTAACATGCTCAGAGCTCCTCGAAGCAAAGCTAATACAGTGAAACCAAAAGCTGATCGTGCCCATCAGCCGATCATTCACAGAGCACCTTCAGATCTGGGAGTTAAGGTCTCTATTTCTCTGTCCTTTTTTAAAGAGTTTTCATCTTTTCCATCTCTATGAGAAGAGGGGACAATTTGCTGTTATGATATTTGCTTAGCATTAAAACGTGAACTGTGCCTTCCTCGAGACAGTTAGGGGTGTGTGTGTGTGTGTGCGTGTGTGTGCGTGTAATGCCTTTGCATCTCTGAAGTCTGACTTGGGGTGGGCCCCAGCTTCCTTTCCTTGCCTCCTGCCATTCACTCATGTGTCAGCTGAGGTCTGCCAGAACCCCTCTCTAATGGTTCCCAGGGCTGTGCTTAGGGCCGTGGAGCCGGGGAGCCTTTTTCATGGGGGCTCATCGCTAGAAATCCCTTCTCTTATAGCTCTCAGCAAGTATGGCTTTAGTGTTTCTGGTTCCCATTCTTTGGAAACCATTGCGAAGGGCTTTCATCATAGCACTCAGTACTGGCCCACCCAACTTGGCACTGCATTCTCCCTAAATCGAGTGTATGTGTGGTGGTGTATTATTTCAAATAGGTCATTAACCAAAAGACTCCGTAGTTCCCCTTATAGTGCTATCTTGGGCAGAATATCACCTTGGTCTGTGTTTATTTGTAAACAGCCTCAGGCCCTGAAGTAAAAGAAAACTTTGTACCCATTAGATGTGCAGGATTAGACCCACATATCCTCCTAATTTACCTTGGAAAGAGATCTTGGTACATTTTTCTGCACAGACCACAATCTCTGTTCTTGAACAAATTGCTTCTAAGACTGCCTTCCTACAGATCAGTGTGTATTTCTGAAAAGATTCCATCATTGTTTTCCTAATGAAAGCGGAGCAAAAAAAAAAAAAAAGCCAAATCTTTATAAAAGGGAACTCCTTGATGAAAAAATCTTTAGGAAAAAAAATCCCTAAAGGTGAGAACAGGTGAGTCAGTTGGTGTCTAATTCATACAAGGCGGTGCAGGGCAGAGGGGAGATATGCTAATGTTATTAAGATACTAGATAGAAATGCAAACTTTCTCATTAATATTCAAAGGGATAAATATAAGTGCCAAATTCCAATTGTGGGTAACCTAAAATTATAACAAAATTGTACATAGCCAGTATTTTCTGAGAGAGGGTATTTCTTATCTCTGTGGTTAGAAACAAAATAAAAATTTTTGATGAAAATAAAAGAGATCATATTAGGACTGTATTGTTAAGGATGCAGTAAATCTGCAAATATTTACTTCTCCCAGTGTCTTTCTCAATTCTGAATTTGAGACTCACAATATTAAATTTGACTTTACACGCATCCTTCCTATGAAAAGCTTCTAACAAAATAAAAATTTTTGATGAAAATAAAAGAGATCATATTAGGACTGTATTGTTAAGGATGCAGTAAATCTGCAAATATTTACTTCTCCCAGTGTCTTTCTAAATTCTGAATTTGAGACTCACAATATTAAATTTGACTTTACACGCATCCTTCCTATGAAAAGCTTCACGTGTTTTTGGGGTATTACTCATTGTGGTATTATCCTGGTGGCTCAGATGATAAAGAATCTGCCTGCAATGCAGGAGATCCAAGTCCAATCGCTGGTTCGGGAGGATTCCCTCCCAGTCAGGAGAAGGGAATGGCTACTTACTCCAGTATTCTTGCCTGGAGCAACCCATGGGCGGAGGAGCTTGGTGGGCTTCAGAAGGACATGACTAAGTGATTTTCACTGTTTCCACCCATATTGGGAGTGAAGACTAGAGAGGGAATTCTGTTTAACTTTTCAGGTGAGATTCAGTGGGGTGTTTATAACTCACCTCCGCAATCATCTGGGTTAGGAACAGAATTGGACATAGGAATGTCCAGTCCAGGGTATTAGTCATTGGTCAGAGAAGAGCTGAGCAGTATATCAGCGCAGCAGGTTCCATGAGGAAGATGGATGGGAAAGGTGACCAGCCTGTGAGTACCCGTGCTGCCCCACTCAGATCCGGGTTGTCAGTTATGACTTCCTGCTGGGCACCTGACGCTGAGGCAGCTGCGTCTAATTGCACCCAGCATTAATGGCGTGAACATGCTCCACTCATCACTGGGAGATTACCGGATTACCTGGGATTAAAAAAAGGGAAGGTTGTCGGATCAGCTGACACCAAGTCCAATTTAGGTTTTAAAACTATAACAACTTCTTGGCTTTAAACAAGCAACTTTTCTTTTTCAAGGCTAAAAAGCCACCTTGCAAGGGATTCTAGGAATTGGAAGGCAATGAATTTACAAGTGTTCCTGAGTCCATAATGGGTAGCTATCCAAATTTCAGTTTCCTTGTCTAAAAATCAGGATAATAACATCTACCTCTTAAGGCTGTTGAAGGATTAAATCAGACAAACTAAGTAAAACTCACAGTACTGCCTAGAATATAATGAATCCTCAATAAAAATGAACAATGATCGCAGACCAGTAATCTTTGGTGCTTTTATTACATTATTTCCCTTTTCTGAAAATATAAGCATTTTCTAAGAATTATAACTTGGTCTCATTTGTATCAGCCTTGCTATAGACAGATAAATGTATTCATCATCCATCCATCCACTCACCCATGCACAGAGCAAATGTTTTTTGAGTCCCTGTTACGTTTACTCATGTCAGGCAAAGAAGAGAGTCAGGGTCCCTGCTCCCACTGAATGTAAACTCTTGAGGAAGAGATAGAGGAAACCGCAACCAACGATTATACCATGTAAAATACCAGGTAGTAATAAATAATAGGAGGAAAAGGGTGAGGGGATGGAGCATGATGAACAGAGGTGGGAGCTGTCTTTGACACAAGAATCAGTGAAGCCTCTGTGGAGGCGACACTTAGTGAAGGCAGGAATAAATGGAGAGAACCAGTCATTCGATGATCTGGGGAAACACTGCTGCTGCTGCTGCTGCTAAGTCACTTCAGTCGTGTCCGACTCTGTGCGACCCCATAGACGGCAGCCCACCAGGCTCCTCCATCCCTGGGATTCTCCAGGCAAGAACACTGGAGTGGGTTGCCATTTCCTTCTCCAATGCATGAAAGTGAAAAGTGAAAGTGAAGCCGCTCAATCGTGTCTGACTCTTAGCAACCCCACGGACTGCAGCCCACCAGGCTCCCCCATCCGGGGATTTTCCAGGCAAGAGTACTGGAGTGGGGTGCCATTGCCTTCTCTGGGAAAACACTATTCAAGACCAAAGGTATGGAAGAACGAAGGGGTAGGAAGGAGACTGGTATTTGCAAGGCGAAACAGGACAGCCTCGGGGGCTTGGTTCACTTCTGCTATAGCCGGCTCCAGTCTGGTCTCCCTGTTTTGGCTGCCCACTCAGCAATCAGAGTGCTTTTTCAAGGAATCATGTTATTTCCCTGATCACAACTTCACAGTTTTCAGTCTTCTAAGTGGTTTCCCATCTCACTCAGAAAATAATCCAGACTCCTCATGTGGCTTTCAAGGGTCACCCAAGACCAGCTGGCATTGTCAGTCTTCTCTAGCACTGTGCCCCTCCAGCTCCCTCCTCTCCAGGAGGGAGGGAGGTCAGCATGGTAAGACATGGCTTCAGTCCAGTTCAGTCGCTCAGTCGTGTCCGACTCTTTGCGACCCCATGAGTCACAGCATGCCAGGCCTCCCTGTCCATCACCAACTCCCGGAGTTCACTCAGACTCACGTCCATCAAGTCGGTGATGCCATCCAGCCATCTCATCCTCTGTCCCCTTCTCCTGCCCACAATCTTTCCCAGCATCTGGGTCTTTTCCAATGAGTCAGCTCTTCGCATCAAAGACACGGCTTAGGAGCCATTGTAGTCAAGGTGAGAACCGAAGGCCAGAGTGGCGGTGCTTGGGGTTAGATTGCGGGTATATTTGAGAGTAACACTGACGGGACTTGTTGAAGGATTGTCTGTGGGTTCTGGCTTTGTATCTCCTTGGTTTCTCCAGGTTGTCAAGTGTTGTTAACGGCTGCTCCTAGCTTGGACTTCACGTCCCTGGAGGCCTATTCCTCCTTTCCCTGGAGGCATTATTTGTCTGTAGCAAACTAAAAGGCAACACATGGAAAACTTGATTTTTTTAAATGGTCAAATTTTCCCCCAGGAAATTTCATCTCTGCTTGACCCTAGAATTGAAGCCATTCTCCAGAATTACAGGGAAATCTTAGCAATGTGGGTGGGCATTTTATGGGTAGATAATTCAGGACCCTTAAGAAAGGATGTAAAGGGAAAAGGGATGAAAATCAAGTCATACTTTCAGCATTATTTATGTATGGCTGTTCTGATACAATTTTCACTGAAACAGATATTGACAGAATTGGCTAAAATACTGTTCTGAATATTTGTGAGTCTCTATTATTTTTACTATGAAACTTACTTTATAAGGTTGAAAATATTAAATGTATGAGGATGTATTTTGCAAAAAACAATATGGTAGGCTTGGCATGGCAGTGGCCTTCAGGGCCATGTGTAACCTGGCTCCTATTACATCTTTCAATCTATTCCAATCATAGTCTTCTCACTGCCATTTCTAAAAGATACCTCCTTAAGAATTTTGCACTACTATTTTTGCCTGGACATCAGTTCTCCCAGGTGCCAAAATGCTGACTCACTCACATGGTTCCAGTCTTGCTCAAATGTCACCCCCTCAATGAGCTGAACCTTGACCACTCTACTTAAACTGCACTCAGCTCACCAACCCCATCCCAGTCCCTTGCTCCTAATTCGCCTCTTATCCAGTTCTATGCATTCTACAGCACGTAGTCTAACCTACTATATAATTTATTTTTGCTACTCACTCACATGGTTTCAGTCTTGCTCAAATGTCACCCCCTCAATGAGCTGAACCTTGACCACTCTACTTAAACTGCCCTCAGCTCACCAACCCCATCCCAGTCCCTTGCTCCTAATTCCCCTCTTATTCAGTTCTATGCATTCTACGGCACGTAGTCTAACCTACTATATAATTTATTTTTGCATTTTGTTCATTGTCTAGGATGAAGTTCCAAGAGGGCAAAGATTTTTAATCTACTTTGCTCACTGAAGATCAAATACTTATAATAGGGCCAGGTACGTGCGAAGTTTTCAGTGAATGTTTGTTGAGTAGATGAATGAATGACTGAATTTTTAATTTTGTATTAATATGGTGAGGTAGAGATTGGAACGGAAGAAATCTCAGGATGAGGACCTAAGCTGTATACTGCTACTGCTAAGTCACTTCAGTCATGTCCGACTCTGTGCGACCCCATAGATGGCAGCCCACCAGGCTCCCCCGTCCCTGGGATTCTCCAGGCAAGAACACTGGAGTGGGTTGCCATTTCCTTCCCCAATGCATGGAAGTGAAAAGTGAAAGTGAAGTCGCTCAGTCGTGTCCAACTCTTAGCCACCCCATGGACTGCAGCCCACCAGGCTTCTCCGTCCATTGGATTCTCCAGGCAAGAGTACTGGAGTGGGGGTGCCATTGCCTTCTCCAAAGCTGTATAAGCCTACCACAAATTCAGATATAACTTCCCACAAGTAGCATTCCTAACATCCAAAAAAAAAAAGCCTTATAAGGAGGAGACATGACTGGACAGAGCTACCCAGCCTGTCCTCAGCCTCCTGGCCTTAAATCCCTAGGGGCTAAGGGTCACCCTCAAGGTCTCCTCCAGTGTACTACATGAGTAAATAATTCATCCCAAGGAGAAATTTCTAAAATAAGGGCTTCAAAAGAAGTAGGCACCCTCCTTGTATCTGATCCCTCCCTCTTTGGACCAGGGCCAGAGTTTTCAGGAGATGGGGCTGGAAAAATAGTGGGGCTAATAAAAGCCAAGTCACAGGACAGCACTGTTTCATGACCCAATAGCAGAATGTGATGGCTGTTGGGGGAAGGACATTTCCCTATCACCCACTTCAGTTTGGAAACTATTGGCATGTCAAGGGAAAATGGGCCATTAGGACAGGAGTAGAGAAGTTTCTCCAAGAATTTCATACATGTCTACTGATAGCTGGGTCTTAACTGCAGGAGGTTTGTACAAACTGCACAATGATTTCCCCAGGGACCACAGACCAGAGACCACAGTGTGGGGTCAGGAGGATTGCTAGGAGTGGAGGCATTTAGAAGAAAGTGTTCTCCAGCCACATAACTAGGGTGGGCGAAGGCTTTAATAACTGGTAGATAATTTCTGTTGCTGGGGTTTCACTATACCAAGACTGGAGTGCTTGAGGAAATTCCCATTTGGTATGCTTATTGCTCATGTTCACCATCAGATTGGGGCGATTTCAAGTCAAGGAAGGTCTTTCTAGGCTCTACACCTCACAGCCCTGGTTTGGTATTAATATGCAACAGTGGAGGAAAAGAGCTATTCCATTGATGGGTATGCTTAGTATTTCCGGTCATTATGCTAGAAAATAATCCAAAGTCCCCATAGATTTGGGAGTTTGGGAATGGAGTCAAGGACAAGACCCAGAATCCTATCAGTCCTAGAAGCTTTCCTGATCAGTGTCATAAGCTCTCGGTTCCGGGTGGTGTGGTGAAGACTTTCCTACTGGATTGTGGAAATCACATTTGCAAAATGAAGTTAGTAGCACTAGAGTGAAGAAATAAGAACTAAGAAGCCCATATTTCCGCCATACACATACAAACCAACAGCCTAAGAAGTTGCTGAGTTTCCTTGGAGGCAGCATGGTCCTGAAGTTGGACAACTTCGTGAAGGATGGTGTCAGGAAAGAAAGATGTAATATTGCGGAACGATCCTGTTCTAAGTCATGGGAAGCAAGTTCTTTACATTTAGGAAGTTCTGGCCATTTGATGGGAATGAACTTTTTGAAGTTCCACAATTTCCTATTTCTTACTGTCCCTGGGTGCCCTAAGTTGTTTTGGAACAACACATATAAATGAGCACATGAGTGAAAACACACATTTCCTTTTTGTTTCCTCTCCACGCAGCAGCAAGCATGCCTGACTTACTGCCAGGTGGCACTGAGGGAAAGAGACACACACTGAGTGGGGTTTCCTTTTAGTTGGAAACCATAAGTCAGACCTGTGGCAGTAGATCTCAAGTTTGGCAAATCTTTTGGATTACTTTAGGGAGAGCTTTGAAAATTATAATCACTGTGTTCTACCCTAGAATTGCCTGGAGGGAGAGGAACAGGAATCTGTATTCTCATTAGCTCAAGGGACTCTTGGGAATCCAAGGGCCCAGTGTCTAGAGGTACCATGGAAGGGAGAGCTTGTTTAAGGAATCTCTCTGAGATGCTAGAGATGGCTCTGTGGGGTGTGGTGTGTGTGTTTGGAGAAATGAGATGGAGAGTGATCAAAATAGGAGAGAGACAGAGAGAAGCAGAGAGAAGGAGAGGGAGACTGGGGGCCAGAGATGACAGAGGAAGAGAAAGAGATAGGGAAGTAGGTAGGAGAGAGAGAGGGGAAGGGAGACACGGCGAGTCTGACGGAGAGACAGGGACAGAAGGAGAGTGGTGAAGGAGGGGATCTGAGACCCAGACCCAGGCGGGCGCCCAGGACAGACCTGCTGTCACAGACCATGACACAGAGCAAAAGTAGGTATAGCTCTGTCCTGAGATGAATAAAAGGTGGACAAAATGTCACAGTAGTTCTTAGAGAACAGCCACCATTTCAGAAATCCTTTGCTTCTGGACCTTATTCTAGAAAGAAGGAAGGAAAGCACCCTCACTGAATGCCTACTGTGCAGTTGACCCTGTGCTAAGTATATGAGTTCATTCATTTACTCATTCACAACCACGAGGGGCATCCCACATGCCAAGCACTGGGTAAGGTATTGCGATTACAAAGACAGAAATGACTACCCAGAGAAATATGTGCGATAACTGAGGGGAGCATACTTTGGGAGACTTTGGGAAGGGCTTTCAAATTCATACTGGGTGGGGTGAGGGGATGAGTTAGGGAAGGTTTTCAAGAAGAGGTGGTACTTAAAAATGAAATGTTAGGTGATTTTAATATTAACTACTCTAAATAGTTCAGTAAGGTTGGAACAGAGAGAGTGAAGGGAGAGAAAGGAAGAGACAGGGATGGGGGATGACAGAGCCAGAAACTAGAGAGGCAGGTGTGCTGGGGCCAGGTGGCGAGGCGCTTGACGGTACCCTGAGCACAGTGGTTGATAATGAAGGAGTTAAAGCAGGCAACAAGAGGATTGCATTTGTGGCTGAGAAGGAACAAGCTGGGGGCAGCACAGACAATGCGTTAGGGAGGAGGTGAGACTGGAGACGGGAGCCTGGTGGCCTGAGAGGAGCCATGTGGGGAGGAAGGGTTGACAGGACTGGAGAGAGAGGAGCGAGTCAAGGGCAATGCCCGTGGTTCTTTTTTAGCATATGATTGGATCATGGTGCCACTTACCACTCACTATTTGCTTTAATATAACTCTTCGGTTTGCCTTCACAATTATCCTATGTCATTTTTAATATATCAAGGAAGAAAAGCCCTGGAAAAAACATCCAGAAAATGGAAGAAAGCTCAAGGATCCCAACTTGTAAGCTGGGAGCTAGGATCCAATTTCAAGTTGGCCTGAGTTCCGACACGATGCTTCCAATGACCCAGGCAGAGGAAAACCTTAATAAGGCTTAAGAAAGGAAGAATATGGCTTTGAGTAGGCTGCATTCACAATAGAGACAACACGAGCTAAGATCCGAAGAGCAGAATCCCAGTACCTGAAATTTATTCTTGACTGCAGTTCGCATGGTGAGATATGACCTCCTTTTTGACAAGGTTGTCAATGGTCTCTTGCCTATGCTGTGCAGCCTCTTTATATCTCACTGATGGCAAATAGGATTGAATCAAGATTTTAGAGAGGGAAAAAAAAATTGCTGTAAAAAATGTCCTTACAAAAAAAGTGATATGACACATCTTAGCCTTTGTCTCAGAGATCTGCTTAAACCACCTCCAAAAGTGAGTTGTTTAAAAACAGCTATCTTGCTAGAGGAGTTTAGTAAAAAATTAAAATTTCTTTGATGGAGCATAGATCTTTACCCAGAATCTTGTATGGTAGTAATGTGACATGATGCTTTAAAGATAGCTCATTGTGAGGAGCCTGGCAGGTTAGTCTATAGGGTCACAAAAAGTTGGACATGACTGACTAAGCATATACACACACATTTATAGGAACAGAAAATATACAGACTATTTGTAACATTTCTGTAATCTACTTTTCCATGCTTTGAGTTGGCTGCATATTAAAGACAGGTTTGATTTAGATTTGCCTCCTATATTTTTCCCTCAGTGCTTATCTTTGTCCAACCTGTCTCCCTAAATACACTTTTCTTCTCTCACAGAGACGAACACATCCCAGTCAGGAGTTGCCTGTGTTGGTCTCGGCAGTCTGTCGGTTTGTCACTCCCTTGCTTGGGCGTTTACCTGCTGGGGCTTGCGCCAGGGCTCCCAACACCTTGGGTCCCCATCTGTTGGACTGCCTCCAGTCACCTTGAGAGATCACTGTGAGGCATACAGCTCATAAACGTCACCATAAACCACTCTGCAAAAATATGTCTCAACATCTGTGATGCCAGATTCAGAAGAGCTTGACTGTGTGTCTCTGGTCAAAAGAAAAATGAGGTGGCCTTTTGGTGCCGGACAGCAAAGTGAGGGGCTGGCAGGGTTCACGTTTCTGATGGGCCTGGGCTGAATTTTCCTCAGCTGTCTTTGCTAGCAGTGACACGCTCTAGTCTTCTCTCCCGTTTATAGCAGCCAGCAGGCTTACAGGTCAATTCCTTTTCTTTTCCTCCAGTTACTTAGAAGGGCCTTCTTTCTCCAGTTTTTAAGAGCAGGATTTCAGACAGTAACCCCACCCTTCCACAGCAGGTCACGTAAATGCCTAGGCGCCACCCTCCCCAGATGGGCAGTAGGCCCATTTATGCAAGAGAACAATGAGGAGATGGTTCCTTGGCATCTGCTTCTTTGGCAATGGAGGAGAAGGAGGTGGCTGAAGCCAGACATGTTGGCTCCATGCACATGCCCAAGCCTTTTATAAAGTCTCACCCTATTGAGCAACAAGAAGGCGACTGTCTCCGTGTTAACACCACCAATGACAATGTTAACACTGAGTTGGCTAGGTTTTCTCATTGAAATCCTGGCTTAAAGGGTGTGTCCACGTGTCTGCAAAACATAAATGGCAAGAACCAAAAGGGAAGAGAAGCAAAGTGAAATGACTCCTTTCTTGGCAGGGGAAAAAGAGATTCCAGTTGAGAATAAAGGCGATTACCACTACGGCTGGCCAAAGACGTAGTTTAAAGACAATAACCAATCATTTAAATATAGAGATCTTTAGGTCTCTGAACTCAGTCACCTATAAACTGAACCAGCTAGGTAACTGTTAATTTACCATTCAGCCCAAATGCGCTTTCTGCCATCGTTTTCAAATTCTCCCGCTGAGTTAGAACCTTGCCACACCTACTATTGCAGGTACTCACCTGCCTCCTTGCCTTCGTGCCTGCTGTTCTCTCTGCCTGAAATACCCTTTCAGTCTTTTTACACTTGATGGGGGTGATTTAGTCGCTAAGTCACGCTCGACTCTTGCGATCCCATGATCCGTAGCTCGCCAAGCTCCTCTGTCCCTGGGATTCTCCAGATCTTCCCAACCCAGGGATCAAACCCCCGTCTCCTGCATTGCAGGCAGATTCTTTACCAATTGAGGCACCAGGGAAGTCCCACTTCCCTGCATTACACCTGGGGAATGCATATTCACTTCCTAAATTCCATCTCAAAGATCTCTACCTTTTATGTGCCCCTCCCCCCAGACAGAACTGGTTGCTCCTGAGAGGCTCTGTTCAAATTATACCACAGGATTATTATTATTATTTTTAAATTTGAAACCAATTTCTTGTTAATTCTGTATTCTTGGCACTTTGTACAATCCTACATACTGGGCACAATTAACTTCGTCTGTTCTAACGATAAGGAAGAAGCCTTTTAGTTATCCAGACTTTAGTTAATAATTTGTTAAGATGGGATCTGATTTCTGACAAGTGCTCTCAATTTTTGACTTCATACAGTTTTTCCTATTTTCACACAATCTGAGACTTAATGTGGAGAATCTATATTGCTTTTAAAAAAGCTGTATCCAAGTCAGTAAAATCTTCCTTTAGAGTAGATGCTAGGACTTTGGCATGTTGCCATGTAGGTGAAGGGAGAGAGGTTCAAACATGGCTAAGAAAGCCAGTGTAGGTTGAAAAAAGGGAGGAATGATATCAAGAAAGCAAATTTTCTCTTTAGTACAAAATGATGTTTCTTAAAATTGGGTGTGTCAACGAAAGCTACCTTCAGGCAGATTTTACTTGCATAACCTGCATATATTAGAATCTAGAGTTTTGACTGACCTTAGCTTCAAAGGGAGGAATTTTATTTGAATAAATTCTTTCATCCTTTTATTAAATCAATCATCAGTTTTCTTAAGACTCCAGGCACATTTATCTCCCTGCATTCTTTCACCTATAGTAGAAGAAAGCCAGAGATCTGACTTCATTTAGTTCCTCTCAGCCTGTTATATTGACAGATTTCCTTAAAATAAGATAAAGTGAATCCACTTAATTTTTAAGGAGAATTTAAAATGTAAATTAGAAAACCACAGTTATCTGTAACACTGATACCTGAAGATAGCCATTGCTAACATATTTATTGGGTCATTCATTCAACAACTATTTCTTGGTATATATATTTATTTCCAGAGATATTTGTTGCATCTATATGCCCACATCCACATTTTTTTATTTTACAGAAATGGGATCCTAATATCTTTACTGTACTATTAATATTTAATGTACTGTTTGCATACTTCTCTCCTAAGCATTGTTTTATGGTTTCCTATGACTCATTTAACCAGTTTATTATTACTACATACTTTGACTAGTTCTAAAGTTTTGATATTTTAAACAGAGCTATAGGGAATATCCTATAGATATTACTTTGCTTTCTTGTCCAATTGTTTCCTTAGGACAATTTTTAATAAAAAATTCTGGGGGGAAAGTGTTGCAATTTTTAAAGATTTTGGTGTATTAGGCTAGTTTTTGCTCAGAAACATGGTATTATTTTTTATTGAATTGTAACTGACATACAATATTCTATTAGTTTCAGGTGTACAGCTGTGATTCGATGTTTTTATATATTATGGAATGATCTACATGATAAATCTAGTTACCATCTGTCATCATACTAAGTTATTATAATACTACTGATTATACTGTCTATACTGTACGTGACATCCCTGTGACTTATTTACTTTACAGCTAGAAGTCTGTACCTCTCAGTCCTCTTCACCCGCTTTGATCAGTCCCCCATCCACCTCCTCTATGGCAACCTCGTTTGTCCTCTGTGTCTATGAATCTGTTTTGTTTCATTTATCTTTTAGATTCCTCATGTAAGTTAAGTCACATGGTATTTGTTTTTTTTTCTCTAACTTATTTCACTAAGCATAATACCCTCTAGGTCCACTCACATTGAAGCAAATGGCCAGACTTAATTATTTTTCATGGCTGAATAATATATATATATACATATATAACATCTTGCTTATCCATCCATCTTTCAGTGGGTACTTAGGTTGCTGCCATGTCTTGGCTACTGTAAACAGAGCTTCAGTGAACATAGCAGTACCTCTATCTTTTTGAATTAGTATTTTAGTTTTCTTTAGATAAATACCCAGAAGTGGAATGGCTGGATTGTATGGTAGTTCTATTTTTTAAGTTTTGAGAAACCTCTGTACTGTTTTCCACTGTGGCTATACTAATTTACATTCCCACCAACAGAATATGAGGGTTCCCTTTTTTCTACATCCTTACCTACAGTGTTTTTTGTTTTTTGTTTTTTTGTCTTTTTGATAACGGCCATTCTAATAGGTGTAAGGTGGTGGTATCTCATTATGGTTTGGATTTACATTTCTTTGATGATCAGTGATGTTGAACACCTTTTCATGTGTTTGTTGGCCATNGTTCCTATGCAATATTGCTCTTTACAGCATTGGACCTTGCTTCTATCACCAGTCACATCCACAACTGGGTGTTGGTTTTGCTTTGGCTCCATCATTCTTTCTGGAGTTATTTCTCCACTGATCTCCAGTAGTATATTGGGCACCTACTGACCTGGGGAGTTCCTCTTTCTCTATCCTATCATTTTGCCTTTTCATACTGTTCATGGGGTTCTCAAGGCAGGAATACTGTAGTGTTTTGCCATTCCCTTCTCCA
This sequence comes from Oreotragus oreotragus, assembly GCA_006410675.1. NCBI lineage: Eukaryota > Metazoa > Chordata > Mammalia > Artiodactyla > Bovidae > Oreotragus > Oreotragus oreotragus. Next base: position 174,596 of record SJYX01024198.1, read on the forward strand.
GTGAACCACATTCTGTCATACCTCTCCACAATGACCCACCAGTCTTTGGTGGCCCCACACGTCATTGCTTAGTTTCATTGAGTTAGACAAGGCTGTGGTCCATGTGATTAGATTGACTAGTTTTCTGTGATTATTGTTTGTGTGTCTGCCCTCTGATGCCTCTCCCAACACCTACTGTCTTACTTGGGTTTCTCTTTCTTGGTCGTGGGGTATCTCTTCACGGCTGTTCCAGCAAAGTGCAGCCACTGCTCCTTACCTTGGATGAAGGGTATCTCCTCACAGCCGTCCCTCCTGATCTTGAACATGGAGTAGCTCCTCTCAGTCCTCCTGCGCCCGCACAGCCACCGCTCCTTGGACATCGAAGATGTGTAATAGATTAGACTTATATCCAACTTGTAACCTAGAGCTGAGTCCAGCAAATCTTAGTCAAGTCTGCAGAAAACTAACCAATCTGTAGACTCTTGTGATAGAAATAGACATGCTTAGATTTGTAAACCAGTGAGTTTTGGATTGATCTGTTATACCACATTTTTGAATGATAGCTACTAATGTAACCTTCAATAAGTAATTTGGGACAGCTATTAAGACAGCCAGAAATAAGTAATCTTAAATATAATAAAATAAAAAATTAAATCTTTGTTATACTTAGTCACTGAGCTTGAGGCTGTTTTTAAATTTCATTATTATTTGTGTGTCCTAAGTTGCTTCAGTTGTGTCAAACTCTGTGCAAGCCTATCCATGGGACTATCCAGACAAGAATACTGGAGTGGATTGCCATGTCATCCTCCAGGGGATCTTCCCAACCAAGGAATAGAAGCCACATCTCTTACATCTCGTGCATTGGCACGGGGATTCTTTACCACCAGTACCACCTGGGAAGCCAGTAGTTATTATGGTAATAGTTAAATGCAGCAGTCAATAATAACAAACTGAAAATATAATTAAAAATGAGGTTCTATACAATAATAGAATAATTATTGTAATAATTCTAGATATAAAATGTATAAAAAGACAATATCTAGGCATTAACCTAATCAAGAATATAGATACCTCTATCATGTACCATTCATTCTATCATGTTAGATAAAGATAATATGAGCAAATGGAGTAAGTTCCATTTGAAGTGAAGTGAAGTGAAGTCACTCAGTCATGTCCAACTCTCTGTGGTCCCATGGGTTGTAGCCCACCAGGCTCCTCTGTCCATGGGATTTTCCAGGCAATAGTCCTGGAGTGGATTGCCATTTCCTTCTCCAGGGGATCTTCCCAACCCAGGGATCGNGTCCAACTCTCTGTGGTCCCATGGGTTGTAGCCCACCAGGCTCCTCTAGCCATGGGATTTTCCAGGCAATAGTCCTGGAGTGGATTGCCATTTCCTTCTCCAGGGGATCTTCCCAACCCAGGGATCGAGCCCGGGTCTTCCACATTGTAGACAGATGCTTTACCATCTGAGCCACCAGGGAAGTTCCATTTATTTAAATTAAAATTGCCTATCTATGTTTTATAAAGATGCATGAAAATAAAATAACTTATATTAATGATATTAGAATGGTAGTTCTAAGGATGGAGGGAGGCAGATGAATACAGAAAAAGGAGACAGAAGGAAATCAATCCATCAGTCAAATCAGGGCTTTTCATTATCAGTTGATATGAAAGTCTTAAACCAAGATGCATTTTACCTCAAGCCTCTACACCTGAGGTCAGGAAAGAGAAATGGAACAAAAATCATCCCTTCTAGAGAATACTGAATACTAAGAAGAAATTATTGTTGTATAACATATGTAAACAACACAATACAATATTTCTAAAATGAGGGAGAAATTAAGCTTTTTAAGCAGAGATTTGTTTAATTAATTAATTAATTTTAATTGGAGGCTAATTACTTTACAATATTGTAGTGTTTTTCGTCAAACATCAACATGAATTAGACACGGATACACATGTGTTCCCCATCCAGAACCCCCATCCCCACTTACCTCCCCATCCCATCCTCCAGGGTCATCCCAGTCTCATGCATCGAACCTGGACTGGCAATCTGCTTCACATATGATAATATACACGTTTCAACGCTACCCTCCCAAATAAT
>SJYX01024198.1:183868-200627 GCA_006410675.1 Oreotragus oreotragus
CTTTAGCATTTGTTGCAGAGCTGGTTTGGTGGTGCTGAATTCTCTCAGCTTTTGCTTGTCTGTAAAGCTTCTGATTTCTCCTTCATATTTGAATGGGATCCTTGCTGGGTACTGTAATCTGGGTTGTAGGTTATTTTCTTTCATCACTTTAAATATGTCTTGCCATTCCCTCCTGGATTGAAGAGTTTCTATTGGAAGGTCAGCTGTTATCCTTATGGGAATCCCCTTGTGTGTTATTTGTTGTTTTTCCCTTGCTGCTTTTAATATTAATTCTTTGTGTTTGATCTTCGTTATTTGATTAATATGTGTCTTGAGGTATTTCACCTTGGGTTTATCCTGTTTGGGACTCTGGGTTTCTTGGACTTGGGTGGCCATTTCCTTCCCCATTTTAGGGAAGTTTTCAACTATTATCTCCTCAAGTATTTTCTTATGGCCTTTCTTTTTGTCTTCTTCTTCTGGGACTCCTATGATTCAAATATTGGGGCATTTGACATTATCCCAGAGGCCTCTGAGTTTGTCCTCATTTCTTTTAATTCATTTTTCTTTTTCCCTCTCTGCTTCATGTATTCCCACCATTCTATCTTTGACCTCACTTATCCTATCTTCTGCCTCAGTTATTCTACTGTTGGTTCCCTCCAGAGTGTTTTTGATCTCAGTTACTGAATTATTCATTATTGACTGACTCTTTTTTACTTCTTCTAAGTCCTTGTTAAACATTTCTTGCATCTTCTCAATTCTTGTCTCCAGACTATTTATCTGTAACTCCATTTTGTTTTCCAGATTTTGGATCATTCTTACTATCATTATTCTGAATTCTTTTTCAGGTAGACTCCCCATCTCCTCCTCTTTTGTTTGGTTTGGTGGGCATTTACCATGTTCCTTTACCTGCTGGATATTTCTCTGCCTTTTCATCTTGTTTAGATTGCTTTGTTTGGGGTGGCCTTTCTGTATGCTGAAAGTTCCTCCCTGTGGGTGGAATGGACGAGTGGCTTGTCAAGGTTTCCTGGATAGGGAAGCTTGTGTTGGTGTTCTGGTGGGTGGAGCTGATTCGCTTCTCTCTGGAGTGCAATAAAGTGTCCAGTAGTGAGTTTTGAGGCGTCTGTGGGTTTAGTGTGACTTTTGGCTGCCTGTATTTTAATGCTCAGGGTTATGTTCCTGCGTTGTTGGAGAATTAGCTTGTTATGCCTTGCTCTGAAACTTGTCTCTTAGTTGGAGCTTGGTTTCAGTGTAGGTATGGAGGCTTTTGGATGAACTCTTGTTGATTAATGTTCCCTGAAGTCAGGAGTTTTCTGGTGTTCTCAAGTTTTGGATTTAAGCCTCCTGCCTCTGGCTTTCAGTTTTATTCTTACAATAGCCTCAAGACTTCTCCACCCATATTGCATTGATGATAAAACAGCTCCTTCTGAAGACAATGGGCTGCCTTTCTGGGTGCCTGGTTTCCTCTGCCCGCATTCAGAAGCTGTTTTGTGGAATTTGCTCAGTGTTCAAATGATCTTTTGACGAATTTGTGGGGGAGAAAGTGGTCTCCTTCTCCTGTTCCTCCACCATCTTAGGACCACCTCTCTTTATAAGATTTCTAAATTCGAATAATAATCCATGCTACTTGGGTCCATCCATGACCCATGCCTCCTAGCAATTCTTATTAGATGGTAATCTTTGGGATTTAGGGGTAAACAATCAAAATTCCCAGGAATTTTCAAGAATTTATGAAAACATAAGTTGTTTTTGTCTTTAAAATATGTCTAACATTTTTATATGCTTTACTCACAATATTATGGCTTCCTAAATCATTTATTTTACGGACATAACTTGGACATACTGTGAACACTGGACATATTGTGGATTCAGTTCCAGACCACCACAATAAAGTGAATATCACACTAAAGCAAGTCACACAAAGTTTTTGACTTCCTCAGTTCAGTTTAGTTCATTTCAGTCACTCAGTTGTGTCCAGTGCTTTGTGACCCCAAGGACTGTTGCATGCCAGGCCTCCTTGTCCATCACCAACACCCAGAATTTACTCAAACTCATGTCTATTGAGTCGGTGATGCCTTCCAACCATCTTATCCTCTGTCATCCCTTTCTCCTCCCACCTTCAATCTTTCCCAACATCAGGGTCCTTTCGAGTGAGTCAGTTCATCGCATCAGGTTGCCAAAGTATTGGAGTTTTAGCTTCAGCATCAGTCCTTCCAGTGAACATTCAGGATTGATTTCCTTTAGGATGGACTAGTTGGATCTCCTTGCAGTCCAAGGGCTTCTCAAGAGTCTTCTCCAACACCACAGTTCAAAAGCATCAATTCTTTGGTACTCAACTTTCTTTATAGTCCAACTCTCACATCCATATGTGACTACTATGGCTTCTTAGTAAATATAAAAGTTATGTTTATACTATACTGTAGTCTATTAAGTAGTCTACATAAGCAAAAGGATTATATCTAAAAAGCAATGTACATATGTGCTAAGTCACTTCAGTTGTGTTGACTCCTTGTGACCCCATGGACTGCAGCCTTCTAGGCTCCTCAGTCCTTGGGATTCTCCAGGCAAGAATACTGTATTGGGTTGCCCTTTCCTCCTCCAGGGGATCTTTCCAACTCAGGGATCAAACCCATGTCTGCCGTGGCTCCTGCACTGCAGGCAGATTCTTCACCACTGAGCCACTGGGGAAGCCCAAAAAGCAGTGTACATACTTTAATTCAAAATGATAAAAATTGCTAACCATCATCTAAATCTTCAGCAAGTTATAATGTTCTTGCAAAAGTAACATCAAAGATTACTAATCACAGATCACTATAGCAAGTATAATAGTAATGAAAAGTTTAAAATATTGTGAGATTAGCAAAATATGACACAGAGACAGTGAGCAAATGCTGTTGGAGAAAGGAGGCCAGTAGACTGGCTAAACACAGGGTCACCACAAATCTTCAATTTGTAAAGTGAAATATCTGAAAAGCTCAACAAAGCAAGGCACAGTAAAACACGGTATGTCTGTAATGAGTAAGAAACATCAAGAATGGTAGTATTATATATGGAATTTAGAAATATGGTAATGAGGACCCTGCATGCAAGACAGCAAAAGAGACACAGATGTGTAGAGTGGACTTTTGGACTCTGAGGGAGAGGGAGAGAGAGAGGGTGGGATGATTTGGGAGAATAGCATTGAAATATGTATACTATCATGTAAGAAACAAATCGCCAGTCTATGTTCAATGCAGGATGCAGGATGCTTGGGGCTGGCGCATAGGGATGATCCGGAGGGATGATGTGGGGTGGGAGGTGGGAGGGGGGGGTTCATGTTTGGGAGTTCATGTACACCCATGATGGATTCATGTCAATGTATGCCAAAACCAATACAGTACCGTAAAGTAAAATAAAGTAAAAAAAAATAATAATAAAGTTTAAAAGAAAAAAGAAAAAAAAAAAAAAAAGAATGTTCTTCAGAGTACCAGTTCTGCAGCTGTCTCTTATACACATCTAGATGTGTATAAGAGACAGGCAGGAGGCAGANGTGACTCACTGTGAGCACCATCCAGCACCATAAATGTTTACCTATAACACGGCAACATCTACCAGTCAGATTGACCACTTAGATCATGACCTCTTATCCCCTCTGTGCTCCTGTCCCCATTCCCAGAGATTCTGGTCATCCTTAACCTTTGACTGTTTGTATCTACATTCCCTGCTCCTGTTTTTGACCTGATGTCAGTGGAGCTCTCCAAATCAGTAACATCTTTACATCAATGAATATGTTTTAGTTCTTGCAAGAGAATTAGATTATTTTTCCAGGTTTCCTAATTTTTCAACAGGTTTTTCTCAAGATTTAGAAAAACACACCAATAGCCCAAAAACTATTAGGAAGGATTTCCCACATGGATGTGCTACCCAAGTCTGATCCTTTCCAGAATTGACCAGGGCTACACTTGTGGACCCAGGCTGGGTGGAGGGCAGACATGATGGGGCCACATGGGACTGGGGTTCAGGAACCCTGTATTTTAATCCTGGCTGATCCACTAACTATAGCTGTACAACCTGAAGTCAGTTTTCTAACTTGTCAGGGCCTTCGCTTGTATACCTAAAATAAAGCCTTCTTGTTTGTTTAAGAAAAACTGAAAGTATATAGGGGAAGAAATAACATTTTATGTCTCCGAGGCCTCGAGGTCACCATCAGGAAAATCTCCCAGATGGGAGGGAGGTCCTCACAAGCCCCCAGAGGAGAGTTGGTGGCTGGTGCTCTCTCTCTTGTATCTTGCTGGGTGAGTTCCAGCCAGCTGTGCAGTTGGGAGTGCAGGCTGCAGCCAGCAGCACATCCCAGCACACCCAACTGGTTCATTTCCAACTTTCCTTTTCATTCAGACATTTTAGGATTCTTTGTGCTAAATCCAGACCACAAAGAACCTTATTTGTTAGTATATGAAATGATGATTAATAGTAAAAATGTCTATCATTAAGTTAAGACCAACCTAGACAGCATATTAAAAAGCAGAGACGTTACTTTTTCAACAAAGGTCCGTCTAGTCAGGGCTATGGTTTTTACAGTAGTCATGTATGGATGTGAGAGTTGGACTATAAAGAAAGCTGAGTGCTGAAGAATTGATGCTTTTGAGCTGCGGTGTTGGAGAAGACTCTTGAGAGTCCCTGGGACTTCAAGGAGATCCAACCAGTCCATCCTAAAGGAGACTAGTCCTGGGTATTCATTGGAAGGATTGATGTTGAAGCTGAAACTCCAATATTTTGGCCTCCTGATGCAAAGAACTGACACATCTGAAAAGACCCTGATGCTGGGAAAGATTGAAGGCAGGAGGAGAAGGGGACAACAGAGGATGAGATGGTTGGATGGCATCATCGACTTGATGGACATGAGTTTGATTGAATTCCGGGAGTTGGTGATGGACAGGGAGGCCTGGTGTGCTGCAGTTCATGGGGTCACAAAGCGTCTGACATGACTGAGAGACTAAACTGAACTGAAGTTAAAACCAACAACAGCTGTGACCACCTCAAATGTTATTGTGAATTCCATAGGCTGGGTGGTATGGGAGAGTGGTATGGGAAAGATTGAAGGCAGGAGGAGAAGGGGACAACAGAGGATGAGATGGTTGGATGGCATCATCGACTTGATGGACATGAGTTTGATTGAATTCCGGGAGTTGGTGATGGACAGGGAGGCCTGGTGTGCTGCAGTTCATGGGGTCACAAAGCGTCTGACATGACTGAGAGACTAAACTGAACTGAAGTTAAAACCAACAACAGCTGTGACCACCTCAAATGTTATTGTGAATTCCATAGGCTGGGTGGTATGGGAGAGTGGTGTGTTTTTCTTCATAAAGCTAAAGGGGTTGGTGGTAACTATATTTCTTTGTAGATTAATATTAATATAATAATAAACATGTTAATCTGTATCTGGGAGCAACAAGTGTTGTTTAATGTAATTAGGTACTGCTTCCTTTCTCTAGGTTTGTTGAGTTAACTTGTTTCAGTAGAAGGAGTCCTGAATAGTGCAGGAGAAGCTAGGTTAGAAAAAGATCTTGGGAAAGAGCTATCTAGTTTTGTCACATTCAAGTGTTTAGCTTACTATGAAACATTTACCATCCACAGAGGGATTAAAACTTCCTGGTGAATAGCATCAATTTCACATACATATTACTGAAGTAGATTATACAAAATAGAGATACACATGTGCACACACACACACACACACACATACACACACACACCCTACATTCCCCATCTAGCTGCTCTTTCTCATCCTTCCAATCTGAAACATGCCCAGAGCCCCCAGGTTCACATCAGGTACTTCCAGGGCATTCCCTCAACACCTTGTCCTTTGCCCAACAGAGCTGCTAAGTCATTTCAGTCACTTCAGTCGTGTCCGACTCTGCGACCCCATAGACAGCAGCCCACCAGGCTCCCCCGTCCCTGGGATTCTCCAGGCAAGAACACTGGAGTCGACTGCCATTGCCTTCTCCAACAGAGCATGAATCCCCAAAGGCTTTGTGTTCCCTGCGAGCACAGACCACATACTGTCCACTTTACAACTGTACTCTTTCCATTAACCCCAGAGACTGACAAAGAGAATGATCTCAGCACTTATTTACTGTGGGCCAGAATTTACTGTGGGCCAGATGCTGAGCCAGACATATCACATAAAAAATCTTATCCAGTCCTTTCAACAGCTTTATGGGATAGAGATTACATTCCAATTTATTTATGAAGAAACTGAGATCTAGAGATATTAAATAATTCATTGGTGATAACAAAGCTAGTAAGCCCCAGAGAGCTTACTGAGTTTTGAATATGGTTCATTGGCCATGTGAGCATATTTGTTGCACTGATTCAGAGATACGAAGGACAGATTCACTGGCTTTGAAGGGCTTTTTTGTTGCTCTTCAGTTGCCAAGTCATGTCTGACTCTTTGTGACCCCATGGACTGCAACACAACAGGCTCCTCTGACCTTCACCATCTCTGGAATTTTCTCAAATTCATTGTCCATCGAGTCAGAGACACTATCTAACCATCTCATCCTCTATCACACCCTCTCCTTTAGCCTTCCATCTTTCCCAGCATCAGGGTCTTTTCCAATGAGTTGGCTCTTCACATCACGTGGCCCAAGTATTGGAGATACAGCTTCAGCATCAGTCCTTCCAATGAATATTCAGGGTTGATTTCCTTTAGGATTAGCTGGTTTGATCTCCTTGCTGTGCAAGGGACCCTCAAGTCTTCTCTGGCACCACAATTCAAAAGCTTCAGTTCTTCGGCACTCAGTCTTCCTTACGGTCCANGCATCAGTCCTTCCAATGAATATTCAGGGTTGATTTCCTTTAGGATTAGCTGGTTTGATCTCCTTGCTGTGCAAGGGACCCTCAAGTCTTCTCTGGCACCACAATTCAAAAGCTTCAGTTCTTCGGCACTCAGTCTTCCTTACGGTCCAGCTTTCACATCTGTACATGACTACTGAAAACACTATAACTTTGACTATATGGACCTTTGTCGGCAAAGTGATGTCTCTGCTTTTTAATGTGATGTCTAGGTTTGTCATAGTTTTCCTTCCAGGGAGCAAGCTTCTTTTAATTTCATGACTGCCGTCACCATCTGCAATGATTTTCAAGCCCAAGAAAATAAAATCTGCTACTGCTTCTGCTTTTTCCCCTTCTATTTGCCATGAAGTGATGGGACCAGATACCATGATCTTAGTTTTTGGAATGTTGAGTTTTAAGCCAGCTTTTTTTTTACTCTCTTCTTTCACCCTCATCAAGAGGCTTTTCAGTTCTTCTTCATCTTCTGTCATTAGAATAGTACCATCTGCATATCTGAGGTTGTTGGTATTTTTCCTGGCAACCTCGATTCCAGCTTGTGTGTCATCCTGCCCAGCATTTCACATGATGAACTCTGCATAGAAGTTAAATAAGCAGGGTGATATACAGTCTTGTTATACTCTTTTCCCAACCTTGAACTAGTCAGTTGTTCCATGTCCAGTTCTCTTGTTTCCTGATCTACATGCAGGTTTCTTGGAAGACAAGTAAGGTGGTCTGGAACTCCCATTTCTTTAAGCATTTTCCACAATGCATTGTGATCCGCACAGTAAAAGGCTTTAGTGCAGTCAGTAAAGCAGAAGTAGATGCTTTTCTGGAATTCCTTTGCTTTCTCTATGATCCAACAAATATTGACAATTTGCTGTCTGGTTCCTCTGCCTTTTCTAAATCCAACTTGTACATCTGGAAGTTCTCAGTTCATGTAGTGCTGAAGCCTAGCTTGAAGGATTTTGAGTATAACCTTACTAGCATGTGATATGAGCACAACTGTACAGTAGTTTGAACATTCTTTGGCATTACCCTTCTTTGGGATTGGAATGAAAATTGACATTTTTCTGTCCTGTGGCCACTGCTGAGTTTTCCAAATTTACTGATATATTGAGTGCAGCATTTTTACAGCATCTTCTTTTAAGATTTGAAATAGCTCAGCTGGAATTCTATTAACTCCAATTAGCTTTGTTTGTAGTAATGCTTCCTAAGGCCAACTTGATTTCACACTCCAAGATGTCTGGCTCTAAGTGAGTAAAATTTACTGATATATTGAGTGCAGCATTTTTACAGCATCTTCTTTTAAGATTTGAAATAGCTCAGCTGGAATTCTATTAACTCCAATTAGCTTTGTTTGTAGTAATGCTTCCTAAGGCCAACTTGATTTCACACTCCAAAATGTCTGGCTCTAAGTGAGTGACCACACCAGTGTGGTTATCTGGGTCATAAAGATCTTTTTTGTATAGTTCTTCTGTGTATTCTTGCCACCTCAACTCTCAAGTAATAGAGTTCTCTGTACATATTGTTTAGTTGCTAAGTCATGTCCGACTCTTTTGTGACCCTATGGACTATAGTTCCCAGGCTCCTCTGCCCATGGAATTTCCCAGGCAAAAAAAGAATACTTGAGGTTGCCATTTCCTTCTCTAATGTACATATTGTGTCATAGTTAATAAGTTTTTTTCCATTGGTTTCCTATAAGTGGGGTAATTATTGCCTTTCGAACTTGAATCAGAGTTTTTGACCTTCATAAGCCTTCTTTTATGATGAGTGCTATATATAGAGATCCACTCAGCTGGCCTTAGTTACTGTGCCTTGCTTCTTGTAAATCCATGTAGCTTTGGATTGGATTTTCCACTCATGAATTTGCTCTAGGACTCTCATATTCTAGGATGTTTGAAGTGTCCTTATGATGTGGCATGGCATGGTCCATATTCAAGGCTATTTATTTCATTCAATCGTCTGCATTTTTCTCATGTTTGACCTCAAGTGACTGATCCAGGCCTCCCTCTGGGTCAGGCTTTTCCTCTGCTGTTTTATAGCACATAGCTCTTCAGTTCAGTTCAGTTCAGTTCAGTCGCTCAGTATTTCCCCATCTATTTCCCATGAAGTGATGGGACTGGATGCCATAGCTCTTAGGGATATCATTCTACCTTGCTGACCATGATGGAACAGTGCTGGACTGAAGCGGGTGTCAGCATTTAGAATGGAGATGTTGGAAATCAGAAATATCCCAAGTGAAAAGTTAACAGGCTATTATAACTAATTAGATGTGGGTGGTAAGGAGAAGAATCTTTGTAAAAAAGGTTTCAAGCTTAAGAGACTATGAGGAAATGGTGCCACCTATAATAAGCTGAGAGAAGGAAGAAGAAGGACTTAGTTTGGGGCAAAAGATATTGATCTTGAGACTTCATGTCAGGTATGTACAGCAGGAATTTGTGGCTTTACATGGAAGCCTGAAATAGTCTTTTCTGGAGATGGAGACTGGTGATTGCTGATGTTCTATGACTGGAAGGGATTTCAACTTAAAGGGAGGGGAAGGTGGCTTAGGGTGGAACCTTGAAGCCTGCTCACACAATCAGATGCAAAGAGGGCAGGAGTCCTCGAAGGAGATTAAGCTAATTTTGTGAGAAAGAAAAGAGGAAAACAAGGTAAGAACTTTGTAAGAGAATCCAAAGGAAAAGACAGTGTCAAAAAGCAAAAAGGCCAAATGTGGAAGGCTGCAGAAAGCTTGAGCAGGAAGAGGGCCGTTGAGTCTAAAGACGAGAGAAGTGCTGATCAGTTTAGAACTGTTTCTGGAGAGGGCCAGCCTAGTTTATCTTGGCGCCCTGGAGGAATCGGCTCTTCTTGGGGAGAGGGAGGACAAGAGCTTGGAATGCTATCCTAGTATGAATCTGAAACCAGCAAGGGAGGCTATGGAGAGTGAGGTATCACGTGGGTAGTGGCTTAGGGTGGAACCTTGAAGCCTGCTCACACAATCAGATGCAAAGAGGGCAGGAGTCCTCGAAGGAGATTAAGCTAATTTTGTGAGAAAGAAAAGAGGAAAACAAGGTAAGGACTTTGTAAGAGAATCCAAAGGAAAAGACAGTGTCAAAAAGCAAAAAGGCCAAATGTGGAAGGCTGCAGAAAGCTTGAGCAGGAAGAGGGCCATTGAGTCTAAAGATGAGAGAAGTGCTGATCAGTTTAGAACTGTTTCTGGAGAGGGCCAGCCTAGTTTATCTTGGCGCCCTGGAGGAATCGGCTCTTCTTGGGGAGAGGGAGGACAAGAGCTTGGAATGCTATCCTAGTATGAATCTGAAACCAGCAAGGGAGGCTATGGAGAGTGAGGTATCACGTGGGTTGAGGAAAATGAAAGCAATGCATACTTAGTCTCCAGCCATGGGATTCTCCAGGAAAGAATACTGGAGTGGGTTGCCATTTCCCCTCCAGGGAATCTTCCTGACCCAGGGAGCTAACCCAGGGATCGAACCCAGGTCTCTTGCACTGGAGACAGACACTTTAACCTCTGAGCCACCAGTGGAACTTGCCAAATAAACACTAAGCCAAATAAAGAGCACAAAGGTTTGAAGCCAAAACAGACATTGCAATGTTCTTGTAATATAAAGTTAACCACACACAGTTATTGTTACAATTTAATCTATTTATTTTAATCCAACAAATTGACACACTTCCAAGAATAAGCAAAAGCAGTTACACAGATTTGCATAAACTTAAGATCCAGGGCCAGAAAGGCTAGGCCCAAAGATTTCAGCTGGAAGGGACAAGGATTATAGATATTAACGATGAGTGAAAATTCTATGATCTTAGCCTGAGATGCATTCCTTGGCCTTTTCACAACTAATAGAATCTCAGAGATGATGCAAATGCCGTGGATACTGCAGCAGGCACACACAGAAGCATCTGATTAGAAGTCTATACCACATACATAGCTGGTGACAGGCATCAAAATCAGCTGTGTTCATGCTGTGACTTGAGTAAGCGTGGGCAGGGGTTTGAGGACTATAGGAAAAACACCAGCTTTTTCTCAATGTGGGGCAAGTGGAGGCCACATTGCCACTTAACCGCTCAGGTTTAATTTTCCTCGAAAGAAAAATGAGGAGAGATTGGATGAGATTATCTCCTGTTCCCTTCCAGAAGTAAAACTCTGCAATTTTCTGACTCTAAGATTCATCTTCTTATAGCTATTAAAAAATTAAAAATTCAAGATGTTTGCTGAGCTTTTAAATTCGAGAATAAGATAGACTCTAGCGGTTTTGTAGGCAGAAAAACAGAGTGCTAGTCCTCAAAATTCTTGATTTTGCACCTCTATTGTTAAAAATGTTGTTTGACCACAAACTTCAAATGTATGCATATTTACTTATGCGAGATAAGTCATTTCAGTCATGCCTGACTCTGCAACCCTATGGACTGTAGCCCACCAGGCTCCTCTGTCCATGGGATACTCCAGGCAAAAATATTGGAATGGGTTGCCATGCCCTCCCCCAGGGGGTCTTCCTGACCCAGGGGTCAAACCCACGTCTCTTACATCTCCTGAGTCTCCAAATTTGCAGGCAGGTCCTTTTCCACTAGTAGCACCTGGGAAGTCCCTATTTATTTATAAGTTACACATATATACTGCTGGATATTTATATATATATTACAGAAGAGACACAAAAAATGAGAAAAGAATGACATAAGAATAAAAATAAATCTAAAGCAAACATCTAAGAATCCCTCCCTACCCTACATTTTAAAGTATTATTTTGCGTACTCCATGGAGCAAGCATGGTCTTTGGAGACTATTTAGACATAGGTGTTTGCCACCTTGGGGCTTCCCAGGTGGCGCTAGTGGTAAAGAACCTGCCTGCCAATGCACACCCAGGTTGGACCCTGGTTTGGGAAGATCCCTGGAGTAGGAAACTGCAGCCCACTCCTGTATTCTTGCCTGGAGAATCCCATGGACAGAGGAGCCTGGTGGTCTATAGTCCATGGGGTGGCAAAGAGTTGGACATGACTGAAGTGACTTTGCATGCAGCATTTGCCACCTTGCACTAAAGATTTAGTAGTGTGGGAAATAACTTTCCCAGACAGCAACTATTTTATCTGATAAGAAAGTCCTCCTAAAACCTAAGTACGTTAAATTTGGAAATAAAAGAAAATTAATAAAACATAGCAATCCCTTGCTTTTCAAAAAGGCAAACTCTTCCAGACAGTATATCTGAAAGTAATGTGGTGAATCTGATTTTTACCAAGCAAAGTCAATAGAAGAATTTGCATTTGAATACAGCCACATTAATAATCGAAAATCTCCCCAAATCCCAGCTACTATACTTGATTGAAAATTATTGAATACAGAGGTTTAGTATTATCACATCTGTGGTATGATAATTATTCTTAATCATCGGATGGGTCAGTTCTGTGGGCGGATGACCTGATTCCTAGACATTTCATTTCCTTGCTACCTTCCGTCAACACTGTGCTTGTCCTGGTGCTGTCAGTCGTATCTCTGAATGTTCACATTTGCGATTTCAGATTATGTAGAATGGATTCACATTCTACTCTGTTCTAGATGAGGGCACTTATGGCGTCTCAGCTGTCTGCACTGTAGGACTTCCCTTCCCTGGTAGCTCAGATGGAAAAGAGTCCACTTGCAATGCAGGGAAACCAGGTCCTATCCCTGGGTTAGGAAGATCCCCTGGAGAAATAAATAGCAACTCATTCCAGTATTCTTGCCTGGGAAATAACTTGCACAAAGGAGCCTGGTGGGCTACAGTTCATGGGGTCACAAAGAGTCAGACATGACTTAGTGATTAAACAACAATGATCTTCAAATCTTGTTCCCAATTCTCCTATCAGAACCAGGAGGAGGCAAGAATGATTTTCCATCAACTGTAAATGGTAGAAAAAAAGGCTAGGTTTACAGATCATTTCTTTAAACAAAGCTAAATAACTTGACTCAGATAAGAAAAGCTGATTCCTATCTACCACAGCAAACACAAGACACATCTCTGGAACGGCTTTAAAAACCCACTAAACCTGTTGGACTTTTACTCAAAAAAAAAACAAAAAACAAAAAAAACAGTAGTTTAAAGTAAGCTCTTTAAAAAATATTGTCTTTAGTAAATATCATTCATTAAGAAAATACATAAATGTAGTCATTAAAGTGATTGATTCTCTATATTAGGATTCATCCTCAAAGCATGTAACTCACTTGCTAGAAAACAGCATTGACAAGAAAGGCTGGGTCTGTTCTGGGACCCAGAGTCCTGGGTCAAGGAGATGCAGGGTCAGCTCAGGAACCACACAGACTTCTAATCATCAACACTGACACATTCTGGCCGATTCTGGCCCATCCGCACCCACTGTGGCCCACCCTTCTCATTCCTAATTGAGAGGGAAGATGAGAAAGCTGGAGCAGCACAGGTGTTTTCAGTTGCAGTCAGGACTGATTCAGGAACTAAAGAGGGGTAGCACATCACGCTTAACGTTTTCTAGATGAAATAATATCTTCATCGTTCTATGGCACAGAACTTGAGGGTCTCACCTGAAGACCTGTCCAAGGATGTGGGCAGACTAAATGCTCAGTGGGGGAATGTGCTGTATACTGTCTTCGGGTATTCGGCATCCATTTATATCTTACTTTCTGTCTCTCTCCCCTATACTGAAGGGTTACAGATAAAATTCTTATTTCCTATACTCCTCAGCAGCTAGGATTCTGGATGTATTATGATATGCACTTGGAAGAGATTCAGGAAGTAGATGGGAGTTGAAGGCTGTCTTTTTGCAAGAGTGGTAGCTGACATCTAAGCTCTGGACTCCACATTTCTCTGCCTAGTAAGCAGCTTCAAGTGTGGGAAGCGGCCATGTTTATGGCAACAAATGTATGAATAGTAGCAGTAATTTCCTAAAATCTGGTTCACAGCTGACCTAGAAACCAAAATACGAGAGGCAATCCCTTGACTTATGCTTTTCTAGTCCTTCCAATTATTGTATGATCAAGTGGTTTGCTGTACTAAACCCCCCTTTTCTGGAAGCATCTAGAGTGGTTTCTGTTTCCTGATAGAGACACAAAGGCTTTTGACCCTAAGCATAGACAAGCTCTGAAGACCACTCTGTGGATTGGAGAGACTCTCTCTTGGGCACAAATACAAACCCATTGGTTTTCAGAGCAAAATGTCAGCTTTGCCATTTCAGTTGGGATATTAAAATCTTGCATGCATGTTCTCTATTACCTATTAAAAACAAATTTACAAAACATATATCTGAGAAAAATATGTTAAATTTTCTTTCCTCTGATTCTTTAAGCTCTATTCCTGTAATAGAATTTCAATTGAAGTTACTGAAAGTTAAGTAAGGGTCTTTGAAATAACGCATATATAAAAATCCAAGTGACCAATTTCTACTAGCATTTATTGCCAGAAAATCATTTGTTTCTTTTGGTAATCTTGATAATAAGAACGATGTAACATACCACCCTTATGGCAGAAAGTGAAGAAGAACTAAAAAGCCTCTTGATAAAGTGAAAGAGCAGAGTGAAAAAGTTGGCTTAAAGCTCAACATTCAGAAAACTAAGATCATGGCATCCGGTCCCATCACTTCATGGGAAATAGATGAGGAAACATTGGAAACGGTGTCAGATTATTTTGGGGGGGCTTCAAAATCACTGCAGATGGTGATTGCAGCCATGAAATTAAAAGATGCTTACTCCTTGGAAGAAAAGTTATGACCAAACTAGACAGCATATTGAAAAGCAGAGACATTATTTTGCCAACAAAGGTCCATCTAGTCAAGGCTATGGTTTTTCCAGTGGTCATGTATNCCATGGGATTCTCCAGGAAAGAATACTGGAGTGGGTTGCCATTTCCCCTCCAGGGAATCTTCCTGACCCAGGGAGCTAACCCAGGGATCGAACCCAGGTCTCTTGCACTGGAGACAGACACTTTAACCTCTGAGCCACCAGTGGAACTTGCCAAATAAACACTAAGCCAAATAAAGAGCACAAAGGTTTGAAGCCAAAACAGACATTGCAATGTTCTTGTAATATAAAGTTAACCACACACAGTTATTGTTACAATTTAATCTATTTATTTTAATCCAACAAATTGACACACTTCCAAGAATAAGCAAAAGCAGTTACACAGATTTGCATAAACTTAAGATCCAGGGCCAGAAAGGCTAGGCCCAAAGATTTCAGCTGGAAGGGACAAGGATTATAAATATTAACGATGAGTGAAAATTCTATGATCTTAGCCTGAGATGCATTCCTTGGCCTTTTCACAACTAATAGAATCTCAGAGATGATGCAAATGCCGTGGATACTGCAGCAGGCACACACAGAAGCATCTGATTAGAAGTCTATACCACATACATAGCTGGTGACAGGCACCAAAATCAGCTGTGTTCATGCTGTGACTTGAGTAAGCGTGGGCAGGGGTTTGAGGACTATAGGAAAAACACCAGCTTTTTCTCAATGTGGGGCAAGTGGAGGCCACATTGCCACTTAACCGCTCAGGTTTAATTTTCCTCGAAAGAAAAATGAGGAGAGATTGGATGAGATTATCTCCTGTTCCCTTCCAGAAGTAAAACTCTGCAATTTTCTGACTCTAAGATTCATCTTCTTATAGCTATTAAAAAATTAAAAATTCAAGATGTTTGCTGAGCTTTTAAATTCGAGAATAAGATAGACTCTAGCGGTTTTGTAGGCAGAAAAACAGAGTGCTAGTCCTCAAAATTCTTGATTTTGCACCTCTATTGTTAAAAATGTTGTTTGACCACAAACTTCAAATGTATGCATATTTACTTATGCGAGATAAGTCATTTCAGTCATGCCTGACTCTGCAACCCTATGGACTGTAGCCCACCAGGCTCCTCTGTCCATGGGATACTCCAGGCAAAAATATTGGAATGGGTTGCCATGCCCTCCCCCAGGGGGTCTTCCTGACCCAGGGGTCAAACCCACGTCTCTTACATCTCCTGAGTCTCCAAATTTGCAGGCAGGTCCTTTTCCACTAGTGCCACCTGGGAAGTCCCTATTTATTTATAAGTTACACATATATACTGCTGGATTTATATATATATATTACAGAAGAGACACAAAAAATGAGAAAAGAATGACATAAGAATAAAAATAAATCTAAAGCAAACATCTAAGAATCCCTCCCTACCCTACATTTTAAAGTATTATTTTGCGTACTCCATGGAGCAAGCATGGTCTTTGGAGACTATTTAGACATAGGNTATATATATATTACAGAAGAGACACAAAAAATGAGAAAAGAATGACATAAGAATAAAAATAAATCTAAAGCAAACATCTAAGAATCCCTCCCTACCCTACATTTTAAAGTATTATTTTGCGTACTCCATGGAGCAAGCATGGTCTTTGGAGACTATTTAGACATAGGTGTTTGCCACCTTGGGGCTTCCCAGGTGGCGCTAGTGGTAAAGAACCTGCCTGCCAATGCACACCCAGGTTGGACCCTGGTTTGGGAAGATCCCTGGAGTAGGAAACTGCAGCCCACTCCTGTATTCTTGCCTGGAGAATCCCATGGACAGAGGAGCCTGGTGGTCTATAGTCCATGGGGTGGCAAAGAGTTGGACATGACTGAAGTGACTTTGCATGCAGCATTTGCCACCTTGCACTAAAGATTTAGTAGTGTGGGAAATAACTTTCCCAGACAGCAACTATTTTATCTGATAAGAAAGTCCTCCTAAAACCTAAGTACGTTAAATTTGGAAATAAAAGAAAATTAATAAAACATAGCAATCCCTTGCTTTTCAAAAAGGCAAACTCTTCCAGACAGTATATCTGAAAGTAATGTGGTGAATCTGATTTTTACCAAGCAAAGTCAATAGAAGAATTTGCATTTGAATACAGCCACATTAATAATCGAAAATCTCCCCAAATCCCAGCTACTATACTTGATTGAAAATTATTGAATAAAGAGGTTTAGTATTATCACATCTGTGGTATGATAATTATTCTTAATCA
>SJYX01024198.1:212302-223400 GCA_006410675.1 Oreotragus oreotragus
CACTCCCAATGCAGGTGGCCCTGGGTTTGGTCCCTCATCAGGGAACTAGATCCCACACGCCATAACTAAGACCCAACATAGCCAAATAAATAAATATTCAAATAAAAATAAAAACCTCCATAAACCCTACATCCTAAAGAATAAGCTGAAAATCAAATATATGGGAAAACTACAAATTAGTACAGATTTTCTAATATATGTTTTCTCTATCAGTTTCCAGGAGCATGAGGAGTCTGAGAATCCTTCAGTCAAACTTAGATGATGATCCATCACGTACATGCATGTTTTAATACCCTGAGCAGAGAAGCCACAAAGGAAGATCAACTGCTTGGCACTGAGCCAGTCCCACCTGATAATACTTTTTAAACACCCTCTGTGTGACGCTCCACTGGGACTTTGTCAAAGGTCAGCTTTCTAAAGATATATATATATATTTTTGTAGGGCAGGAGACTTCGGGAATTTAAATTCTAGAAAGTGCACATTGGCTAGGAATGTAAGATCGACTCGACTCCCCTGCTCTTCCTTCTTGCTTTTGCTCCTCAGCATCTCCCCCATCAGCACATGGCTGTCCCCAAACTGTCCCTGTTCCCAAATCAATCCTCACCGAGGCAGGGGTGAGAGTGGCAGCTCTGTGGTGCTGTAAGGAGGCTCTGAAAGAGTCAGCTGCGCTTCTGGATGTAGAGTCTGGGGGCCCCGATAGAGCTGTGCTTGTTATCAACAGAGCTTCCTGGAATCCCCTGCCCACCAAACCACGCACGCCATAGTCAGTGAGCCTCCTTCCTGACCATTAGACCCAGCTGCTGTTCCCAAGGCCCGGGGCCTCACCTGGACTCCATCTCAGCATGCAGGGATACTGCTCAAGGACGCATTTCCTGTTGAAAACTGCCTGCCCTCCTGGCCACAGACCATGTGCAGCCTCCCCGTCCTCTAAACGACCAGGGTGCTCCATCTTTTCCATCCTGGTGGAATTTGTCACATTGTACCTTATATTACAACTATTCAAATTTTAGAATGTCAGTTTGTTAATGACATTACCATTTCATCTTTGATTCCCACACAGAGCTATAAGGAAGGAGCTAAAATTCTCCCAAGTCTTCTCTGGACCTAATCTGTGCCTTACTCAAAGACAGGTACAAAAGAAATTTGCTGTTCTGGTGTTCCTTCAGCCTCTGGTTCTTAAGCCTTGCTAGTGGCTATGGGAAGGAAGCTGGTGCCACACGCAGAGTTTTAAGAAAATAGTTAGTTGTTTGAATGCATCCTCTAGAAATGAAATTTTGTATTTTCAAGCTCTGCAACCAGGAACCATCTTGGAGGAGTCAAGAGTGAGTAGATGACTGACAGCAGCAAAAAAAACAATTATCCTGATGCTTTACTGACACCTTAAAATTCATTGTGGTATTTAGGCACTCATTCATTCACTTGATATCCATTCACAGGTTAGTCATGAAAATGATTATCAGTTGGTATCATATAATGTACTAATCACAAGTTTAGTTCAACACTTTAAGAATTCCAAGGGTTATTAAATGATTCCACCTGTGTTCCTTGTAAGACAGTTATTTTTCCTAGAATGGTTCATCTCAAACTTTAACATGCATACAAATAACCTAGGTGGTCTGGTGAAAAGGCCAAGTTTAATTCCATCGGATGAGATGGAACCTGAGGTTCTAAATTTCTGACAAGCTCCCAGATGCTGATCCCTGTTGGTTCATGGATCTTAGTGGTGTGACCCATGAACCAACAGGATCACCATCACCTAGAAGCTTATCAGAAATTTAGAATCTCAGGTTAGGCCCAGAGAAGACTTGGAGAATTTTAACCCCTTCCTTAGCACTGTGTGGGAATCAAAGATGAAATGGTATTGTCATTAACAAACTTTCTAAAATTTGAATAATTGTAATATAAGGTTAAAGTGAAGTCGCTCAGTCATGTCCGACTCTTAGCGTCCCCATGGACTGCAGCCCACCAGGCTCCTCCGTCCATGGGATTTTCCAGGCAAGAGTACTGGAGTGGGGTGCCACTGCTTTCAAACTACTAAGAGGGAAGGTGTTAGAGGAACTTTTTCTGCTGTGAGCAACTTTCCCTAGCAATCTAACAAAAGGAAGACCTGTGCATGATCTAGGTTCTTCCTTCCCAGTACAATGCCATGAACAAAAGACCAGCAACGTCTTGAGCATTTATAAAATGAAATATGTCAACTTTGGTTATCTTAAATGCATTAAGATCATATGAGATGCATGTGAGTGCACTCAACAAATAAAAAGCATCATGAATGGTGTTATAATGATAAGTACTAATTCCACACTTCAGTCAAAACGTAGAGTCCTGAATAATTAAAACTTCAGATGGGAAAAAGACAAAATGTTTTGTAACAGAGATGTTTCACTGGTCTTATTTCTTGACTGACAGCAGAGTTGGGTGGCTTCTGACACAGGGTGGTGCTTGGGTGAGAGAGTTTTCAGAAAGCTTTGTTGTGTGAGTGGTGGGAATGATTTTTCCTTTGTAAGCAGGATAAACAGGATATCAAGAAACAAATTCCACACAAAGGCTTTGGTGTTAAATTTTGAATGTACATTTTTATCTCATTTGACTTGCATACTCACCCTAGGTATTGATATCATTTATTCCTATTTTTTATTGGAGGATAATTGTTTTACAATATTTTTTGTAATTAAATTTGATTCATTTTTAATTGAAGGATAGTGGCTTTACAATATTGTGTTGGCCTCTGCCATACATCAGCATGAATCGGCCACATACATACATCCCCTCCTTCTTGACTCTCCCTCCCATCTCCCACCCCACCCACCCCTCTAGGTTGTCACAGAGCACTGGGTTGAGCTCCCATACTGGAATGGGTTGCCATTTCCTTCTCCAGGGGATCTTCCTGACCCAGGGATCGAACCCAGGTCTCCTACGTTCCAGGCAGATGGTTTAACCTCTGCACCACCAGGGAAGCCCTTAAGTCTTAAGGGCTTAAGTCTTGCTTAAGGTCACATTCAATTAAGTGGTAGAGCAAGGCATTGTCCCAGATCCATTTGGCTCAATTCCTGGAGCTTCTCATTCAGCAGATCTAAGATGAGCCCAATTATTTGCATCTTTATTAATCATCCCATTGGATCCCTTTGACTCAATCACTTTTGAACATGTATTTATTAACATGTAATATATGTCAGTCCCACTCTAGGTGCTGATGAGTAAATAAGATATCAGTAAAGAGATAGATTCCACACAACGATTTTGGTATTAAATGGATCCATCCCCAAACAAAACAGACAAGAGCCTCTGGCCTTATAGAACTTAAGAGCTACACATCAGGCCAGTTTGAGAAGCTGCAGCACACCATGATGATAAAAGGTTCTGTTTATTCAGTTAAAATTAGCTTCAACGGGGATTTCATTCATCTCTTCACCATATTTGCTGTGAGAGCTAGGAGCAGTCTGGTCAGATGAAAGCAAATTCGAAAGGTCTTCTTTTGATAAGGGGACAGGCTTTGGGGATGGGGCAACGTTTATGTGTGTGTGTGTGTGTGTGTGTGTGTGTGCACCTGTTTGGCATCCCTGGCTCTTGGTGCTAAATGCCATGAACACCCTCTCACCCTCATTGGAACAACTGAAGATGCCCAGTTCCCCTCTCCTGTTGAGAACTGCTGGAGGGACTGAAGGAGAAAGTGCTGGTGGAGGAAGATCTGGCTGAGCCTCTGAAGACCTTTCAGCCCTTCAAGGATTTTTTGATTCCCCCTTCTGGGGATCAGGCTCTATTTAATTATGTGGAGGTAATTTTTCAAGACAGTGTTGTATTTTAATTATCTGTAAAGCTCCCACAGACCATCATTTAAGATTTTTGAATCATTGCATCGAAGGGTCTTGATTGCTTCCATTTAGCATGCATTGCCTCCCTCCCCTACTCTCCTTTTCAAAAGGATGAATAGAAATTTCAGACAGGTGAAAGAAGTGGGCAAATGATACCCTGTGTTTTAAAAGTCTGCTACTTAAAAACCTGTAGTTACTTATTCGTTTAAATGAGTAACCTGCATAATTGTCATATGTTTAGCCCTTAAAAATCTGTTTTTGCAATGGAAATCGTCATGCAATCAGTATAATCAATTGCAAAATTAATAAACCTGGCTGATCCTCAACAGCATTTTTTACTTTGAGAAATGCGGGGGAAAATACCTCTGTGTGTGGTTTAGAACTGGAAGATTTTTAGTAACAAATTCGTAATTGTATGGCCTTACTTTGAAGTTGCTGATGATGCTTATTTTTCTGTCATTTTCTTAAGTGTTTTTGGTGCCAAACGGAGCTTTTAAAATGGACAGAAGGCAGCAATTTAGGGAACCTCTTTCAGTGGGGTGGGGTGGGGGACCAATTTCTGAAAGAACTTTGCATAAGATTTTATAAAATTTCATAATGTTAACTATTCCTTGTTTTAGAAAAATAGCAAAGCTAGTTACACATTCATGGAAATATGGATGTAAATGGAAAATCAACAGTTCATCTCAAGATTTTCATACTGTTAGATAAGAGGTATGCTTCATTCATTGTCATAATATCAGGAACAAAGTTGTCAATGTAGGTGCTATACAACAGCATAGAAAATTCAGGTGTGATTTCCTACTTGGAATCTAAGAAAGCATTTAGTGGAGTTTGTGCCGGTTGAGTGGCAACTCATACTGCTCTAAGAAAAGCAATTAGTTGCTGAAAAATAGCTCTATTTAAATAGCCCCAATATAACCATTGCCAAAATGTATTTGTCTGGAAGGCACTATCCAAGTCCGTTTAGAGGTGATGACATAAAGGAGGCAAAGAAGATGATTTTAGTCCTTCCAAGGCATTGTTTGTTTGTGAATATTAATTTTTTATTGCCTGATGTAAAGCAAGCCAGGTGTCCCTCCATAGTCTTGTTCTCCTGAATTTTGCTAGCTAGCTCTCACATGCTACTAGAGTGCCTACCCTGGAATAGGTCTAGCCTTCTTGAAGCCATCCTAGAGAAGCTAAAAGTTCAACAATTTCTGATAGTCCACATCTCATCTGAAATCAAAGTGTGCAGAAAACTTTAGACACCTGTTCCACAATATATATCTAAACCTGGTCAAATGATATTTTTAAAGGTATTTTTTAAATCCAAGTAACAGCAAAGCATGATGTCCAAATGGAGAACACTTGGTTGATTTTTAAAATGGTTTTCATTTACTTTTAGCCACTTTCTAAGTGAAAGTAATAAAACTAAAAGGGAGGGGTACATTTTCTGTTCCTAACCAGCCTCAATTTTATTTGACATCGCACAGAACTGCCTCCAGTTTAAGTTCTGTTAATGAAAAGTAGAGTGGTGTAAGACTAACTCAGGAGTAGTTTGCTCTGGAAAACCTAAGTCAAAATTGGTTACATCCACAAAAGAGTTTTCATTTTGCTTGGTTAGGGAAAGAAAGAAAGAAAGAAAATTAATAGTTCAAGCCCCAAGTTCAATTGCTAATATTAACATTCTAAAAGCAGTAATTATCTAAGTAGAAATTGGCAATAAATATGTATGTAATCATGATATATTTTATATAGTTGAAATCTAATTCTGAATTATTTTTGTATTTAATGCCAAGCAAGAAACATGGTAAATGAACAGGGAGCACTTTTTGAAAATACAGCCTTGTGAATTAAAAAAAAAAAAAAAATCTGTTCATACTATTAGAAATGTGAAGGTAAAAATGAGGTTTTTTTAACTTCACAGTTTTCTTCTTCTCTATTTCTTTCATGTCCTTGAAAGCAGACTGTTTTTTTTTTCATGAACAGGGAAGACACAGGACACGATGAAATATAAGTGCTATGTAAAGACATATCCTCATTTAACAACTAGCTGCTATAAAAATAAATTATACCATATGACTCAGGGAAGTTGTTAATAATCCTGCTTTGTTTACATTGTACTTAGAAAGCAACATAGCTTAATGAGATCAGATATTAAGCTAACGGTATATCTTGGAGTCATAATGTTTTCAAGCTCTGCCAAAACTGTAGGCAGATTGAATGTGGGTAGTTTGTACTGATAGTGTTTTTAAAAGAGGAAATGAATAAGGCCCTGCTTGGTATAGGAGTTATGCATTTATTACCTAAAGAGTATTAAGTGTACACAAATTACTGAGCTGTTTTGAAAGGACACAAATATCATAAATGGGAGAAAATTCAAGAACCATGGAGGTATTTTTACTTAAGAACTATGAATAATATCCATCATCATAAAAACATAGAAAGAAAGTCCACCATAGGTTACCAAGTATCGAAAAAACCATGTGGTCATATTCTAAAGCAGGTGAACGTGTTTAGAATTCCCATTTCCTACAAAATAAAATTTCTTCCTGCTCCCTGAGCTTTTTGGATGAACTGGTTAAAATGAAGTGGGCCATACTCAATTATTCATTTTTACAGTTCAGAGAAACATTATACTTCTCAACCTTGGAGTTGCTTACTTGATGTTTAAAATAAATGTGATATTCAAGTAGATAACACACACTCTCATCCACCCTTCATTAAGGGCATGACAATTGTTAAAATGTCAGACCAATTTCTTGTTGTCTTTATAAAAAATGCGAAGGTAAAAGTTGCTGGCTGTAATTTCAGTTGTTATAAACTGGGATTTCTTTAACATATAACATTTAATCAGAGCATCGTCAGCCAGCACGGCAGAATATCTAACAGCAGATTCTTTACAGAATTTTTTACAGGTTTGATTTTTGCTTCTTCAAAATCAACTTGGCATTTTTCTCTCTCTCTCTTTACACTAAAGCTTTGCCAAGTGCCAAAAAATAAAAATAAATAAATAAAAAGAAGCAATCCCAAACACCCACTTTGCCAAATTAGTGAGAAGGCAGGATTTGTGAAATGTAGGAATTATCTGTTTGCACAGGAGAACATGTCAGCTGTAAGCACGCAGCTGCCATGTCAAGCAAATGCACTTTTTCTAAAGGCAAGGTACAGCATGTGTCAGTACATTCAGCTTTACATAAAAATAAATACATTTCAAAATCAGTAAGACAAGGGCTACAAGAAAAAAAAATTTGCAAAGCTTATTGCTAGCTACTGAGGAGAATAACGTGATGCTATTTTGTCCCTGCATCCAAGAAGTGACAGAATTTCCAGGGATGGACAGCATGTGCACAATATAATTGAAATTGGATCTAGATCCAGAAAGGCATTGCCTACCTTGAAGATGATGCTGCCAGATGAGTATAAACCAGAAAGATCTGGTGCTGTAAGATGTGTGTGTAGGTTATTAGGCCATATCATCTCCCAAGTTTTCTATGAAACTAACTCAAGTTAACAATTTTTCTTTTGGACCTAGGCCCAGAGTCACACAGATTTCTACCACATTTTATTGATTTCAAGGAAAGAGGATACTTAGGTTCCACTTCTTGATGTGGGAATGATATGGTTTAGAAGATCTTGTAGGAACAGAGATATCCATCTTTGGAAAATACTGCCAGTGTCTTTTTACTCTGAAAAGGTAATTTTTGCAAACCTGCAGATGGTGATATTTTGAGTAAAAGTACACATTGTTAGTAGATAACTGAGGATGAATTATTACAGTACAAATTAAAATAATAAGAGAAATCTAGCAGCCTCTTGACTCCTTGAGGCAAGATCTGTTATTTGTTAGTGATATTTCTGTTCCATGGGGCTTCTGGTAGCTCAGTGGGTAAAGAATCTGCCTGCAGTGTAGGAGACCCAAGTCCTATCCCTGGGTCGGGAAGATCCCCTGGAGAAGGAAACGGCAAACCACTCCAGCGTCCTTGCCTGGAAAATCCCATGGACAGAGGAACCTGGTGGGCTTCAGTCCACGGGGTCGCAAAGAGTCAGGCACGAATGAGCAACTAACACCTCTATTCCATAGAAATTTGAGTACTTTCCCTCATCATTAGTAGGTCTTTACTATTTCTTCTACCTCAGATCTGCCAGTAGGTCTGAAATTATACACTTAGTTGAAACAGATTCACTTTGAATACAAAGATTCAACAACAGTGGGGATAATAGAAACGTAAAGGCCATTTGGCTTAGTTAGGCGAGGAAAGAGGGGAAAACACATTGACACTCAGTTGACAGAGGGGATAAACTATCTTGTGCAGTCTGCTAATCTCTCTTGGTGTAATGCCCCCCTTCTGTGAAACATAAAGAAGCTCTCCTGGCAAAATGCTGAAGCGAAGCTAAGAAACATACTTGGGAAACAATTTGCAAGTACATGGCTGTAGCTGAATGCCAACTGGAAAATGCAATTATAGCTCTTGGACTGGCTTGCCTACATGTCTGTGGTATGGACTTTGTCTTTGGACCATGGACCCATCAGTGGGACACTTGCTTTCAATGTTTTTCCTTTGGTGGGGGTGGGTTTCTGCTTAGCCATCCACATTCCTACCTGGTCTTCTCTAGCATCAGAACGTCCTCACTTAATATTTGGCAGTGTGAGATAAACCCTTACTAGGAGAAATAAAATACTCTGAATTTTTTGACATTTTGGTCCTTAACAGCAAATTTTCACTAGGTGAGAAAAAGAAGTCTGATCACAAAGGTCTGCAAAGCCTCCTGGGCAAATGCTTAGAGATCTGATAGAAACTTTAGAATCTGCAGTACATAGGCACTCGCATAGTTGAAAGCAGAAGCAAGAATGTGGTAGTGTAAGAGGAATGTTTAGTCCCCAGGTATCTGACGCCTACCTTAAGAGGGTGAACCAAAAAGACAAAGATTGTTTCACTACTTGGCAGTCAGTGAAAGCTCATCCTCTGCAAAAGGATTTGGTGGTGCCCAGTGAAAGGGCTCATCGATCATAGTACTGCAGAGTATCTGAGTTGGAACTCCTCTCTTAAAGATCATTAGGGCTGGCAAACGGAAGCTGTTTTGAATGTGATCTTCTGAGATGATTATTGCTTTGAAATCCAAATCTATGACATTTATAGCAAGGCTTCAGAGATAGGTTGTGATCAGCTTCATGTTAC
The DNA here is from genome assembly GCA_006410675.1 of Oreotragus oreotragus. Taxonomy (NCBI): domain Eukaryota; kingdom Metazoa; phylum Chordata; class Mammalia; order Artiodactyla; family Bovidae; genus Oreotragus; species Oreotragus oreotragus. Next base: position 221,278 of record SJYX01024198.1, read on the forward strand.
AAGGATAAGAAAGGGAATGCTTCTTAGTGTTTAGATAAAGATGACACTTATTTTCGACACTCTCAGCTACATTTCCATTCCAATTAAATACTTCCTGATTTTACAATATTTGGAAGGACTCAAACCCCAACTGATCCTAAAAAAAGCAGATTAGAGATACAGCAATTATTCCCCAGATAAGAAAAATTTCTAACAATCCTTTAAGTCAAATTATTTACTTGCAAGAGGCTCACCTGTATGGCAAGCACAGCTTGGTGCTTTTGTAAAGTCCTCTAACTCTCTTCTAAAAGAAGCTGTATTTAAGTAATCATCCATTTATGCCATTTATATTGGCAGATAACTGCACACCAAGCAACACTTTGTACTTCTCTGAGAAAATTGGAAAGAAACAGATTTTCCTAAAATGGGATTTCAGTGATATTTTAAGTTAAACACAGTGCTTCTATTGTTTCTATAATTTAGAGTCTTTACTACCAGTGAGCAAAGAAAAGCAACGATTCTAGAGACTTTCACAAAGCAGGTAATATAGACGGTATTCGCTCCCTTTCATTGCTCCTAGTGAAAAACTTCCACTGGGTTAATTAGTCTCAGAAAAAAACTTTTCAACTGTATAATACACTGTTGAAAACTGGACATAAGAACAAGTAAGCTACTCCTTGAATAAATAGTATTTCATGGATTCAAGATGCAGCAAGGAGGCAAAACCCCAGACTGAAAAACTGAGTTTTTCTGGATAGAAAATTGATACAAACTTGAAACCAAAAACCTGCCTGATTTTTACTTAGCAATTGCTTACTGTGGTTTCTCAATGTGAGCTTTGTATAAACAGATTAACTTTGTTTTCTAAGTGTTTCCAAAGAGCTTCTGCCCAGCCCTCAAAAACCAACAAACTCGTCCAAAAGCTCCAACACCTGTTGCTGAAATTCTACCACACAGTGGCCTTCATCTCCTATGCCAACAGATGTGAAGATGCCCAGAGGTACCTCAGATGTTTGTGCTTCTGAGTCTCCCGGGGGCACCAGGAAGGGGAGGGAAAATGATTCCGGAATTCCAAAGGTCACTGCTGGATCAAAATAATGAAAATTGCCCACATGTTGGAAAAAACTCTGATGTGATTACTGGAAAGTCTGGCAATCAGACCAAGAAGAACTAACTGGGCTAGAGTTTCATTTACACTTGAAAAAAAGGGGGAGAGAGTGAGAGAGAGAGAGAAAGCAAAGATAGGTATGCCAGACTGAAGAAGAAATAGTTACTATGTTCTTTAGCCTTCCGGCTACCACAATTAAATTCAAACAAAAAAATGGAGGAAATCTTTACCTGCACCAGAAGGGATCAAGTGTGAATTGTCACACTTACATAATCGTTCATATCTGAAAAAAATTCAAGAATTTAAGTGATTAAACAGAGTGAAAATGAGTTTTATTTTTTTACAATGAAAGAGACTACAATATATATTTGACTTTCTTTCAAGGCACTTTATTGTGCCTTATAATCATTTCCTTACAAATATTTTATTGTAAGTACAGCTTTTCTTTCTAATGTATATTTCTCACTACTTTTTTTACTTGACAGTACTGGAACTCTGCATGGTGATGCTAACACGATTATATATACAAGATGCACTTTCTTCATAAAATAAACTTGATGGCTATATGTCACAATCTCTGCTTTGCAATACTGTACAGGAGACAGGGATCAAGACCATCCCCATGGAAAAGAAATGCAAAAAAGCAAAATGGCTGTCTGGGGAGGCCTTACAAATAGCTGTGAAAAGAAGAGAAGTGAAAACCAAAGGAGAAAAGGAAGAATGTAAGCATCTGAATGCAGAATTCCAAAGAATAGCAAGAAGAGATAAGAAAGCCTTCAGCGATCAGTGCAAAGAAATAGAGGAAAAGAACAGAATGGGAAAGACTAGAGATCTCTTCAAGAAAATTAGAGACACCAAGGGAACATTTCATGCAAAGATGGGCTCGATAAAGGACAGAAATGGTAAGGACCTAACAGAAGCAGAAGATATTAAGAAGAGGTGGCAAGAATACACGGAAGAACTGTACAAAAAAGATCTTCACGACCCAGATAATCATGAGGATGTGATCACGAATCTAGAGCCAGACATCTTGCAA
>SJYX01024198.1:225282-242760 GCA_006410675.1 Oreotragus oreotragus
GACTGCAAGGAGATCCAACCCGTCCATTCTGAAGGAGATCAACCCTGGGATTTCTTTGGAAGGAATGATGCTAAAGCTGAAACTCCAGTACTTTGACCACCTCATGCGAAGAGTTGACTCATTGGAAAAGACTCTGATGCTGGGAGGGATTGGGGGCAGGAGGAGAAGGGGACGACCGAGGATGAGATGGCTGGATGGCATCACGGACTTGATGGACGTGAGTCTGAGTGAACTCCGGGAGATGGTGATGGACAGGGAGGCCTGGTGTGCTGCGATTCATGGGGTTGCAAAGAGTCAGACACAACTGAGCGACTGAACTGAACTGATGTAGGAGGTAACCCAGAGGCACTGTGGGGTAGTACCCATGGAGTTTGGAGGCTCTAATTCCAGTTGTGTAGTCTTGGGTGCAAGCTTTCCTACATGCATTATTTCCTCACTTAACAAGAGAATAGGCACCTGAGAAGCATCTGGCTAGGTGTATGCGCTGTGCTTATACAGGGACTGCCATCCTACCCTCACAGAGATTTTAGGCGATTTCACTTCCGTGTGTCCCATTCTAGAATAGAGGCATGCACTGGAGGATCCCATGAATGGCCACTAACTGAGTCCTGAGGGTGGGGTGAGGTGAGGAGGGGAAGTCAGGATATACTATTCAGAAGATAAGGCTGAGACCAGAGGCTCTCGTAGGAGTTAGCCAGCAGAAGGGCAGGGAGGGGCTGTGGAAGAAGAGCTTTAGACAGAGACAATAACTTCTGTGAAGACCTAGAGGCACTTAAGAGTTTTGTCAAGAACTAGAATCTTTGGAGATGAATTGCAAAAATGATAAACTTGTGAACAGTATCTATAGCATTTATCAATGGTTCTCATTCAGCTTTCTTTCTTTTTTTTTGTTTTAGTCCAAACATTTCATGGAAAAGCAAATGGGTGATGGCCTAAGGCTTTGCTTAAAGTGACAAGTGGAAACTTCTTAGACAACACCAGCATTCCTGAAGCTAGTGATTATGCACAGCCCAGGCTTCCTACTATCTGATGCATTTTACAAAATAAGCACATATTTTGGGGTGAGGCATCTAGATTTTTAATTTGTGTAAAGACTCTCCTGGGGTTTTTGTTAGATTACTGATTCTGATTCAGTCTGGATGGGTCTAAGACTGGGTGTTTAGGCTTCTCAGGTGGCGCTCGGGGTAAACAATCCACCTGCCAGTGCAGGAGGCATATGAGATGAGGATTCGATCCCTGGAGTTAGAAGGTCCCTCGGAGGAGGGCATGGCAACCCACTCCAGTATTCTTGCTTGGAGAATCTCAGGGACAGAGGAGCCTGGCGGGCTACAGTCCACAGGATTACAAAGAGTCGGGCCCGACTGAAGTGACTTGGCATGCACACACAGGCTGGGTGCAGATTTCTGGTTCTGAGACTCTGGGTGGGCCTGAGAGCCTCCATTTAAAGTTCCCGGGTGATGCTGATCCCTGTGATCGAGGACCTTACTTTAAATAGTAAGGTTTTAAAGCACTTAAAGTAAAGCGTTAGTCACTCAGCTGTCTGACTCTGACCCCCAGGGGAGCTTTCCTACCCACGGCAGGCAGATTCTTTACCTTCTGAGCCACCAGAGGACCCCCTTTAAAGCACTGAAGGAAGGCGCAAATAAGGGAGATCAATGTACTGAAAGTTTCAGTATTTTGAACAATTCACTTAAAATACATTCTGTCATTCTCTCTTGCTGACACACACAGACTTAAGTTCATCCTGTGGACTTAAGTTCATCCTGCAGACTAGACACAAATGTATAACAACTAACCAACCAATAAAGAATATAGTAACTTTTCTGGTTATTATCAATCTATAAATGGGTTAAACACATATCCTGTCGACCGCTACCCTTTTCTCTTTTTTTTGAAGGCTCAGCAATATTTTTTTTATTTTTATTTTTACTTTATTTTGCTTTACAGTACTGTATTGGTTTTGCCATACATTGACATGAATCTTTTTAATATTTATGTACCTACTCTTTTCTTTCTGCCGTGTTCTAGTATCTTAGTGATATAGCAGTGGAATGTATTTAAATACATGTTGCCTCTAAAGTACCTTTATCTTCACAAGGGAAGGTTCAAGGTGCACCGGTATGTCTTTTCTTCAGAAAAAATATCCTAATACACTCCAGAACACTGAACTCACAGAAACTTCCCCATAGGGCTGACCTGTAAACTTTCATGGGCTTACTTACCCCTCTCTGGCACACACACATTATTAAGGCTTTGAGATTCTTGCTTTTTCCCACTTGTCAGATCCAGTCAGTATACTGTCCTCAGATAATGGACTGGGGTGATGTTCCATTTCAATCAAGGCCCCTGTGAGTATGATTGAGATATCTGGGTATTTAAAGCTATCAGCCTTGCCTGTGTTTGTCCAAATATTCACTCTCCCCAACCCCAATAATGAGAGCTCTATTCCTTCCCAACTAGTCTCCTACCTTAGCAGAAGAGATCTGGTGGCTTGGTATATTTAAATGAAATAGCAATTCCAACTCTTACTATCAAGCCCTGCCCTGATTCTCAGCCATGTCTGCCTTTCAGCTATAGGAGATGAGGAAATTATACAGCACCACAGAGACTTTCTGGTTCTCTACAGCTGCCTTGGGTTGGAAATTCAAGACTTTATGTTTATCATTTTCTTGACATACACTCTACAGAGCAGCTATAAGTTGTCATTTCCCCACTCGTAACATCTTAGTAATCACTAATGTCACCATAGCAATTAAATGTCACAGCCATGTTACCACTAGTGCCTCGATCTCTGTCTTCACTGGAGGGCCACTATGGGTGATAATCTGAGTGACTGTGATGCTGTGCTGGGGATTACTAGTGTTGTGTATTTCTCTGGCACTCTGTACACTCTTCAGACAGGAGCAACTCAATCTCAGAATCCAGTTCTGAGGGTCTGTTTGTCATGCCCCATGAAGTGAAGTGAAGTCACTCAGTCGTGTCCACCTCGTAGCAACCCCAAGGATTGCAGCCTACCAGGCTCCTCCATCCATGGGATTTTCCAGGCAAGAGTACTGGAGTGGGTTGCCATTTCCTTCTCCAGGGGATCTTCCAGGGATTGAACCCGGGTCTCCTGCATTGTAGACAGACGCTTTACCATCTGAGCCACCAGGGAAGTTCATGCCCCATACCTGGTACCAATNCATCCATGGGATTTTCCAGGCAAGAGTACTGGAGTGGGTTGCCATTTCCTTCTCCAGGGGATCTTCCAGGGATTGAACCCGGGTCTCCTGCATTGTAGACAGACGCTTTACCATCTGAGCCACCAGGGAAGTTCATGCCCCATACCTGGTACCAATTACTTCCTCGGTCAGAGTCCCAGCAGCAAGCACAGCTCACACATGAGGCCTAATGCCAGTTTAAAACAGGACTAATCCAGTTGCCCCCAGAAATGCCCATCAATCTGTGCTGGCTGCAAAGAACCAACATTTTCTTTTATTAATTACATAGTATTACCTTTCACAGGTAAGCTTTATAAGCCATCTAGAATTCACTTCTGTATATCACACACATTCATTTCTCTCCATAGAATATACTGTGAATCTTCCTAAAAATTGTCACTGATTTGTGAGGCCACCTTTATCATGTATCAACTTTCCATTCATTCAGATGTCTGTTCCTAGGCTCTGCATTTCATTCCATCGGTCTATTTGTATGTTGCTTTTACTATTCTGGCTGTGTAATGCACCTGAATACCTGGTAGGTGATTCAGTCATCTATATATAGACAACTGTATATAATGTATGTATAGTGTACATATGTATCTATATAGTATATACGTATCTGTATATATGTATAGATGACTATATATATACATTTATATTCATGTCAGATTCAGTTTTATTAAGATCTTCACACAATCCTTCATGCTCAATTACCAACAGATGATTTTAAACTATCATCTAGGGAGGGTAAAGGGTTATCTTTATTACTTCGTTTTGCTGAGCAAGGTATAAAACACAAAGATAAGCTGAATTACTCATTGGTCACCTGTGATTTTCCTTCTTCACCCTTTCCTACACAGTGCTCCATCTTTCCTTTCAATACAGGCTGATTGTGTCCTCCTCCACTCTCACCTCACCAACCACTGCCCTCCCCACCCAAATCCATATGTTGAAGTCCCAATCCCCAGTACCTCTAAACGTGATATATTTGGAGATAGGATCTTTAAAGAGGCAATTAAGTTAAAACGATGTCATTAAGGTGAGACCGAATCCAATATTACTGCTGCCCTTATCTTACATGAAGAGTAAATTTGGACACAGAAATGTGGAGAGGAAAGACAATATTTGGACACAGGGAGAAGCTGGCCATCTACAAACCAAGGAGAGTAGCCTCAGAAGGCACCGAAGCAGTTGACACCTTGATCTTGGACTTCTAGTCTCCAGAGTCGTGAGAAAATAAAGCTACTCAGTGTGTATTACTTTGTCAGGGCAGCTCGAGCAAACTAAAACAACCAGGTATTGAAAGAATATCAACTTAAAGAGGTGCACCAAACTTTAGCTGGGTTCTCATGCCCATATACCTTAATCTTGCCCTGTCCAAATCTGTGGTTCTAATTTTGGTCTTTTTTTCTGAGGAGGAGACTTGCACATTAACCAGGGTTTTGTCATTCCTTTGTAGATATCTATCTAGCGCCTGGAGCGCAAGTTCTCCAAAGTTAAGTCCTGATGTTTTCCTTCAATTCTGCTGTTCTCTGGTTGCCTCTGTCTTAGAAGGGCCATGGAGAGGCCCAAGGGTCACCCTAGGATACTGCCCCAGCCTTCCCATTGAATACACAGCAACAGAGTCAGTTTATCCTGCACTGGATCTTCCTTAGGGCGTGACGGCTGTAATTCCCTTCACAGCGGAAGTGTGATTGGTGTCGGAAGACCAAGAGCCTGAGCAGAGTGTGAGCCAGGACTTGCGCTCTGCTCCCTGGCTGTTGCTGCCCTGGCAGGGGCAGGGTCTGCGCCCCAGCTGTTGGACCGGAAGCCCTGAGGGATGACTGGATCAGGCTCTGCTGCCCTCGAGTGCGTGCTCTGCCCCGAGGAGGCAACGACTTAAGCAAGCGAGGCCCTTGTGCTCCGAGAACCTATGCACTGCCTGTGCAGGCATCTGTGGATCAGTTCAGAAGCAGCCCAAGGTCACACCCCTTCTTCGGTGGTGCTTGTCCCAGATCTAGTGCAGAGCCGTGGTGTGGAGTAGGCTGGGGCTGGGCTTGAGGCATGGTGGCTGTAGAAATTGGCTGTGCCTCTGCCGGAGATCCGGATGGTCTCCATGGCAGTCTTGTCCCAGTACCTATCTGCCCCAGATCCAGCACTAAGTTGCAGTATGAAGCTGGGGGAAGCTGGGGTACTGTTGCTGGGAGAGGGACCACTGTGTGCTCCTGTGGGCATGGACACTGGCAACTGCCACCCACCTGGATCCCAGTCCAGATGCCCGGGTCTGTCTCTGCATAGCTGGACTGAGTCGTTTCCCAGGGCTCAGATCTTGGAGCAGGCTGCTGTGTGGAGTGAGTGCGCCTTTAGTGATCGCGCTGCTCCGAGCGGGAAGTGCAGCGAGTCAGCTGCTTCCAGAATAAGGCTCTCGCTGCTTTTATTGCTGGCAAGCCAGCACACGCACACTCCTCGTGCGTGGAGTCTGGGCTTCACCAGCCCTTCTGTCTGTCCCAGTGGGCCTCTAGCAGTCAAGGAGGCTTGTCTCCTCCACACAGGGACCCAGGACTGTGATGTGCAGGTTGTGGCTTGACATGTTGGCTCCTCAGGGTGAGGGCCCACCCACGTGAACCTTCTCTTCCTTCCGGATCCTTCGCAGGGGTGCGAATCCCGACCTGGTATCTCTTTTCTGTCCTATCTGGTAACAGGAAGAGGGTTCTTGCAACTTTGGCTGTTGAGGAGTTCCTCTGCAGATTTGGCTAGTTTTCTGTGAGAATCATTCCACGTGTAGATATATGTTTAATGTGTTTGTCAAGGGGACACGGGGTTCCATGTCCTCTTACTCCACCATCTTGATTTATGATTCTATTATTTAAATTAAAAAGCTCTAATTCCTTAGCAAGGCATTCACAGTCTTTGATTATCTGGTCCAATCACGTCAACATTTTTATTACCACGTCTCCCTCTTCCAAGCACCCTTTACGCTTGCCACAACAGTAGATTTCTTTTCACATCTTCCAGTACAAAACATATTCTCACACTTAGGTGTTTTTGATCTCTGCCTGTGATGCCTTTCATTCCCTATTTTACTGTTAAACTCCATACATCCTCTGGGACCAAATAAATAGATGCTTTCTCCAATAAACTGCCCTTGGAAATTGGCACTCCCAATTGTGATTGGCAGTTTCATATTTTGCACCTCCAATTGCACGTTTTGAATCCCATTTCTTTCATATTTATTATATTTGTTTTAGTTTGGTATCTCTGGCCCTTTCAAGGAAGTAGGAAGCTTTGTGAAAGGGAGGGCAATTTTTTTGCTCATTTTTCTATACCAACCCAATATATAGTATAGGGCTTTGTACACTGTAGGGGATCTTTAAATAAGCTGAAAGAGTGTAAGAGTTTGCCAAGTATCAATTCTATATGAGTTTCAAGTTTGAAAACATGTTAACATTTAATTAACTTTAGTTCACTTATTTTGTGGAAAATATGACTTTCTCACTCATAGACCCAAAGGCTCATTTCTCTTTTGGCTGTAAAGCAGCTGTTAGAAAATATTATGAAAAATGAAGTGCAAGTTAATCAGAGAAATGAAAATCAAATTTTCCTTGAAATGTCCTCAGAAATAAAATTCAGAGAAACTGTGCAGAAGGCAAAAACATGGTTGTATTTGCCAAATCTAAAATATTTTTAGGAGTATTTTATGGTGATTCTTAATCTTCTCAGGGCTCAGACACAGCCTGTGGAAGCAGCAGGTCCACTTTCCCGAATCTACAGGAAATGCTATTTGGAGCTGAAAGTGGCCTTGCAATCTGAGAAACAGTATAGCAAAACATAGCACCTGAGATGTAGCCAACACTAAGTAGATTCAAAGCCTTTCATTATCTTTACCCTCTCCCCGAGTTATTGGGAAAGGCTGGTGTAAGTACCATTTACTGCTAGGACCGGATCCCGTGGAGTCACTGCTTAACCATTAAACACTCTCAAGTTGTGGGATCCTTTTGCCTTAGATTTAGTTATGTTTCTTGTTTCTTGCTCCTTTTGGTTTCTGATCCCACTTCTAACTGTAGAGTCTGATCAGTGTTGGAGAAACAGAGCCTGTCCTAATCCAACTGTCTTATAGACCACTGTGCGTGGTTTCTAAGGCCTCTCCGACCATGCCTCAGACAGACCCTCGGTCTTTAAAGTCCACAATTTGAAGACTGCTGACTCTAATAACTTAATTCAGCCTAACGGAGGAAATATTACAGTTATTCTGCTCTGGCAGCCTGAGTTCTGAATGCTCTTACTCCTTAGTAGTTGCTAAGGCTAGATTTCTTAAAACTCAACAAGGAGAATCTCTCTTAGTGGTAGTTAAATGAACTCCACATAGAAAATTTTTGACAGGAGAAGGTAAAGTATTTGACAACCTCTACTTACTCACACAAATGCTCTCCATAGATGTAGATTCCATTTCTCCACCCAATTCCGTATTAACTGTAGAATGAATAAGGAAAATCTTATTGGTTAGAGAAAATTCAAATAATGTTATAATATCTCACTTGATTCTCACAAATATCCCTATGGGGTAGATATAATTGGGTAAAACCATGTGAAACTGTCATTTGTATTAGTCAAAAATGGTTGGCATCAGCAATTTCACATAGCTAAATTCTGTTATTATTATCTCCATTTTACAGATGAGAAACATGAAGCTTGGAGGTCAAGTCACATGCTGAAAGTTACAGAGCTGCTAAACTGCAAAGCCAGACATAGAACCCAGGAGACTAAGTCTGTGTGATTCCAAAGCCTTGTTCTCTACCAGGCTGTACAGCCAGACGTGGAACAACCAGGCTGGGAGAAAAAAAGATGCCTGCTTGTCCTCCCTACTCATTGACACAGCATAGAGTTGGGTAGCATTCCTTGTTGTAGTTATGATTCATAAAGACAGATTCAGATTGTGCAAGTAGATATGTTCTGGTTTCCTCCCTTATGAGCTTTAACGGTGTTAGACTGAATAATGATTTTACAGCTCTTGATCCATGGGGATGAAATTGCTTAACATATGGATGGCAAATGGTGTAAAAATACTCGTTTTATTTTTTTTAATTTAAATTGGAATATAGTCGATTTACAATGTTGTGTTAGTTTCAGGTGTACAGCAAAGTGAATCAGTTAAACATGTACACATCTCCACTTTTTAAAAGATTCTTCTTCCATACAGGCCACTACAGAGTACTGAATCGAGCTCTCTGGGCCTTACAGCAGGCCCTTAGCAAAATTACTTAATGTTTTAAGTTCCCAAGGCTGTGATTGGCTGGAAGCTTTGCACACTGCCTTTGGTTTGTCTCTTATGTTTTCCCCCTTAGATTATAAACTACTCAAGTACAGCTACCCTTTTTCCTTTGAGACCACTCAGTTAGCATACATAAATGATTACTGATGTTTGGGAGACTGGTATCAGTCTGGAAATGGTGGTGGCCCAACTGCAGACAAAAATATTGCTGCCTAGATGGAGCAGCTCAATCAAAAGTTTTGTGCACATGCTCTCGCTCTGAGCAGGGACTATGTATCCTTCATGTCACTACTTTTATTTTCCCTTTTGGAGGGTTGCTTTTTAATGCCTTTGTCTTTTACTTATGCAGCTCTGTATCTACAGCCAATCCTCTCCACCTCTGCCCCAGGTCTACAAAATAAGGGCAGTTAATTTATGCATCAAAAGTCTGATAGTACATAGAAGGTCATTCACTGAAAACTAAGGGACCTGTTTAAACACTAGTGGTCATGCAAATTAGTCTGATTGCTGGCCTGAGAGAAACTACGTTGAACTGAATGGAGACCAAGCTATGAGAAGATTTGACTTTAAATAAGGTTTGAAAGTATACGTCTCCACTTTGGCAGCAGACTTTTTTCATGGCACTGTTGTGAATTGCTACCATCTGCATGAAATGAATAAACACAGATAATAGGGCTGTGGAGATTGGTTGGGGGGGTGAGTCTCTGGGAATAGCGTTGTTAGTAGGGGGATAGATGTTTTTAATTTATCTTCACTGTTTTGTTAGACAACATGAATGATTTTGAGATGTACCTTATTTATTTTATAATTCTGCCACCCCTGCCTCCCTCACCCCTGAGACTGAGAGAAGGAGCAACAGATTCCTTTGACTCTCACTCTCTACGACAGTCTCACTAGAGTTTTGTTTTGTTTCTTTAATTGAAAGATACTTGACATATAACATTGTATAACTTTAAGGTACACAACATGTTGATTTGATACACACAATACGATTATATATTGTAATATGATGGCCACTGTAGCTTCAGTTGGCAACTCTGTCAGGTTGCACAATCATTATTTCTTTGTTTGTGGTGGTTATAATTAAGATCCCTTTCCGGTTCTCCACATGCTAGCAAATTTGGAAAACTTAGCAGTGGCCACAGGATTGGAAAAGGTCAGTTTTCATTCCAATCCCAAAGAAGGGCAATGCCAAAGAATGTTCAAACTACTGTACAATTGCACTCATTTCACAGGCTAGCAAAGTAATGCTCAAAGTCCTCCAAGCCAGGCATCAATAGCATGTGAACCAAGAACTTCCAGATGTCAAGCTGGATTTAGAAAAGCCAGAGGAACCAGAGATCAAATTGCCAACATCTGTTGGATCATAGAAAAGGCAAGAGAATTCCAGAAAAAAAAATGTACTTCGGCTTCATTGACAACACTAAAGCTTTTGACTGTGGATCACAACAAACTGTGGAAAACTCCTGAAAAGATGGTAATACCAGACCACCTTACCTGCCTCCTGAGAAACCTGTATGTAGGTCAACAGTCTTTTGGACTCTGTGGGAGAGGGTGAGGGTGGGATGATTTGGGACAATGGCATTGAAACATGTATAATATCATATGTGAAATGAATCGCCAGCCCAGGTTTGATGCAGGATACAGGATGCTTGGGGCTGGTGCACTGGGATGACCCAGAGAGATGGTATGGGGAAGGAATTGGAAGGGGGTTTCAGGATGGGGAACACGTGTACACCGGTGGCAAATTCATGTTGATGTATGGCAAAACCAATACAATATTGTAAAGTAATTAGCCTCTAATTAAAATAAATAAATTTATATTANAGGTAACCTGCATAGAAAGACTAAGAATGCTTATCTTAAGGTCCCCTCCTTCCGTCCCATAAGGGGAGAGGGACCTTCAGAGCTTGAATCTCAGAATCAGGGCAGCAGATGACCCCAGATCATCTCTGTTTCCCCCAGTTATCATCATGTGGTTTCATTTCTCCTCTTGTCCCTGCAGTTTCCACCTCTGCTCCTAGTGAAGCTGTCAGCTCATTTTTCTTAGCCCAGTTTCTACTGGCCTACTGCTTCTTTTTGCAATTTCTTTACTCCATATGACATCCTTTCCTAGCCCTTACAATCTTTCTTCCTTACATCTGTAAAGCTGAAAATATAAAAGGTGTCATCACAGCAAACTTTAAGGATTGCCAAAAATTTATCAGTGCTAAAAAAGTGCTGAGGTTACAGAGAACTGGAAAATATTTAAGAGCTACCAATTCATAGGCTTCTGTTTGTAATTCTTTCACAGGACTTGGATTTCTATCGCCATCTGCTGTTGAAATAACAACTGTCATTTTTGGTTTTTTGGTTTTTGATTTTTAATTGTCCAATGGCTTGTATAGGACAGCCAGAAGTTTCCAAATTTGGAATTTCAAGTAAAATATCAAAAGATATTTTAGAAGATGACATTGAGAATCTATACTTATATTTTTCCAGGTAAAGACTTTTCATAAACATTAACCATTTTCGTCATTATTCCATTGAGGGAAACCTTCCTTAAAACCAAGAAAAGAGGAAAGATGTAAAAACAGGAGTGTAGGCATCATGAAAAAAGGCAATTCAGAGACATAGACAGTAAAGTTCAAAAAGGATATTTTCTATATTCAAATGCTAAAAATATAGCATGAACTACTACATACTTAACAGTAGCTGATATGTTGTAGGTGTTCTATGTGGATCTCATTTGGTTCCAATGATGATTATTGTCATTATATATGAGAATACTAACCCACTTTATGGATGAAGACACTGGGGATTAGAGGAGTTAAGGGTGGTGCTTAAGGTCTACAGCCAGGAAGTGGCAGAATTGAGACTGAAATCCACATTTCTAAGCTAACACCTCACTTGCTTCCCTGATAGCTCAGTTGGTAAAGAATCTGCCTGCAATGCAGGAGATCTGGGTTTAATCCCTGGGTCGGCAAGATCCCCCCTGAGAAGGGAATGGCAACCCACTCCAGTATTTTTGCCTGGAGAATTCCATGGACAGAGGAGCCTGGCAGGTATAATCCATGGGATCACCGAGAGTTGGACACCACTGAGCTACACACACACACCCTCTCCTGCCTCCTCAGAATTCCATGTGTTTTGTTATTACAAATTGGCCAGTTTGGAGGCATAAGTAAGACATTGAAATCCAGTGTGGAACTCAACATGATTCCTGGGGTTTTGAAAGTTGTTATTTTAGTCATTGTCAGAATCTAGTTACACAAGGAAAGTAGAATGACCACCTACAGTGATTTCACTGAACTTGCAACATGCTGAATTAGAAGAGACAGAGGAATATTTTTCCCCACTGTTGGCATCTGTTTTACCTTGCAGAAGTAGGGAGAAACCTTGATGTTACAGAGTAGGAGTCTGGCTCTCAAGAGTTTCTGGGCAACCCCGTTCAGTGGCCTTGCACAAAGAGGCTGCTCAGTCCAAGCAGCTGGGACTTATTTTAGAGAGATGCCACAGAACCCACTAGGGAGTTTGGTTTTGGGGTTTGCTATAAATAGTCCTTCTTTTCTGTGTGCCCAGTTCAATGCCAACATGATGACTTACCCCTGCATACATTCCCTGGAAAGCTTTTCATTTTTAAATAAATTGGTTTAATAAAGGACTTAAACTGTGAAGAAACTTCCTCCTCATTATTGTATAATTAAACATATTTGAAACAGTGTGCTGCAGAATAGTCAACTAGAAAATTGCTCCTCTTAATCAATACTCATTATAATTAATGCTGATAATAATATGATCACCCATGACATTGACTGAGATGGCACTGAAAAGCTAATTAATACACTGAATGAAGCAAGGAGGGATAAAGAGAGCATCCAGTTGTTAGACCAGTAAAAAATGAATACAGGAAACATGATTCCACAACAGGATTTAGCTGCCCAAACTGTCAGGAAGCTTTATCAATCACAAACCTAATTGTTGTTCTAGTACCAGTCTGCTCTTTATATTTGCACCATTATCTCTCTATGAATACTGTCCTTTTTTTTTTTTTTTGCATCTTTCTAGTATTAAGGCTGTGTTTGCTGATTTGAGTCTGTTTATGACCAATCAATAAATTGAACTGGAATTATAATGATGAGCCATGAGATGGAGCCTGTCCTCCGTCTGATAGGAAGAAGTGGACATGAATCATACAGACGAATGTTAAGTCTACACCTGGGCCAAGTGCCATAAAAATGTGGCCTGTGATGCTCTGAGTGTCTGGAACAGGGGATCTGACATCCTCAGGAAGGTCAAGGCGGCCTTGGAAGTCTCTGAACGAGGACGCATTAACTGGGCAAAGGGAAGAGAGGGCCATCACCAACAGCTGCACAAACAATGATTACAAATGTGTCTGAGTGTATTTCTGAGATGAGCACAGACTAGAACAACATGAAATCAGTAGAACTTGCCATTTAGAAATGTATAAGGAGGCTGACTCACGGTTGGCTGTCTGCTCCGGAGAGACCATTTGATGGCGATTTCCAGTGCTTATCAGTAATGTGTGATCTCCGCGTAGATGCGCGTCTCTAAATCCCGTCTCGGAGCAGTTGCACTCTTCCAGTGTGCTCTTATCTGTCTGTCTGACGTACTTGTTTGTGTGTTTATCTGCTGTGTGCCGGAACTTTGAGACCCTTCCTCACTGCTGTTGCAAACACCTGCTGCTCTCCTCCTCTCCCAACCCTCCCCTGCCCCCTTTTATTTTCTGTCGTTTTTCACTTTCCCCTTCCTTTTCCTATAAACGTTCTCCTCCTCCTCCTCTTTTACTTTTTATTCACTGTCCATTTCTTTGTCTTTTTCTCCTCTTTTGGCTGTTCGTCCTGAATGTAGGCTTATGTTTGTACAGTGCAATGCAATTCGCAAAGGCATCTCAAGGACATCATTCCCTTTGGCCCCAGTAACAATTTTATTTGAGGGAGGCTGAGTGAGAATCATTGATCTTGTTTATAGATGTGTCAGAAGGTAAATGGCTTTTTCAAATTTGTATATCTGGAAAGGGAAGAGCCTTGACTGTAACACAGATACCTCCCAGCCCCACACTCTCACCACTAGACCACCTTATCTCAACAGAAATGTTGAAGACATTCTCACGTATCTTTTAGGCTCATCTTTTAGAGTCCTTCTCTGTCCTGTTATTCACAAAGATGAGTCTAATCCTAAATCGTGGTCAAGGGTAGGGAAGAGTGGTTATGGTTATTCATCTATCACATGAGTGTAAACAGCTTCAATCTCATCTGATGAATGTTTGCTGGACATTGCATTTGACCTTGACCTGAACCACTTATAAAGAATGATTTTCATTGTATTTTTTTCCTTGCCTGCCTATGACCTGGGAGGTGGCATGGCTCTGACGAGCAGGAAATGAAGAAGATTGCTTTGAGGATCATTTATCTGCCTTCATTAGATTACTCATCTTGAGACATCCATCTTTATGTATCCAAACTGAATCTGATGTCTCTGCATGTATTGTTATTCCCTCGGAGACCCTCCAATTTCATTAGGATTTCTGTTTACTTCCTTCTCCTGGCCAGTTATAAAAGAGGTTAAAGAAAGAGCACATTCATACCCTATGCCATAAGCCAGATGCCCCTCTATGACCAGAAAAAGAGTCAGTAGTCTTTCTCCTTTATTTAATCTCTCTGCTGATTTCCAGTCCTGGTAGAGATTTACGCCACTGAAGTATGCTTTTAAGCTGTAGGTCAGCAACCTTTGACTGATGGATCAAGTCAGTAAAGGTTTCTGCTTGTTACATGGAAAAATCAGACTGCTCAAGAAGACTTATATAGGAGACAAGTACCATCCATCCATTCATTCAGTCGATGAGTTGACTGATGAACCTCTCATTCATTCTTTCCTTCAACTAAGTGTTTTCTGAATACCTAGTACATACCAAACACCCTAGTGAGACATTTGAGAATATCAAGAAGAAAACGGCCCATTTCCTGCCCTTGAAGAGCACGCAGTCTAGTGGGAGTGACAGCATGTTGAAAACTGCAATAATTCACTGAGCTTGCATCGAGGCAATTTCAGGACAAAAGAGAAAGCAGTTGGCTTGGGGAAAACTAGCAGCACTGTTCCGATGTGCATTCCTGACCCAAGTGACATGAGTTTGAGCAAATTCCAGGAGATGGTAAAGGACAAGGAAGCCTGGATGCTGCAGTCCACGGGATCACAAAGAGTTGGGCTTGACTTAGCAACTGAACAACAGCAAAACCCAAAGAGAAAAGAGCACCCTCTTCAGACAGGAATTTTCATGCGCACATGGGCTGGTATCAAGAGTTGGGAATTTTCCCTTCCCCAGACTTGTAAAAGCTGCATGGAAGTATAGAAGAAAGTCATGTTTTTCACAGCCTATTAAATCCTGCAGTAGAGACTGTCCCTGTGGTCGAGCATTAATTATGCACCTTAATGGGAAAACTGCATTTCAATATCAATGTTGCGTGATAGTAAAATGTGCAAACGTCTCTCCCCTGGTAGTGCTTTTTCTGCACCTCTGAGATACTTGCCCATCCTCAAGTCCCTCTCCTCGGTCTAGCAGTCTGGAATAATTTAAAGAATGCAGCCTTTCGATTTAACTCAACCTTCATTTAAAACCTGGCTCTTATTAGCTGCATCACCTTGAGTTGTGACTGAAATTTCTGTTTCTTTAATCTATAGAGAAGTGATTCAGATCTACTTCATAAGACTGTTTTGAGAGTTTATTTTTTTTAATATCTAAATATCCTAGCACAGGAGGTTTTAGTAGGAATTAGCTCTCTCTTCTCTGTCCCTATATTCTGTCTGCTCCTTTTCTTTCTGATGTGCCAGGACTACGTTCCTCTTCCTCCACTCCAGCAATCAATTAACAAGCAAATGAAATCTCCATTCATTGTCCACAGAACAGACATTTCCTGTGCACCTCTTGTGTGCCCTTAGGGAGATATCATCAGTAGTGTGGAAGACAGAACACCGCCCACAGTAGAGGAACAAAGGAAGAAGAGAGAGTGTGCCAGTTTAGAAAAAGACACCAAGAGTTCAAATGCCCTTCCAGACATTCTGCCCCCCCAGAAATGCATTTCATAATGGCAGACTTTCAGAAAGAGTTGCAGATGTGAAAAGGATACTTCTGGGTAAAGTGTCTCTTCAACCTAATTCCTTGTTTTACACATAACAGAATAAGTTCAGAGCCCACACAGTCGCGTGCAACTCACATACATGTGCCCACAGATGCTCCTGCCCTACACCTGGGTCTCCACTGATCACTATTCTATTAAAAGAGTTTATGAGAAACTTGCACATGCAATGTTGAAGCTGAAACTCCAGTACTTTGGTCACCTGATGCAAAGAGCTGACTCCTTGGAAAAGACCCCGATGCTGGGAAGGATTGAGGGCAGGAGAAGGAGACAACAGAGGATGAGATGGTTGGATGGCATCACCAACTCAATGGACATGAGTTTGAGTACAAACATAAACAGTGTATTAAGAAGCAGAGACATTCTTTGCTGACAAAGGTCTGTCTAGTCAAGGCTATGGTTTTTCCAGTAGTCATGTATGGATGTGAGAGTTGGACTGTGAAGAAGGCTGAGTGCCAAAGAATTGATGCTTTTGAACTGTGGTGTTGGAGAAGACTCTTGAGAGTCCCTTGGACCACAAGGAGATCACACCAGTCAAGCCTAAGGAAAACCAATCTTAAATATTCTTTATAAGTACTGATGCTGAAGCTGAAGCTCTAGTACTTTGACCACCTGATGTGAAGAACTAGCTCATTAGAAAAGAGCCTGATGCTGGGAAAGATTGAGGGTGGGAGGAGAAGGGGATGACAGAGGATGAGATGGTTGGATGGCATCACTGACTCGATGGACGTGAGTTTGAGCAAACTCTGGGAGATAGTGAAGGGCAGGGAAGCCTGGTGCGCTGCAGTCCATGGGGTTGCAAAGAGTCAGACACAACTGAGTGATAGAACAACAATGTTCACTGTACTGTACATTAGATCTCTATAACTTTTTTATCTACTGGATGGAAGTGTGCCCAGAGTTATTTTTAAAGTTGCTGTGGATAGTTTCCCTTAAAACTGGTCTTTATCTAACTTTGGCTGGCCTGCCTCACATTGTCAGACAATGGACAACTTGGGCAATCGATAGGATGAAGCCTGAGAGGTTCTGTACCTGTGCAGTGAATAGCAAGAAGTGCTGCAGTCCCTCTGCAGTACAACCTTTAGCTAATCCCTCTGCAGTACAACCCCCACCCCCGTTAATTTCCTTCTCCTGTTTCTAGCTGGCAGCCACTGCTCAGTATCTCAAAGAGATGGCAACTGGATTTAGTGGGACTTCTCTAAATCCCAGAGTCATGACATTCTTATACTCACATGATTCTATTTCCACTTATATTAATCCTTTATTCTTATAAACAATATCAAGACAGCCTCTACGTTGAAACAGCAATGGAGGGTATTAAAAAATAAGCACAAAGCTGTCACCAGATGACAGCCTTCTTTTGGTTGGCTTTTACATTCTGATACAAATGTAGAAGAGGGCATATAATGTAGATGTACAGTAAATGAACAGCAATGTACCCTCCACCTGGTCTGAAAAATAATAATGCCTCTGAATTTAACATGACAATGCCTCTGTATTTCCCTATGCCATGAGTCCTTCCTAATCCCATCACCTCTTGGCTTTCAGAGGTAACCACTATCCTGTATAGTTTTATTAGTGTCCTTGATTTTCTTTGTGGTTATACCACATTACCATGTATATATGTATCCTTAAATAATAAATCACTTAATTTCATGAGTTTCTGAATTTCATACAAACTGAGTCACATACATATGCATGCTTCCGTGGCCTTTGTTTTTTTGCTCTACGTCGTGGCTTTGAGATTAACTTGTGTTGTTGTCTACCAGTTCAGTTCAGTCACTCAGTCGTATCCGACTCTCCGCGACCCCATGAATCGCAGCACGCCAGGCCATCACCATCTCCCGGAGCTCACCCAGACTTGCGTCCATCGAGTCCGTGATGCCATCCAGCC
>SJYX01024198.1:248536-290891 GCA_006410675.1 Oreotragus oreotragus
CTGAGCGACGAAGAATGGATGCTTTTGAATTGTGGTGTTGGAGAAGACTCTTGAGAGTTCCTTGGACTGCAAGGAGATCCAGCCAGTCCATTCTGAAGGAGATCAACCCTGGGATTTCTTTGGAAGGAATGATGCTGAGGCTGAAACTCCAGTACTTTGGCCACCTCATGCGAAGAGTTGACTCATTGGAAAAGACTCTGATGCTGGGAGGGATTGGGGGCAGGAGGAGAAGGGGATGACCGAGGATGAGATGGCTGGATGGCATCACGGACTCGATGGACTTGAGTCTGAGTGAACTCCGGGAGATGGTGATGAACAGGGAGGCGTGGCGTGCTGTGATTCATGGGGTCGCAAAGAGTCGGACAGGACTGAGAGACTGAACTGAACTGATACACATATAAATTGATACAGCCACTATAGAGAACAATATGGAAGCTCCCTTAAAAAATAAAAATAGAACTACCCCAATCCTTGGTATCTACCTGGAGAAAACCATAATTCAAAAAGATACATGCATCCCAAAGTTTGTTGCAGCTCTATCTATAATAGTCAGACATTGAAGCAACCTAAATGCCTACCAACATAGGAATGTTAAACATAGGAATGGATAAAGAAGATGTGATGCATATGTACAATGGAATATTCAGTTCAGTTCAGTCCCTCAGTTGTGTCCGACTCTTTGCAACCCCCATAGACTGCAGCATGCCAGACTACCCTGTCCATCACCAACTCCCAGAGCTTACTCAAACTGATGTCCATTGAGTCAGTGATGCCATCCAACCATCTCATCCTCTGTCATAGCCTTCTTCTCCCACCTTCAATCTTTCCCAGCATCAGGGTCTTTTCAAATGAATCAGTTCTTTGCATCAGGTGGCCAAGTATTAGAGTTTCAGCTTCAGCATCAGTCCTTCCAATGAATATTCAGGACTGATCTCCTTTAGGATGGACTGGTTGGATCTCCTTGCTGTCCAGGGGGCTCTCAAGAGTCTTTTCCAACACCATGGTTCAAAAACATCAATTCTTTGGTGCTCAGCTTTCTTTATAGTCCAATTCTCACATCCATACATGACCACTGGAAAAACCAAAGCTTTGACTAGATGGACTTTGTTGACAAAGTAATGTCTCTGCTTTTTAATATGCTGTCTAGGTTGGTCATAAATTTTCTTTCAAGGAGCAAGCGTCTTTTAATTTCATGGCTGCAGTCACAATCCACACTGATTTTGGAGCCCCAAAAAATAAAGTCTGACACGGTTTCCATTGTTACCCCATGTGTTTGCCATGAAGTGATGGGACCAGATGCCATGATCTTAGATTTCTGAATGTTGAGTTTTAAGCCAACTTTTTCACTCTGCCCTTTCACTTTCATCAAGAGGCTCTTTAGTTCTTCTTCGCTTTCTGCCATAAGGGTGGTGTCATCTGCATATCTGAGGTTATTGATATTTCTTCTGGCAATCTTGATTCCAGCTTGTGCTTCATCCAGTCCAGCATTTCTCATGATGCACTCTGCATACAAGTTAAATAAGCTGGATGACAATAGATAGCCTTGACGTACTCCTTTCCTGATTTGGAACCAGTCTGTTGTTCCGTGTCTAGTTCTAACTATTGCGTCTTGATCTGCATACAGATTTCTCAGGAAGCAGGTCAGGTGGTCTGGTATTCCCATCTCTTGAAGAATTTCCCACAGTTTATTGTGATCCATACAGTCAAAGACTTTGGCATAGTTAATAAAACAGAAGTAGATGTTTTTCTGGAACTCTGTTCCTTTTTTGATGATTCAACAGATGTAGGCAATTTGATCTTTGGTTCCTCTGCCTTTTCTAACTCCAGCTTAAACATCTGGAAGTTCACAGTTCACATACTGTTGAAACCTGGCTTGAAGAATTTTGAGTGCTACTTTGCTAGCATGTGAGATGAGTGCTATTATGAAGTAGTTTGAGGATTCTTTGGCATTGCCTTTCTTTGGGACTGGAATGAAAAGTGATCTTTTCCAGTCCTGTGGCCACTGCTGAGTTTTCCAAATTTGCTGGCATATTGAGTGCAGCACTTTCACAGCATCATCTTTTAGGATTTGAAATACCTCAACTGGAATTCCATCACCTCCACTAGCTTTGTTCATAGTGATGCTTCCTAAGGCCCACTTGACTTAGCATTCCAGGATGCCTGGCTCTAGGTGAGTGATCACCCCATCGTGATTATCTGGGTCACTCACTACTCAGCTATAAAAAAGAACGGAACTGTGCCATTTGCAGAGACAAGGATGGACCTAGATACTGTCATACAGAGTGAAATCAGAAAGAGAAAAACAAATAGCGTATAGTAACAAATATATGTGGAATCTAAAAAAGTGATAGAGATGAACTTATCTGCAAAGCAGAAATAGAGACACCAGACATAGGTAGCAAAGGTATGGATACCAATAGGGGAAGGGGTGAGGTGAGTGGACTGGGAGACTGGGACTTTATACACTACTATATATAAAGTTCCTTGGTGGATCAGACAGTAAAGAGTCTGCCTTCAATGCAGGAGATCCAGGTTTGATCCCTGGGTGAAAAGATCCCCTGGAGGGGGGCATGGCAACCCACTCCAGTATTCTTGCCTGGAGAATTCCATGGCCAGAGGAGCCTGGTGGGCTACGGTCCATAGGGTCCCAGAGCCGGACACGACCGATGCAACCGAAAAGGAGCACAATGTATAAAATAGATAGCTAATGATCAGCGACCGTAGAGCGCAGGGAGCTCTACTCAGTGCCCTGTGGTGATCCAAGTGGGAAGGAAATCCACAAAAGAGAGGGTATATCTACATGCAAAGCTGCTGATTCACTGTGCTGTTCATCAGAAACCAACACAACATTGTAAGACAACTATACTCAAATAAAATAAAATTTAAAAAGAATCATATTCTCCTGAATAAGTACATGCATCATAATCTGTTAGCTGTCCATGTTCATTCTTTAATTCAATAGTCACCTGTGTAGGTAAGCCAGTGTACCAGATACTGTTAGGAATTCAAAGACAACAGAATCAACTTGAGCCTAATAGACTATCTATCAATCAGATAAGTATGTGGTAATTTTGTTTATATTTGGTTGGCCAAAATGTTTGTTTGGGTTTTTCCATAACATCTTAGAGAAAAACCTGAATGAACTTTTTGGCTAACGCAATAGTCTCCTGGAGAAGGCGATGGCACCCCACTCCAGTGCTCTCGGCTGAAAAACCCCACGGATGGAGGAGCCTGGTGGGCTGCAGTCCATGGGGTCGCGAAGAGTCGGACACGACTGAGCGACTTCACTTTCACTTTTCACTTTCCTGCATTGGGGAAGGAAATGGCAACCCACTCCAGTGTTGTTGCCTGGAGAATCCTAGGGACAGGGGGGCCTGGTGGGCTGATATCTAGGGGGTTGCACAGAGTTGGACACCACTGAAGCAACTTAGCAGCAGCAGCAGCAGCAGCAATAGTTTACCCATGGCATCATTATGTGTATCAATTTATTTAATTATAATTAAAAAAAAAAGAATTTCTTTCCATTTTTGTTAAAGGAGAAACATCCAGATATGGCTATAGATTTAATTGCTCATAATGTCTTAACTTTCCTGGTAGCTGAGATGGTAAAAAATCCACCTGCAATGCAGGAGACCCCAGTTCGATTCCTGGGTCGGGAAGATCCACTGGAGAAGGGATAGGCTCCCCACTCCAGTATTCTTGGGCTTCCCTGGTGGCTCAGCTGGTAAAGAATCCGCCGGCAATGCAGGAGACCTGGATTTGATCCCTGGGTTGGGAAGCTCCCCTGGAGAAGGGAAAGCCTCCAGTATTAAGGCCTGGAGAATTCCATGGACTATAGTCCATAGGGGTGCAAAGAGTCAGACACAACTAAGCGATTTTCACTTTCTTTCAATGTCTTATCTTGGGATTACTTATGAGTTAATCTGCCAGTTACAAAGATAACTTTAACAGTGAATGCCCCTTCTTTAAATATAGTCAGATAACCTAATTTCATGTAAGCAGCTTCCTTTTTGCTTATAGAGAATGTAGTTGTTTGCTCTTGTATTCTTTTCAAATGTTAGTTTGAAAGCTATTTGTGTGCACCATTGGGTACATGTTTCTTTAACAATAAATAGCAAAATTGTCATTAACCTACAGAAAGGAGGGCTGTTATAACTCTGCTTTTCTGAACTGGAGGCACCAACTTGATTAGAGAAGGGAAACTGAAGATTCCACCTCTCTCCACTCTTCTCTCATCACAGCTGATCAAAGTCCCTTTTCCTATACAATCTACCAATGGGGAACAGGTACTAGTTTGCATGAAATTGTATAGTAAGTGACTGAGAGGTCAGTCTCTGAAATTCAAGTCCTAGTTTTGAAACATTCTAGTTTGTATTACTGTGGCAGGCTTTGAATTCAAGCCTGGGTTTCCTCGTGTAAAAAATTGGGTACGATCGCATGTTTTGCAGGACTAGAGTAAATATTAAATAGGACAATATATAAAAAGTGATTACCTATGTTATCTGGCATGAGTTTAGTGTTAAATAAATGTTGATATGAAGCTATGCCCTATGTGGTCCAGTCTTACAGCAGTATAGCTGTCAAAGCCTGGAAGTTGAAAAAAATCTAATATGCTCAGTCTCCCTACTTATATTTATTTATTTATTTATTTATTTATTTTTATTTATTTTTATTTTTTATATTTTCTTTTTTTTTTTTTTTTTGTCCCTACTTATATTTAATAAGCCCCCTGCAGAGGACANTTCTTTTTTTTTTTTTTTTGGTCCCTACTTATATTTAATAAGCCCCCTGCAGAGGACACATAGCCTTCAGCAACATTTCTTAAATCCTCTTTGCTTTTACACTGAGTCAGTTTGACTCATGTTAAACTTCTGCCCCATAGGCAAAACGGCCTCTCCTCTTTTCAGTCTTCCCTCTTCTCACAATTTTGAATCACAAAATAGCAAGGAAAGACTTTCTGGAGACATCTGAAGAAGAAAATGAGTGGGCAAAATCAAAATTATCTTAAGTGATTGTTAACCACTATCTGATGGTGATAAAATGACCAACATACAAAACTACTTCTACTTTCTCCCATCACATTTTATCAATTTGGATGCCCTTTTAAAAACCATCATTCAGGATCTGCAGCCAGAAAATTGAATCACTGACCAATCAGATTCAAAGGACTGCTAGTTTTGATGGTCACTGGAGTAGGCAATTTTGGAGCACGATGCTCCAAACATTAATAATGAGAAACCATAATACCATTTAAAGTATGACGTACATTTGTATTGCACTTTATAATTTTATGAGTGTTTTCACATGTTATTTAACCCTACTGCCCACAAAAATCTTGTGAGGTTGGCAGATTGAGGCTAGTTGTCTCATGTTTAATAAATGAGGAGACGAAACCACAGGAGGCTGATGTGAGAGGTACTGCAGTGAATGGCTTCAGTCAGAGAGTCAGGTGGGAGCCCTGGTCACCCAGCAGGGAGGCTGAAGATGGGCACAGGAAGGAAGGGCCCCTCTTAGCCCACCCTGCCATAGATTCCAAAGAGGAGAGCATCCCATTTGGTACTGATGCCTTAGCTTGTTGATTCTTGCCATATACCCTTCCAGGCACTTTGTGGACGTCTTATGATACTGACACTAATGGGATTTTATCTGCAAAACTCATTAGCCTAAGAGAAAATTCCAGTAACACTTGTCTTGCCTTTCTTCTTCTCTAATATAAAAAAACACAAATGAGTTAAAGAAAAAAAATTTTTTCTTTTTTGAGAAATGGGGAAGATTTTCTTAGGTTGATTTTTAATAACTAAGGATTGTTAAATATGTCTGTTGTGGTTTTTAGGGCAGAAGGATACCACAGTAAAGTAAGATCTTTTATCCCCCAGTAGAGAGCAATGGTACATTTTATTCAATACATTAAATTACGTAGACATTAGCCACAACATGTTGATTCAGCTTCACAGGAAATGAAAATCAATACCATCTGTGTGGATAGTGGCTCCACATCACCGTAGCACATACTGTAATGTGTTCATTGCGTCTCAGCTCCAAAACCTCACTTCGTTAGAATGATATCATTGTAAATTTTTTAAAAGTCATTTTAATATGCATATAAAAATCCAAATCAAGAAGTAAGTAATAGATTTTGAATCCAGATTTTAAAAGCAATATTCTCCAACTGCTTTGAATTTGCCTCGCATTCGATAACTTTTGAAATTGTCATGAGATACAGATCTTCAAAAGATGTGAGATATGGCCCAAGTGCCTAGCATAGAGTCCAGTGCATAACAAGTGCTCAAAAAATTTTTTTTAATTAATGAATCAGCACAAGATCCACTAATATTTCATAACGTATTACTGGAAAAAAAGAAACCTCAGTGTAAATGTACCCACTGACTGCAAGATGCACAATAATTTTTAAAATTTGAAAAAAAAACCTGTGATTAAGAATTTAGGGAAAGCAGTAGTTGTTTCAGGAGACGCAGGTATAAATGCATTGGAAGTCTGAAGAATAAAGAGTTTAATTTCAGATGGAGGGACTAGATAACTTTTTAAAATTATAGTTATCTGGAGGGGCTGGTAGGATGGGCCCTTTTTATAGAGCTCCAGAATTCCTGTGTAGGAGGGCTTGAAGGTAACAGTCTGGTTGGGAAGAGGATGGGTGAGCAACTAAGGAACTTGTTCTAAAAGTGCATTTGTTTAGCAAGTGTGCTGACTTCTTTAGATTGGATATTTATTACCTGGAGGGCCTGGCTTGAAGTGGAGGTGAAATGGGGTTGATTATGTTGAATTAAACATTTTTCTATTTTGGATATATAGGACTTGATGCCTCGAGCTGTTCCTTGTCTACTCTCCGTTTTTCCAGTTGGCTGTACCTGTTTCACTTTGTTTCATCTCTGGCGGCTCAGGTGGTAAAGAGTCTGCCTGCAATGCAGGAGACCTGGGTTTGATCCCTGGGTTGGGGAGATCCCCTGGAGAAGGGCATGGCAACCCACTCCAGTATTCATCCCCTTCTGGCTTCCTTTAAGATTTTCTCTTTGTCCACAATTTTATTTAGTCCGAATGTGCTGTGCCTAAGTGTAGAGTTTTAGGTACTTTCCTGCATGGTGTTCTCTGAGCTTCCTGGATCTATGGTTTTGTTTCTGTAACTATATTATACTTCATTATAAAACTTTTTTTTAAATCAGATTTAAGTTTTTAAAACATAACAGGTACAACTCTAGTTTCTTTAAATAATTTATAGTTTGAAAAAATTTATCCCCTGCAGCCTCTCCCCATCAACTCCTTTAGGTCATCACAGAGCCTGTCTCTTATACACATCTCGGCTCAGGTGGTAAAGAGTCTGCCTGCAATGCAGGAGACCTGGGTTTGATCCCTGGGTTGGGGAGATCCCCTGGAGAAGGGCATGGCAACCCACTCCAGTATTCGTGACTGGAGAAATCCCTGGACAGAGGAGATGGGCTGTAGCTCATGGGGTTACAAAGAGCTGGACACAACTGAGTGACCATCACTTTCATTCTCACTTTTTAATGTAAAAGACTCAGAATAATCTTAATTGAAAATAATCTCTGTTATATTTATTCTATACTGTTACACTTCATCAGCCTCTTCTATATTCAGGAAATTTCCTGAGCAGACATCTTTGTCTTATCTATCTTCATACCCACAGCATTAGTTAGCACAGAGCCTGGCTATCAGTAGGTGAAAATAAAGCTATTTATGAAAAGGAATGCCCTTACAAAACATGGATGGCATGGTTAATTTTCTGGGGCATGCTTGCATATCAGGTCCTCGTTTGTTTTGTAGACAGAATGATGAAATAAGACCAGAGACCAGAGTCATAAATAAATGTCAGAAGAAAACCTGAGCTAGAATCCAGAGCATTCAAGTCCTGGTAGTGTATTTTGCACCATATTCTTCAAGTTCTAGCAAAAATCACATGGATGGTCCTTGCATATGATTATGTCCTTTGTAGAAACTGTGACATTATTGTGTCGAATCTTGAAAAGTCAGACATGCACCTTAAACTGATTTTTGGAGGGTAGGTTTTGACCTTTCTTGTGACTACTGTTACATGCATGTGAAAGACAAGCTGATGTGGGAGGCTGTGCATTTGTTTTCATGTACTTATATGCTATGGAACCTCATCATTTCTGCTCCTTTAGTCCAAATTTCTTAACCAACTCCTTTCAAACTGGATCTTCAGTATAGCCATTTCAGTTCTATAGCTTCAAAATAAAGTCATTTTAAGCCATTCAAACATGGAGAAAAATATGAACGATTTCTGAAAGCACAAAGCAGCCATTTTCTTCAAACTCCAGTAACTGAAATAACTGAAGAGATTTAGTTCAAATTGCAAATAAATTCGCCTTTGGATTGAGATGAGGCAAGAAAAATATCAGACCCAAAGGTCAAAAGGAACATTTTGGAGTAAGTTATAAACAGAAAATAGGCATTTAGAATGGAAAAGCTGAACTCAACAATAAGATGGGGTCATGGCACCTTGGTAAGTATTTTTTTATTATTTTGTAAAACTCACTGTGTTAACCCAGGACTTTATTTTCACTGAGTCTAATTGAGAATATTTTCGTGATTTTTGTGTGTGCATGTGTGTTTAAAGGACCAGGGAATGATACTTTGTACTTTGTTATGTCTTGTTTCAGAGAAATTTGAAGCTTATAGAAATCTTAGGCTAGATTTCTTCTCTGTTCCCTGCCTCTCCCTAGAAGACTTAAGCCAAAAACTACCACTCTCTGTGGCTGGTATGGCACTAAATTCTCAGGGAAATTAACTGTTTAGAGGAACTCATTTTCCAAAATGCTCAAATTTCTTAGACTTCAAATAGTTCCGGTGGAAATGAATACAAATTGTAACCTTGAAAGGCAGATAAGATGATTAGATGTGCCTGTCAACAGAGAATTAACAGAAGCACATTTGTGATTTATTGGAAAGTGCAAGAGCAATTGGAATGACTCCTCTTATTCCGCAGTTGCATGTTGGAGTTAAATCCTGTGTTTGCTGGAGCTGCAGAAATCTGTAGTATGATATTCATCAGCATTTTAAATGTGTTTATTGAGTGAAAGGTCTCTAACTAGGAATTTGTTCTCATTCCAATGGATGCAGGGTTAAAATGTATTTTTTCACCAGCTACTCAAAAAGAATTCCTAATCCAATGATTCCACTTCTGGCTATTTATCCAAAGAAAACAAAACCATGAATTCAAAAAGATATATGCACCCCAGTGTTTATTTATCATAGCCAAGATATGGAAGAAACCTAAGTGCCCATCCATAGACGGATGGATAAAGAAGATATATACATACACACACAGAGACACACATACAAAACAGAACAGTACTGAGGCATAAAAAGAAATCTTTTGTGACAGTGTGGATGGGCCTAGAGCATATTATGTGAAGTAAGTAAGTCAAAGAAAGAAAAATACTGTATGATTTTACTTATATGTGGAATCTAAAATACAAAAGTGAACAAATATAACCCAACAGAAGAAACAGTCAGAAATACAGAGAAAAAACAGATAGCTGCCAAAGGGGAGAGGAGTAGGAAGAGGAAAGAAATAGCTGAGGGAGATTAGGAAGTACAAACTTCCAGTTACAAAATAAATGAGTCATAGCTACAAAATGTACATTGTGGGAAATATCGTTAATAATTATATAGCTTATTTGTATGATGACAGATGGGAACTAGACTTATGGTGATCATTTTGAAATATATAGAAATATTGAATCACTATGTTGTGCAAATACTCAAACTACCATACAATTGTGCTCATTTCACGTTGGCAAGGTCATGCTCAAAATCCTTCAAGCTAGGTTTTAGCAGTATATGAACCGAGAAAGTCCAGATGTACAAGCTGGATTTAGAAAAGGCGGAAGAACCAGAGATCAAATTGCCAACATTGGCTGGATCATGGAAAAAGCAAAGGAATTTCAGAAAAGCATCTACTTCTGCTTCATTGACTATGCTAAGGCCTGATTGTGTGAATCACAGCAAACTGTGGAAAATTCTTAATGAGAAAGGAATATCAAACCACATCACCTGTCTCCTGAGAAAACTGTAAGCAGGTCAAGAGTAAACAGAATGGGACACAGAACAATCTCTTGTCCTGATTCTCCCACAGCGGCAATGTAGCTTCTAGCAGTACCAGGTGTTGGCCTTTCTGGAACCTGCCAGTCTCCGTGCGTGTACCCTTGCTGTGCCCTGTGCCTGAAATGTCCTGCTCACTAATCTCAGCTTTGAGCCAAGACTCAAACATTACTTCCTGGATAATGGACCACTCTCCTTTCACTCCCAGCATAGACAGGTAAGGCAATCCTCTGATTGTATTTGCTGGTTGGTCTGCATGTGTGAGGAGCAGGTGATGGCACCCCACTCCAGTACTCTTGCCTGGAAAATCCCATGGACAGAGGAGCCTGGTGGGCTGCCATCTGTGGGGCCACACAGAGTTGGACACGACTGAAGCGAGTTAGCAGTAGCAGCAGCTGCATGTGTGATTCCTCAGTAGACTGGAATATCCTTGGGGGCAGGTGCTTTGTGTGTCTGCATTTTTGTAACCCTGAACCTGGCATAGTGCTGTACGTATGGTATGTGTCCTTGAAATATTTACTGAGGGAACAAGTATATTCCTTGCTATAAGTCATAAACATGAAAGACACACGGAGCAGTCTTGAATTCAACCCACATTCTGAAGCAAAGTGAAAGCAGTAAACATTTGTTGTTGCTGAGATTTCAGGGTTACTTGTCAGGCAGCTTTTTTTTTTGCAGCAATAACTGCTAAGAAGCTTTGTGGAACAATTAATTCAGTTCGAGAGTAGAGACATTTTTCATCTAGAATGATAACTGAAGCAGATCTAAAGCAACTGGCCCAGTTGGGAACACGAGGGTTAATGGCTCTGGGAGGGAGGGAGACCGTCCAGAAATAAGAAGAATCAATAGAACGGAAGGTGTGATCGAGACTTCAGAACACCCTTAAGGCGGATGGAAGTGTGCAAAAACAAGAAATCCACTCCAAGGGAACTGTAGGAACACAGTAGCCATGACATTGGACTCTTTAGAAAAGGCATCTTGATCCTATCACAGTATTAGTGCTGTAGTGAGCACTATTTATATAAATGTAATTAAGTAAACCCCATTTATAGTTCTTTTCCCCTCGTGGATATATACTCTACCCAGACTGATCCGGTTGTGAACATTAAATACACACAACCTTTTGTGTGTCAATCATACCTCAATAAAGTTCTTTAAATAAAAAAGAAAGGAAAGAAAAAAAAAGTGGAGGAAAAAAGAAAATAACATAGACAAAAAAAACCAAAGAGGGGAAAAAAAACCCTAAAACTATGTTGAAAGTCCCTCAGGTCATCCAAAACCCACTTCTTGAGCTAGAAATACCAAAGACTTAGGCCAGCCAGGGATATGTATAGGTGCTTGGGATGCCATAAAAATGGCTCTTTCTGAGGTCATGGATGGCAAGAAATGGGTCTCTCAAAGCTAGGGCTAAAACACAGTGATTTTCACACTTTTTTGGTCTCAAGAACCTTTAACTCTTAAGAAAAGGGAGGGAACCCCAAAGAACCTTCTCTTTATGCAAGTTATAGCAACTGGTATTTTCCTGATATAGAAATGAAAACCTATATGATGCTTCATTGATCTTTGCATTTATAGTTTGAACAACTCTTTTAATTTTTGGTTTTTAAAGAGCTCATAAAATCTACACTTAAAACTTAATTCTTCTTCCCTAAACTCTGAATGATTGGTCTCGAAGTGATGACACAACTTAACTGGCATCACGATCCTATATGAAAATGCTCCATTGTGTAAGACACAATAAAGTACATCATTAACATCTATAAAGTTAAGAGGATGACAGCTTTCATCATATTTTCATTTCTTATTTACAGTTTTGTCCAGTTTCTTTGCAGTAGATTCCTCCTTTCCATGACCCCAGATAGTCTGCTATGCCTATTCCTGTATCTTTAAAGGCAGAGACTGCAACTGTGGGGCAAGAAAGCAAAGAAAAAAAAAAAGAAAAAAATTTAGGCGCAACAATCCAGCATGCTTGTGTCTGAATTATTTCAGTGTGCGTAGAGGAATCTGGGTGCTGAGAAGGGCTCCAATACCTAAGGGGAAGGAAGCAAGGAGTTCTTTTACTTATTTCTTCCCTAACAGTCTTTCTTTCTTTCTGTAGATGTGTTTCTGACCTTATCATTTTCCTTCTCTCGGGAGAATTTTTATTTTTTAAACATTTCTTGTTAGGCAGACCTATTGGTGACAAAATCCTTCAATTTTTGTCTGTGAAAGTATTTTTCCTTCACTTTTGAAGGATTTCACTGGATATAGAATTCTAGGTTGGTGTTTTTTTCTCTTTTTTTGCATGCATTTCTGAGAGAAAGCTTGAGAGAAAGTCTTATCCTTGTTGCTCTATAGGTAAGGTGTTTTTTTTTTGTTTTTTTTTTTAACCCCCTTCTGGCTTCCTTTAAGATTTTCTCTTTGTCCACAATTTTATTTAGTCCGAATGTGCTGTGCCTAAGTGTAGAGTTTTAGGTACTTTCCTGCATGGTGTTCTCTGAGCTTCCTGGATCTATGGTTTTGTTTCTGTAACTATATTATACTTCATTATAAAACTTTTTTTTAAATCAGATTTAAGTTTTTAAAACATAACAGGTACAACTCTAGTTTCTTTAAATAATTTATAGTTTGAAAAAATTTATCCCCTGCAGCCTCTCCCCATCAACTCCTTTAGGTCATCACAGAGCACCAAGTTGAGCTCCGTGTGCTCTTGGGCAGCTTCCCACTATTCATCTATTTCACACATGGTGGTGTATATACACCAAGGCTACTCTTTCTATTCATCCCAACTCCATTTCCTGCTGTGGCCACAAGCCCAGTCTCTAGGTCTGCCTCTATTCTTGCCCTGAAAATAGGTTCATCAGTACCATTTTTTCTAGATTCCACACATATATGTTAGTATACAATCTTTGTTTTTCTCTTCCTGACTTACTTTGCTCTATATGACAACTCAATTATTTTTTAAAATAATGACATTAGTTTCTAACTCAATAATGGCTTCCCTGGTGGCTCA
The DNA here is from genome assembly GCA_006410675.1 of Oreotragus oreotragus. NCBI lineage: Eukaryota > Metazoa > Chordata > Mammalia > Artiodactyla > Bovidae > Oreotragus > Oreotragus oreotragus. The sequence continues at coordinate 261,627 of SJYX01024198.1, forward strand.
GAGGTTAAAGCATCTGCCTGGAATGCTCAATAATACTTTATAACATTTTTTCATATTTGGCATTCTTTTTCAATCTTTTTAACATCCTCCTTCACATAAATATCTAAAAAAAACACCTAATTCACTTTATTATTTCTTAAAGAAGTCCAAAACTTCACAGCAGATAAATCTGAGTTAGTCACTTTCCATTACTTTACAATAGCCAAAAAAAGAAAGAACTCCCCCCTCCCAGGCTGAAACTTGACTTAAATTTATTTTAGCTGTAAAAGAGAAAATAAAGATTTTGGGGTTTGTGTGTGTGTGTGCTGACAAAATTCAAAATTATCATAAAATAAATTTATCCTTATAGTCTTAAAAACATGATTGTTTTTAATGATGCAATAGTTGGATATTGGGTAGCTCATGGGAACAGGTATCAGGATAGTGGAGAGGTGGGATCTTGTTCAAAGGGAAGTATTCTCTTGAGCCTTGGTTTTCCATCTGTGAGTATGCACAATACCTGCTCTAACTGACTCTTCACAAAGAAAGAAGAAAAATTCCTGATTTTTGGAACTGTAATAGCCCTGAGAGAGCATGTGACCCTTTTGATGAGAAAACAGAGGCAAAAGTGGGCTGAAAACTTTCTCAAGGGCAAATATCAAGGGAACACACAGAATCACTGTATTTACATTTGGCATTGACAGTGCAAAAAGCTAATGTTTTTATTTTTATAACCCAAGAAAAATTCCTGATTTTTGGAACTGTAATAGCCCTGAGAGAGCATGTGACCCTTTTGATGAGAAAACAGAGGCAAAAGTGGGCTGAAAACTTTCTCAAGGGCAAATATCAAGGGAACACACAGAATCACTGTATTTACATTTGGCATTGACAGTGCAAAAAGCTAATGTTTTTATTTTTATAACCCCAGTGCACCCTGTGTAAACTCATTATAACAGTATGAGCCTTATGAGCCACTTACATTACAATAACATATTTCTGGGACAGAAATCTCCTGCTGGTATGGAAAATGTCTGCTTTTTAAGTGGGATCAATCCCCATCTCCATAAGTCATCCAATAACTTCATTATCAGTTCCTAACATCTTGTCTTTTCAGATAGTTTCAAAATCTTTGGGTATATTTTTTATAATATCTGTAAGCTGAGTCAGGGTCTGTGAACTGAAAGCTAAATTAGGAGTCAGAAAGATGAATAAGAAGGGTATTCTGGACATAACAATCCCAATGGATGAGGGCGCTGAGATGGAAGAGAGTGGTGTGTATTCACTACGAGTCATTTGCTCCTGGACTCATTCTCTTTTGTTAAAAACATTCATCTGTGCTCTTCTTCCTAGAGGCACGAGGAAAAATTTGGTGGGTGGGGAGGATGGGAAGGAGGTGCATCCTCAATTTCTTATCCTTCCAACATTTAATAGAAGTTCTACTGTTCCTGTTGGGCTTCCCTGGTGGCTCAGATGGTAAAGTGTCTGCCTGCAATGCGAGAGACCCGGGTTCGATTCCTGGGTCGGGAAGATCCCCAGGAGAAGGAAATGGCAATCCACTCCAGCACACTTGCCTGGAAAATCCCATGGACGGAGGAGCCTGGTAGGCGACAGTCCATGGGGTCGCAGTGAGTCGGACACGACTGAGCGACTTCACTCACTGTTCCTGTTAAAGATTCTGGAACGTGCCCCATTGTGTTGTTGATTCCACCACACTCTTAGTTCAGGTCATCACTTTTGCCTAATAACTAGATACTCAGATGGTAAAGCGTCTGCCTGCAATGCGGGAGACCCGGGTTCGATTCCTGGGTCGGGAAGATCCCCAGGAGAAGGAAATGGCAATCCACTCCAGCGCACTTGCCTGGAAAATCCCATGGATGGAGGAGCCTGGTAGGCGACAGTCCATGGGGTCGCAATGAGTCGGACACGACTGAGCGACTTCACTCACTGTTCCTGTTAAAGATTCTGGAATGTNCCCAGGAGAAGGAAATGGCAATCCACTCCAGCACACTTGCCTGGAAAATCCCATGGACGGAGGAGCCTGGTAGGCGACAGTCCATGGGGTCGCAGTGAGTCGGACACGACTGAGCGACTTCACTCACTGTTCCTGTTAAAGATTCTGGAACGTGCCCCATTGTGTTGTTGATTCCACCACACTCTTAGTTCAGGTCATCACTTTTGCCTAATAACTAGATCACAATCAGCTTTTTAACAAGCTCACTGACCTCAACCAACTGACTCTCCACAAACATCATGTTTCTCAGTCACTTAAATGCTTTCCACCTAGGGACCAAGTTCTTTAGCATGGCATTTAAGGCTGATTCCCAGAGCCCACTCTGTGCTTGCCCTTTTCTCCTGCCCTCTGAGCATTCACACTGCTCTAGTTTACTGGCCATCGCTGAGTCATCTTTTGGTGAGGCCCTCCTTGTCCTCTCCCTTTTCTCACATGGATAATAACAAATTAACCTTTTCTCTCCCTCCTTCCCTCTTTTCCTCCCTCCTTCACTTATTCATTCCACAAATGTGTACTGACACGCCTCTATATGCCAGTCATTGAAGGTGCAAAAAAGTCCTGTCCTCATAGACCGTATACCTCTGTGTGTTTCTGCTGGGGGTGAGAGAGATTGAGTGTATTACCTAATAAATAATGCTGCATGTTAGAAGATGATACGTGCTGTGGAGAAATAGTAAGCTGTAAATGGAAGGGGAGGATGCAGGGGGACATGTCATTTTAAACGGAGTGGCCAGAGTAGGCTGCACACTTTGAAGAAGGCATTTCAGCAAAGAATAGGATGAAGTGAGGAAGGGAACCATGTGCTTATTTGGAGAAAGGATATTCCAGGCAGAAGGAACAGCCAGTGCTAAGGTTTGGTGTGTTCAATGAGCAGCAAGATAGCTAGCGCCTCTGGGACACAGTGAGTGAGGAGGACGCAGAAGAAGAGCTCACAGAGGTCCCCCCGGAGTTCCCCCAGGGACTCAGCAAGCGTCTAGGCAGTGGTGAAGACTTCAGGGTTTATGCTGAGAGAAACTGGGAGCCAGTGAAGGCCCTGGAGAAGAAAGGAGACATTATCTGATATATATTTGAAAGAGGCAGTAGGGAGACCAGTTAAGAGGCTGTTAGAGTGACGCCATAGGTAGAAGGTGATAGCCTGGACCAGGCGGCAACAGAGGCTGATGGTGATTTATCAGATACTGGGAGTGTGTATTTTTTTCACTTTAAACAAATTATCATTAAATAAACTTGACTCTTTTGGTATACAGTTCAGTGGATATTAATACACATACAGATTTATATAGTTACTACCACCATCTGAATATAGAATAGTATCCTAAACTCCTAAAGCTCTCTCAGCCTAACCCTTGTCAAATAATGTTCTCTATCACTATAGTTTGGTATTTTTAAGAATGTCACATAAATAGAATCATATATTAACATTTTGAGACTGGCTTCTTTCACTTGGTACAATGCCTTTGAGATTCATTTCAGCTGTTGCTTATATTCATAGTTTGTTCTTTTTCATCAGTGAGTATTATTTTACTATATGGCTGTACCACAATGTTTTTATCCATTCACTTGGTAAAGAGCAGTGGGTTGTTTCCAGTTTGGGGTTTTATAAACACTGATTATAAACAGTGATTATAAACACTGCTACTATAAAAGTTAGTGTATAGGTGTTTGAACATACATTTTTATTTCTCTGGGATATACTCAATGATACAAATGCTAGGTCTTATGGTTATTACATATTTAACTTCATAAGAAACTGCCAGCCCCAGAGGCTGAACCATGTTACAGTCCCATTAGGAAAGTATGAAAGTTCTAGTTGCTTTACATTCCTTACATTTACAGCATCTGGTGTTGTCTGTATTTTTTTTATTTTAGTCATTCTAATAAGTACATAACAGTATTTAATCTTGGTTTACATTTGTACCTCCCTTATTTGAGAATTTGGGAATCAGGTGGTTCAGTGGTAAAGAATCTGTCTGCCAATTCAGGAGATGCAGGGGATTCAGGTTCGATCCCTGGGTAGGGAAGATACCCTGAAGGAGGAAATGCCAACTGGCTCCAGTATTCTTGCCTAATCCCACTATAGTATTCTTGCCTGAAAAATCCATGGCAGAGGAGCCTGATAAGTTCCATGGGTCCATGGGTCACAGAGTTGGACACGACTGAGGGACTCATTACAGGTGAATTCTATCAAACATTTTGAGAAGAGTTAACATTTAGAGGAGAGTTCTGAAACTCCTCCAAAAAACTGCAGAGGAAGGAGCACTCCAAAAATCATTCTATGATTTGAAAACCAGACGAAAATATCACAAAAAAAGAAAATTGCAGGCCAATGTCAGTGATGAGCATAGATGCAAAATTACTCAACAAAATGCTAGCAAACCAAATCCAACAATCCATTCGAAGGGTACATCATGATCAAGTGAGATTTATCCCCAGAATGCAAGTATTCAATATCTGCAAATTGATCAGTATGATATACCATTAACAAATTGAAGAATAAAAACCATATGACCATTAATAGATACAGAAAAATCTTTTGACAAAATTCAACAACCATTTATGATAAAAGTCTCCAGATAGTGGGAACAGAGGGAACTTACCTCAACATAACAAAGTCCATATATGACAAACCCACAGTTTACATCATTCTCAGTGGTGAAAGGCTGAACACATTCCCTCTAAGATCAGGAACAAGGCAAGGAATCCACTGCCACCACTTTTATTCAACACAGTTTTGGAAGTCCTAGCCACAGAAATCAGGAAAGAAAAAGAAATAAAATGAATCCAAATTGGAAAAGAAGAGTAAAACTGTCACTGTTTGCAGATGACATGATACTATACATAGAAGACTCTAAAGAGTCTCCCAGAAAACAACTGGAGCTCATAAATGAATTTGGTAGACTTGTAGGATACAAAATTAATACACAGAAATCTCTTGCATCCCTATACACTAACAATGAAAGATCAGAAAGAGAAATCAAGGAAACAATTCCATTTACCATTGCACCAAAAAGAACAAAATACTTAGGAATAAGCTCACCAAAGGAGACAAAAGATTCTGAAAACTATAAGATGCTGATGAAAGAAACTGGATAAGACAGAAATATATGGAAGAATATATTATGCTCTTATATGCTAAAATTACTATATTACTCAAGACAATCTACAGATTCAATGCAATCCCTATCAAATTACCAAGGGCATTTTTTCACAGAATTGGAACAAAAATATTCTAAAATTTATATGGAAACACAAGGCTCTGAATAGACAAAACAATCCTGAGAAAGAAAAACAGAGCTGGAGGAATCAGATGCCCTGATTTCAGACTATACTACAAAGCTACAGTCATCAAAATAGTATGATACTGGCACAAAAACAGACACATAGATTAATGGAACAAGATGAAAAGCCTAGAAATAAGCCCCACCCTCTTACCATCAATTAATCCATGACAAACGAGGCAAGAATATACAGAGAAAAGACAGTCTCTTCAATAACTGGTGTTGGGAAAACCAGACAGCTACACATAAAAGAATGAAATTAGAACATACTCTAACATCATATACAAAAATAAACTCAAAATGGATTATAAACCTAAATGTAAGACTGGATACTATAAAACTACTATAGGAAAACAGTAGTTTTGATATAAATCACATAATATTCTTTTGGTTCTATTTCCTAGAGTAATGGAAACAACAACAAAACAAATGGACATAATTAAATTTAAAAGCTTTTGCACAGCAAAGGAAACCGTAAACAAAACAAAAAGACAGCCTGCAGACTGGGAGAAAACCTCTGCAAATGAAGCAACCCACAAGGGATTAATGTCCAAAATATGCAACCATCTCATGCAGCTCTATGTCAAAAGAACAAACAGCCCGATTATAAACTAGGCAGAAGATTTAGACAGACGTTTCTTTAAAGACAACATACAGATGGTAAAAAGCAAGCAAAAAGATGTTCAGTCACTAATTATCAGAGAAATGCAAATAAAAACTACAGTGAGGTATACCTCATGCCAGTCATTATCAAAAAAATCTCCACACAGAGAGTATGGAGAAAAGGGAACTCTCCTACACTCTTGGTGGAAAAGTAAACTGGTACAACTGCTATGGAGAACAATATGGAGGTTCCTTAAAAAACTAAAAATAGAGTTACTATATGATCCAGCAATCCCACTCCTGGGCATATACCTGGAGAAAACCATAATTTGGAAAGATATATACACCTCAACGTTCATTTCATCACCATTTACAATAGCCAAGACATGGAAGCAACCTAAATATCTATCAAAAGAAAAATGGATAAAGAAGATTTAGTACTTATATACAATGGAACATTCAGTTCAGTTCACTCGCTCAGTCATGTCCGACTCTTTGCGACCCCATGAATCACAGCACGCCAGGCCTCCCTGTCCATCACCAACTCCCGGTGTTCACTCAGACTCATGTCCATCGAGTCAGTGATGCCATCTAGCCATCTCACCCTCTGTCATCCCCTTCTCCTCCTGCCCCCAATCCCTCCCAGCATCAAAGTCTTTTCCAATGAGTCAACTCTTCGCATGAGGTGGCCAAAGTACTGGAGTTTCAGCTTTAGCATCATTCCTTCCAAAGAAATCCCAGAGCTGATCTCCTTCAGAATGGACGGGTTGGATCTCCTTGCAGTCCAAGGAACTCTCAAGAGTCTTCTCCAACACCACAGTTCAAAAGCATCAATTCTTTGGCACTCAGCCTTCTTCACAGTCACATCCATACATGACTACTGGAAAAACCATAGCCTTGACTAGACAGACCTTAGTTGGCAAAGTAATGTCTCTGCTTTTGAATATGCTATCCAGGTTGGTCATAACTTTTCTTCCAAGGAGTAAGCGTCTTTTAATTTCATGGCTGCAGTCACCATCTGCAGTGATTTTGGAGCCCAAAAAAATAAAGTCTGACACTGTTTCCACTGTTTCCCCATCTATTTCCCATGAAGTGATGGGACCGGATGCCATGATCTTCGTTTTCTGAATGTTGAGCTTTAAGCCAACTTTTTCGCTCTCCTCCTTCACTTTCATCAAGAGGCTTTTTAGCTCCTCCTCACTTTCTGCCATAAGGGTGGTGTCATCAGCATATCTGAGGTTATTGATATTTCTCCCGGCAATCTTGATTCCAGCTTGTGTTTCTTCCAGTCCAGCGTTTCTCATGATGTACTCTGCATATAAGTTAAATAAGCAGGGAGACAATATACAGCCTTGACGTACTCCTTTTCCTATTTGGAACCAGTCTGTTGTTCCATGTCCAGTTCTAACTGTTGCTTCCTGACCTGCATACAGATTTCTCAAGAGGCAGGTTAGGTGGTCTGGTATTCCCATCTCTTTCAGAATTTTCCACAGTTTATTGTGATCCACACAGTCAAAGGCTTTGGCATAGTCAATAAAGCAGAAATAGATGTTTTTCTGGAACTCTCTTGCTTTTTCCATGATCCAGCGGATGTTGGCAATTTGATCTCTGGTTCCTCTGCCTGTTCTAAAACCAGCTTGAACATCAGGGAGTTCACGGTTCACATATTGCTGAAGCCTGGCTTGGAGAATTTTGAGCATTACTTTACTAGCGTGTGAGATGAGTGCAATTGTGCGGTAGTTTGAGCATTCTTTGGCATTGCCTTTCTTTGGAATTGGAATGAAAACTGACCTTTTCCAGTCCTGTGGCCACTGCTGAGTTTTCCAAATTTGCTGGCATATTGAGTGCAGCACTTTCACAGCATCATCTTCCAGGATTTGAAACAGCTCAACGGGAATTCCATCACCTCCACTAGCTTTGTTCTTAGTGATGCTTTCTAAGGCCCACTTGACTTCACATTCCAAGATGTCTGGCTCTAGATTAGTGATCACATCCTCATGATTATCTGGGTCGTGAAGATCTTTTCTGTACAGTTCTTCTGTGTATTCTTGCCACCTCTTCTTAATATCTTCTGCTTCTGTTAGGTCCATACCATTTCTATCCTTTATCGAGCCCATCTTTGCATGAAATGTTCCCTTGGTATCTCCAATTCTCTTGAAGAGATCTCTAGTCTTTCCCATTCTGTTGTTTTCCTCTATCTCTTTGCATTGATTGCTGAAGAAGGCTTTCTTATCTCTTCTTGCTATTCTTTGGAACTCTGCATTCAGATGCTTATATCTTTTCTTTTCTCCTTTGCTTTTCGCCTCTCTTCTTTTCAGTGCTATTTGTAAGGCTTCTCCAGACAGCCATTTTGCTTTTTTGCATTTCTTTTCCATGGGGATGGTCTTGATCCCTGTCTCCTGTACAATGTCACGAACCTCATTCCATAGTTCATCAGGAACTCTGTCTATCAGATCTAGGCCCTTAAATCTATTTCTCACTTCCACTGTATAATCATAAGGGATTTGATTTAGGTCATACCTGAAAGGTCTAGCGGTTTTCCCTACTTTCTTCAATTTAAGTCTGAATTTGGTAATAAGGAGTTCATGATCTGAGCCACAGTCAGCTCCTGGTCTTGTTTTTGTTGACTGTATAGAGCTTCTCCATCTTTGGCTGCAAAGAATATAATCAATCTGATTTCGGTGTTGACCATCTGGTGATGTCCATGTGTAGAGTCTTCTCTTGTGTTGCTAGAAGAGGGTGTTTGCTATGACCAGTGCATTTTCTTGGCAAAACTCTATTAGTCTTTGCCAAGACTAAGTGCAGGTGGATGCAGCCCAGAAGAGCTATCCCATGTCCGAGGTCAGGAGCAGCAGCCTAGAGTGCCAGGCTGTGACGGCACAGGAACGGCCGAGAGGAGCTACCCCGCGTCCGAGGTCAAGGGCGGCAGCTGAGAGGAGCTACCCAGCGTCTGAGGTCAGGGGTGGCGGCCGAGAGGAGCCACATTTACTCAGTCATAAAAAAGAATATAGCCATTTGCAGCAACATTGGCGTCCCACTCCAGCACTCTTGCCTGGAAAAATCCCATGGACAGAGGAGCCTGGTAGGCTACAGTCCATGGGGTTGCTAAGAGTCAGACATGACTGAGCGACTTCACTTTCTCTTTTCACCTTCATGCACTGGAGAAGGAAATGGCAACCCACTCCGTATTCTTGCCTGGAGAATCCCAGGGACGGGGGAGCCTGGTGGGCTGCCGTCTACGGGGTCACAGAGTCGGACACGACTGAAGCGACTTAGGAGCAGCAGCAGCAGGACTGACCTAGAGATTACCATACTAAGTGAATTAAGCCAGAAAAAGAAAGACAAGTACTCTATAATATCACTTGTGTGTGGAATCTAAAATATGGCACAAATGAACTTATTTACAAGGGAGGAATGGACAAATTGGGAGACTGGGATTCACACAGATACACTGCTATATATAAAAGAGATGACTAATAAGGATCTACTGGAGAACTCTATTCAATACTCTATAATGACATATATGGGAAAAGAATCTAAAAAAGAGTGGATATATGTATATGTATAATTGATTAACTTTGCTGTACAGTGGAAACTAACACTGTAAACCAACTGTACTTCAATAACAATTTAAAAAAAAGAAACTGCCAGACTATTTTCCAGAGGGACTGTGCCATGTAACATTCCCATTAGCAAAGTAGGATGCTTATAGTTGCTCTACATTCTTGTCAGCATCTGTTGTCAGTATTTTTTATTTTACCAATTTTAGTAAGTGCATAAATTGAAGAAGGAAATGGTAGAATACCATGGAGAATACCATGGATAGGGGAGCCTGGCAGGCTACAGTCCATGGGGTCACAAGAGTCGGATACGGCTGCAACTAACCCATCACCACCGATGAGTGCACAATAGTATTTCATCATGGTTTACATTTGTGCCTCCCTAATTTGCATTTCCCTATGCACTTATTAGAATGGCTAATGATGTTGAACATCTTTCATGTAAATGCATGTTATATATCCTCTTTGGTGGAATTTATAGTGAATTCTTTTGTTCATTAAAAAAAAATTGAGTTGCTTATTATACTACCGTTGAGCATTGAGAATTCATACTCTGGATAGATGGTGGTCTTTGACATATTTTTGCAAGCATTTTCCCTCCAGTCTCCAGCTTGTCTGTTCATTCTGTCAACTTTTACAGAGTAACATTTTTTAAATTAAAGTTTGAGATAATTGTAGGTTTATATACAGTTTCAAGAAATAATGCAGAGGAATCCCACAAACCCTTTACTTGGTGTCAGCCAGTGGTACTGTGTTGTGCTTAGGTGCTCACTCACGTCAGACTCTTAGACTCTGGAGCCTGCCAGGCTCCTCTGTCCGTGGGATTCTCCAGACAAGAATACTGGAGTGGGTTGCCATGCCTTCCTCCAGCGGATCTTCCCGACCCAAGGATTGAACCCAGGTCTCCCATATTACAGCGGGTTCTTTACCGCCTGAGGCAGCAGGGAAGCCCACGGTAATAGCCTGCAGAATTGTTCAATATACAAGCAGAATGTTGACATTGAAATAGTCAAAACCCAGCACCGTTCTGTCTCCACAGGCTCTCTCGTGTGTAGCCTTATCCCCTCCCCTCCCAGTCCTACTTCCTCCTTAACCCTGGTCACTACTAATCTCTTTTCTATTTCTATAAATGTGTTGCTTCAAGATTGTTCCATAAAATAGAATTACACAATACGTAGCTGTTAAGATTTATTTTTTCCACTCAACAAAATTTCACGGATATTCATCCAAGTTGCTGTTCAATAATTTGTTCCATTTTTGTTCCTTTTTGTTACTGAGTGGTATATTCCATGATATGCATGTACCATAAATTTGTTTAACAATTCATCCATTGAAGGACATCGAAACTGTTTTCAGTTTTCTTGTTGTTAGGTCACTAAGTCAGTCCAACTCTTTGCGACTTCATGGACTGCAACACACCAGGTTTCCCTGTCCTTCACTATCTCCTGGAGTTTGCTCAAATTTGTGTCCACTGAGTCAGTGGTGCTATCTTGACCGTCTCATCCTCTGCTGCTCACTTCTCCTTTTGTTTTCAATCTTTCCCAGCATCAGGGTCTTTTCCAGTGAGTCGGTTCTTTACATTGGGTGGCCGAAGTATTGGAGCTTCAGCATCAGTCCATACAAAGAATATTCAGGGTTGATTTCCAGTAGGATTGACTGGTTTGAATTCCTTGCAGTCCAAGAGACTCTCAAGAGTCTTCTCCTGTACCATAATTAAAAAGCATCAGTTCTTTGATGCTCAGCTTTCTTTGTGGACCAGCTCTCATATCTGTACATGACTACTGGAAAAACCATAGCTTTGACCATCCAGACTTTTGTCAGCAAAGTGACAGCTTAACTTTTTAATATGCTGTCTAGGTTTATCATAGGTCTCCTTCCAAGGAGCAAGCTTTTAATTTCATGGCTGCAGTTACCATCACAAGTGATTTTGAAGACCAAGAAAACAAACAAAATCTGTTTCCAGTTTTATTATATTATGAACAAAGTTGCTAGGAATATTTATAAACAGTTTTTATGTGATAAATTTTCATTTCTCTAAGATAAATACCCAAAAGTGTAATTGGTTGATGACAAAGTGGTTGCATATTTACCTTTTGAAGAAATTATCAAACTGCTTTTCAAGGTGGCTGTACCAATTTGCATTTTCATCAGCAATACAGTGGTCTAGTCTCTCTGCATCACTGTCCACATTTGGTGCTCACTATTTTTCATTTCTTCCCTCGTAGCTCAGTGAGTAAAGACTCTGCCTGAAAGGCAGGAGACCCAGGTTCGATTCCTGGGTCGAGAAGATCCCCTGGAGAAGGAAATGGCAACCCACTCCAGTATTCTTCCTGGAGAATCCTAAGAACAGAGGAGCCTGGCAGGCTGCAGTCCATGGGGTCACAAGAGATGGACACAACTTAGCAAATGAACCCCCACCATTTTTCATTTTTGTCATTCTGGTAAGTGTGTAGTGATATCTCATTGTGGTTTTAATTGCATTTACCGAATCACAGCTAATGTTGTGCTCTTATTTGCCAATTGTATATTCTTTTTGGTGAAATGTCCATACATGTCTTTTTCCCATTTTCTAATTAGATTGCTTTTTTTTTTTTCTGTCGAGCTTTGGGAGTTCTTTATTCTGAATAATAGTCTTTTGACAGATATGTGGTTTGCATATCTTGTGTTTGTATTCTCTTTTTTTAGAACAGCATTTAAAAACTTCTCAGCTTTACTGAGATATAATTGACATATAAAATTGGTAAGTTTAAGGCAGCTTCCCTCATAGCTCAGTTGGTAAAGAATCTGCCTGCAATGCAGGAGACACTGCTTTGATTCCTGGGTCAGGAAGATCTGCTGGAGAAGGGATAGGCTGCCCACTCCAGTATTCAGGTCTGGAGAATTCCATGGACTGTATAGTCCATGGGGTCACAAAGAGTTGGACATGACTGAGTGACTTTCACTTTCAAGTTTAAGGTATGCTGCTGCTGCTGCTGCTAAGTCACTTCAGTCGTGTCCGACTCTGTGTGACCCCATAGACGGCAGCCCACCAGGCTCCCCCATCCCTGGGATTCTCCAGGCAAGAATACTGGAGTGGGTTGCCATTTCCTTCTCCAATGCATGAAAGAGAAAAGTGAAAGTGAAGTCGCTCGGTCTGTCCGACTGTTAGCGACCCCATGGACTGCAGCCCACCAGGCTACTCCGTCCATTGGATTTTCCAGGCAAGAGTACTGGGGTGGGGTGCCATTGCCTTCCCCGAGTTTAAGGTATACAGTGTGATAATTCAATATATGTATATATTGCAAACATTTTAAATCTTGATGAAATTTATCTATTTTTTCGTACATTTAAAATTTGTATCTGTGGTGCATTTTGAGTTATTTTTTGCATATACTATGAAGTTCAAGTTGAGGTTCATATGGGGGCATATGGATATCCAATTGATCCAACACCATTTGTTGAACAAACTATCTTTTTCCATTGAATTCCCCCAGGAACCTTGTCAAAAATCATTTGGTCATTTTTTGGTGTGAGATCTGGTTCTCTGTTCTATGCTCGGTTGCACTTATCCATGTGTCTATAATTTATCTCTTCATCAACACTACACTGTCCTAATTACCATAGATGTCTAGTGAGTTGTAACATTGGTTAATAGGATTCCTTCAGTTTATTCTTCTTTTTCAAAATTGATTTTCTATTCTAGGTCCTTCGCCTTCTCAAAAACCTTTAAAAATAAATTTTTCTATATCTAAAAAAATTCTTGCTGCCATGTTGACTGGGAATTTTATTAAATCTCTAGATTAGTTTGGTAGCGCATTGACATCGTTAGTATATTTATTCTTCTAATCCATGAACACTGTATGTTTTTATATTTATTCAGGCCTTTTTCATTTCTTTCATTGGAGTTTTGCAATTGTCAGCATATAGGCTCTATCATATGTTATACTTAGGTATAAACATAACAACGCATTTTAAAATCTTTAAAAATTTCTAATTATTTACTTGTTTGCTTTTGGCTGTGCTGGGTCTTCGTTACCATGCAGACCTTTCCCTAGTTGTGGTGAATGGGCTTCTCAGCGTGGCGTGGTGCATGAGCTCTAGAGCATTAGCTCAGTGGCTCTGGTGCACGGGCTTAGCTGCTCCACAGCATGTGGAGTCTTCTCAGATCAGGGGTCAAACTCATCTCCTGCACTGGCAGATGGATTCTTCCCCATGGAGCCACCAGGGAAGCCCCTAACATAGCATTTCAAACCTAACGTTGTTCCTGAAGCTGTAGTCAATAATTATGTATTTAATTGCCTTACATAGATTACACATATTAAAGCTATAGTTTCCAATTGTCGTTGCTACCAGATAAAATATATTGGTTTTTTACCTGTTGATCTCATATCCTACCACCTTGTTAGAGTCACTTTATGGTATTAGGAAATGTTTTATTTTTAGAATCTTTGGGTTTTCTTATAATCTTATAAACCTCATATGATCATGTCACCTCAAGTTATAAACAGTTTTATTTCTTCCTTTATAATGTATATGGTGGTGGTGTAGTCGCTAAGCCTGCCAGGATCCTCTGTCCCTGGGATTTCCCAAGTAAGAATACTGGAGTAGGTTGCTGTTTCCTTCTTCAGGGGATCTTTCTGACCCAGGGATAAAACTCAGGTCTCCTGCATTGCAGGCATATTCTTTACTGACTGGGCCACCAGGGAAGCTCGTAATGTGTATGCCTTTATTTTTTCATGCCTTATCACAAGTAGGGGCTTTCCTCATAGCTCAGTTGGTAAAGAATCTGCTTGCAATGCAGGAGACCCCAGTTCGATTTCTGGGTTGGGAAGATCCACTGGAGAAGGGATAGGCTACCCACTTCAGTTGTTGGGCTTCCCTTGTGAATCAGCTGGTAAAGAATCTTCCTGTAATACGGGAGATCTGGGTTTGACCTCTGGGTTGGGAATAGCCCCTGGAGAAGGGAAAGGCTACCCACTCCAGTATTCTGGCCTGGAGAATGCCATGGAGTGGATAGTCCGTGGGGTTGCAAAGACTCGGACACGACTGAGTGACTTTTATTATCACAAGTGGCAGTTAAGAGTGGTATTAACTGACATCTTTGCTTTGTTCCTGATCTGAAGGAGAAACTATTCAGACTTCCACCATTAAATATGATAATAGCTATAGGCTTTTAGATGTCCTTTATCAGTTTGAGGAAATTTCCTTCTATTCCCTATTTGACGAAAAATTTTATCAGGAATTGATGTTTAATTTTGTCAAATGCCTTTTCTGCATCAACAGTTATAATTATATGGATTTTCTTCTTTGACTGATTTTCAAGTATTACAACTTCAGCCTTGCATTTCAAGTTTAAAATCCACTTGTTTATGTTGCATCATTCTTTTTACTTATTGATAGATTTGTTAATATGTTGGTGAGGTTTTTTTTGTTCGGGTTTATGAGACGCTAACTTTGGTAAGCCGCTCAGTCAGTCTTTGCCTTCAGAAAGCTTCCATAAGCCTCTCATCCTTCTCCATCAGAGAGCAGACAGACTGAAAACCAAGAATGGGCCTAGGTTTTAGAAAAGTCACAAGATCCAAAATATTTGAAAACAATGATCTTTTACAGACTGGAAGACAGGAAAAAATCCTGCAGTTCTTCAACTGCATTAGTGAAATTAAGAGCTACACATTTAGGGTTGTATGTTTTTAACACAAACAAGATGAAAAATAAGATGAAGAAACAAGGTTTATGGTTCAGTGTTAAATTGTTGTTGTTCAGTTGCTAAGTCATGTTCGACTCTCTGTGAGCCCGTGGGCTGCAGCACACTGGGGCTTCTCTGTCCTCCACTTTCTCCTAGAGTTTGCTCAAATTAATGTCCATTGAGTCGACGATGCAATCCAACCATTTCATGCTCCTCACCCATTTCTCCTCCTGCTCTCAATCTTTCCCAGCACCAGGGTTTTTTCCAATGAGTCAGTTCTTCGCATCAGGTGGTCAAAGTATTGGAGGTTCAGCTTTAGCAACAGTCCTTCCAGTGAATATTCAGGGTTGATTTCCTTTAGGATTGACTGATTCGATCTCCTTGCTGTCCAGGGGACTCTCAAGAGTCTTCTCCAGCACCACAATTCAAAAGTATCAGTTCTTTGGCACTCAGCCTTCCTTATGGTCCAGCTCTCACATCTTACATGGCTAATGGAAAAGCCATAGTTTTGACTGTATGGAACTTTGTTGGCAATGTTAAATTACCTACTTGAAAAAACAGACATTGTATTGATGAAAACTACAGTTTGGAGGAAGGAGAAATAAATATAAACTCATCATCCATGGGGATAATTTAAAATCTTAGATGAAAATTCTCTGATGGTCCAGTGGTTAGGACTCCACACTTCCACTGCTGAGGGTGTGGGTTCAATCCCTGGTTGGGAAACTAATATCTTACATCTTGGCTGCAAGGCCAAAAAAAATTTTTTTTAATATATTAATAAATAAAATAAAATCTTGCAGTCAGACAGTGGAAGACTTAAAACAGGAGCCAAGCCTATTGACATATTAGTACAAACTAATCAAAAAGACTGTTAAGAAACAAGAAGAAACAGCATCATGGAAACCGTTATGATATTCAGAGTTCCTATAAAGGACAAGAGGAGTTTATTCACTGTAGAGAAGAAAATCCCTTGTAAATTCATTAAGGCAGTTAAAAGTTACAGATGCAAGGATCTTAGATCTTTGCAGGAGTTCTGAAATCCTACAATGGCTGTGAAAACCATGCTGAGAAAGTGACACTAATCATCTACAGTCGTTTAGATCAGAGGGAAAGTCAAGGAAGATGAATAAACCACAGGTTACTGTTGAATCCTAAAAACTCAGAAGAAAATGGATCAAAAATTTGAGATTGACAGATGTGTCAATCAGATTGGAAGTATCTAAACAAGTGCAAATGGAACTATAAGAAAATCACAAAAGAAAAGATAAAAATCAAAAGGTTTTGAAAACCCTACAGGATGCTATAAAAGGAAAGGATATTAATACAGACCATTACAAAGGATGAGTCTGTAGAGCTGACCAAGATTACGAAGAAAATCTCTCTGGAGTGAGAATGGTGAAAAGGGACACAAAGATTGGAGGATATGGGCTCAGGGTATATAGTCTGGGGGCTTCGAGCTAGCTCACCACATGCAGGGAATTAAAGAGAGGGTGGCTGACAGAGAAGAATAAAACGTTATTAGGGAATGTGTCTCTCTGTGCCAAGTGCTATCTTCTGAATCCAAACAAGTGGCTGAATGAAGGGAAGATTTGCCGTTGGATGAAGAGCCTTTAAAAGGGACATGGCTGAATCACAGGAATCAGACCCTGGCAAATGCCTGTTGGGTGACGGAGTTCACCAGCTATCTCATCGCACTGTCGCTCCCAGCAGGAGGTTGGCAAATGCTGTGTCCAGTCAAGTTCCAGGCTAGCAGAACAGAGCCTTGCGCACAGCAGGCAACTTTCAATTACTATATAAAAAACGGGACGCTAATACTCATGTATTAACCATTTTTGACAGACAGAATAGAAGTTTAGGCACTTTGGAATAACAGTAGAGAGTTTCTAAGGAAAGTGTTCAGGAAAACAGTATACACTCACTATAACTGCAAGTGAAAACAAATAAAAGACCAGGAAGAGAGGAGGATATCTGAAGTAACAGTCAGAAATAAGGGACTAGCGACTTCAGAGGTGTCTTGGTGAAACTATAAGAGGGTAGATATTTAGTACAGTGGAAAGGACACCATCAGCGCTGACAACCAGCTTGAACGAAAGACTTGTCCTAATGCAAAATAAAATCTAATCTGGAAAACCGATGCTGTTCTTTAGTCGCTTCAGTCGTGTCCGACTCTGTGCAACACTAAGAACTGTAGCCCGCCAGGTCTCTCTGTCCACGGGATTCTCCAGGCAAGAATGCTACTGCAATGGGTTGCCATTTCCTTCTCCAGGGGATCTTCCCAGCCCAGGGGTCGAACCCGGGTCTCCTGCATTGCAGGCAGATTCTTTACCATTTGAGTCGCCAGGGAATACTGACAAGTCCTCCAGTATTCCATGCATGTTTAATATTGTTCAAGAGGACATATCAGGATAGAGTGTTTATTGATAATGATGGTGGGGTGGGATCGTGATGTATAGTTGTAGAATTTTAGTTTTGTTCTAGAAACCACTCCCCTCCCTGCAAGGTACAAAATAGAAATCTCCTCTGCTATTTTGCACAGGGAGAAGACAGAGGGAAGTGGCCACAACAGTTCTCAAGCAAACTTAAAGCAAAAATAGAGAGCAGGCATTCCCAGCCTCTTAGGTAACCAAGACAAAGTTTTCCTGAGGAAGCTGGGAAGAAGCAAACATCCTTAAAAATGCTATTAATAGACAATATACTCCCTGCTTCAAGGGAACTTGGAGCAACTGCAGCTTCAGTGACTGAGCAAACCCACCCTCGAGAGCCCTGGTGGGAGAAAGAAAGCAGCGGAACTCAGAGGAAAAAAGAACTCGATCCCCAGGTCTCGGATTAACGACTCCGAGCTAAGAGCTTCACACCTTCCCTGGCAGCTAAGAGCCCTGCAATCATCAGAATCTCATCCGAAGTAAAGCGTCTGAAAACGATTATTCATAAATATGTGTGTGTATACATATACTGTATAGGTAGAGTTTATAGCATAGTTCTCATTCCTTAGGATGGGCACTTCTGTTGTGTTCCTAACAAAGTCATCTGTTGCTAAAAATAAATACCTGAACGGCAAATCCTGATTATATTGAAAAATTCTCAGCTAAAATTCTATGTAGAGGTAGAAAAATTTAGGACTCTATTGGAACTACAGATGATATTCTGGCAAACTGCAACTAAATCCACAATCTTGTCAGCGAGGATGAAGTTTTTAGTAAATAACAGTGTTGGTTTCCTGGGACATTATTTTCACTTTTATCTGTATTAAAACTCATCTGAAGTTAATTTAGAGATTTGAAATTTCTCAGTCAGAATAGAGCTGTAGGAGTATTGTTCTGTGGGTCATATCCCTACATATGTATGTTGCTATATCTCATTGACCCTTATTGCCCACATCTCTCATGGAGACATGAGTTTGTGGTTGCAGTCAATCATCTTAAGTCATGCAATCACAGACTTTATTCTTAGCTATATTCCATACTTGCCATGTAATGGGTGAAAAAGAAAACTAAAAGCGTCTTAGTTTATGTATTTGTTTAACTAGATATTCCCCAGCCTTGGAAAGCCGCAGTGAAGGCTAACAGGCAAATACAAAGCACTTTAAAACACAACAACGAGCGTAATAACAGAAACAACAATGTGCTAGGGTTCAAAACAAAACCAGTGATCACTGTAGCCCTGTATTTGCCGAAACTGCAAGAGAGAGGAAAACTTCATTTTGTTCCTTTAAGTGGGGAGGAGAATTTCATCCTTAAAACTATGGATGTTTCCCTGAAAGTCCCATGACTTGCAGGGTTAAAGATATTCTAAATTATTCTATTAGCAATAGTAACTAAAACCCATCAAAGCCCGATCTTGACAAATTAGGTGATTGTACATGGATCTGTTGAATATTTTTCAGAACTGGCAACAGTAGCATTTTAAAAATTGTGCCATCCAAACTGTGTCATATCATCAACTGATTTCTGACTTATAATAAATGACTGTAATTTACCTGGTCCCTTTAACACGTTTGCTAATGTTACAGCAAATATTGTTAATATGAGTCATTAAAATGTATTGAAAACATCATGATTTACTTTTCTTTGATTTTCTTCACTTATATATAGTATGTATCAAGTTTAGGCTTCTATAGCCAATTATATATTAAATATTATAAATATCAGGTAACACAGACTCTAACTGGCTTCCCTAACTGATAAATCCATCCTCAACTGAGAAATAGGTTTCTAACATTAATAAAAATATAAGCCTCATATGATCTGATTAGTTGACAATTTTGATCTCAAACATTGTCATATTAAGCCACAGTACTACTTAATGTCCTTTCAACAAACTTTATATTTTATTGGTTTTCCCATTTATTAATATAAAGTCTCCTAGAATTTGTAAATTTGTAAAAGGCTTCCCAGATGGTGGTGCAGTGGTAAATAATTTACCTGCCAATACAGGAGATTCAAGAGATGTGAGTTCTATCCCCAGAGGAGGGAAGATTCCCTGGAGGAGGAAATGGCAACCCGTTCCAGTATTTCTTGCCTGAAAAATTTCCTGGACAGAGGAGTCTGGCAGGTTACAGTCCGTGGTGTGGCAGAGTCAAACACGATTTAAGTGGCTGAGCATACAGAGAATTATAAAAGATGATAGGGAAAAGCATTTTCTCACGAGGAATCAAATAATTAATTAACAGTTTTATTTTGTTCCCAGAAAATATGAGGATCACAAAGGTAGATATAGCAAGATAACACAATTTAGTGAGAAATCCACACTGAAGAAAAGATAGTGCCAACTGATGGGCCCAGGAATGAACTAGAAACCAGAACGTGCACTGGTAACCTCTATCTTAATGAGAAAGACGGGTTTCAAATTAGGTTCCATTCCATGCTTTTTAATAACCAATACAAAGAAGGAATGCCTTCAGCTATGTGCACCACGGGGCTCTATGATAAATGTAAATACATCTTCTCAGAGCAGCCCAACCATCACATGTATAAGACTAGAAAGAAGTTTCTCAAAGAGGCTGCAAAGAAATTGTCCTGGCCAGCACGCATACATCAATCTCAGGAATAAGTTTCCCAGGATTGATCCTTAAAGCACTCAATAGCACCAGTTTAGTAAAACCAACTTTACAGGTGACTGCAGTCATGAAATTAACAGATATTTGCTCATTGGAAGAAAAGTTATGACCAACCTAGACAGCATGTTAAAAAGCAGAGACATTACTTTGCCAACAAAGGTCCGTCTAGTCAAAGCTGTGGTTTTTGCAGTGGTCATGTTTGGATGTGAGAGTTGGATTATAAAGAAAGCTGAGCACTGAAGAATTGATGCTTTTGAACTGTGGTGTTGGAGAAGACTCTTGAGAGTCCCTTGGACTTCAAGGAGATCCAACCAATCCATCCTAAAGGAGATCAGTCCTAAATAATCATTGGAAGGACTGATGCTGAAGCTGAAACTCCAATACTTTGGCCACCTGATGTGAAGAACTGACTCACCTGAAAAGACCCTGATGCTGGGAAAGATCGAAGGCAGGAGGAGAAGGGGGTGACAGAGGATGAGATGGTTGGGTGGCATCACCGACTCAATGGACATGAGTATGAGTAAGCTCTGGGAGTTGGTGATGGACAGGGAGGCCGGTCATGCTTCAGTCCATGGGGTCGCAAAGAGTCGGACACGTCTGAGCAACTGAACTGAACTTTATAGAGGACGAGGAGTGGGGTTAGTTTTCCGGGATCTGCTTCCTCAGTGCTGAGGAAGGTTCACAAAATAACTGCTACATAAACATGGTATTGTGGGCTTCCCAGGTAGTGCTAGTGGCAAAGAACCCACATGACAATGCAGGTGACATTAAGAGACATGGGTTCAACCCCTGGATTGGAAACATCCCCTAGAAGAGGGCTGGCAACCCACTCCAGTATTCTTGCCTAGAGAATCCCGGGGACAGAGGAGCCTGCTGGGCTACAGTCCATAGCGTCGCAGAGTCGGACATGACAAGCAATTAAGCACACATGAGGATATAAACTCTTACTAGTGAAAGTCTCATAAAATAACAGTTTCAGCTTCCTATCCATATGAGTTCTATTTAATATTCATTTTTTATTTATTTATTTATTTTTTATTTTATTTTACTTTACAGTACTCTACTGGTTTTGGCATACATTGACATGAATCCGCCACGGGTGTACACGAACTCCCAAACATGAACCCCCCTCCCTCCTCCCACCCCCCATCATCTCTCTGGATCATCCCCATACAATAAGTGCTATCATTGTCACTCTTCTTGAAAACTCAGATGTGTTTTTGTCTCTTCCGTATATTATATTCTTTTAAAGAATTGCTTATATTCATGTTTGGGAGTTCGTGTAAAAAAAAAAAAAAAAAGNTTGTATTTATTTATTTTTTTACACGAACTCCCAAACATGAACCCCCCTCCCTCCTCCCACCCCCCATCATCTCTCTGGATCATCCCCATACAATAAGTGCTATCATTGTCACTCTTCTTGAAAACTCAGATGTGTTTTTGTCTCTTCCGTATATTATATTCTTTTAAAGAATTGCTTATATTCATGTTTGGGAGTTCGTGTAAAAAAAAAAAAAAAAAAGAATTGCTTATAAACACCTTAAACAGCATAGGGTTTTTATGACTCTCCTTGATTTAAAAATATCCCATTTTCCTAAATGTAAGGCAAATAGGGTTAAGTTAAATAATCTTTAAGGTGTTTTTCTTTAAACATTTAATGACTTCACTATATGTTATGGTGCCACTTTCTTTTTCTTCTCTTTCTCTTTTTTAAAAGCAAAGGAACTGTTCTTATTTTCTTAGAAGCCTCAAAAGGCAAAGGAAAAAATCAGTGTATTGATCCCTACAATGGGTTCCAATGTAATCCTAGTTTCAGAAAGTGTCCAGTTACAGAGAAACGTTTTAGTAATCGTAAGGTTCAGCCAGACCTTATGTGACCCCTACTCATTCCTGACCAGCAAACAGTTTTTGTTTAACTTCGAAAGAAACCAGACAAACCCTGCAAGGTTACTTGTAATCATGACACCATTCTTGGAGCTGCCATGTGCGGGGAGCATGGCTTCTTGCTTCCCCCTCTATCTCCAGTATAAATCTGAAGGACTTTGTTATGGCTCTTATACTTGGCACATCTTAGGCCTATTTAGAACATCAACACCATCAATCACAAAATCTGGGGCCGACCAGCTGGATGAACCCTGGCTATCATGCAGGGTTATTTGTCATCTGGGCATGTCTGTTTGGTATATAACACTCCTTCAGTCCCAGAACAATTTTCCCCCTCCAAAAATATTCTCTTTGATTCAGGAAACACGTGATTAATAAAGGACAAGGGTTTAAAGCTGGAGGTCAAGGCTAAAAGTCTTAACCAAACAAGTGCATTGCTTACTAGCGTTTGCATCAGCAGTCAAAAATTCCCTTGAAGAGCCCCTGCATTGAAGAAACACAGTCTATTCTAAATGCCATAAATTTCTAGGGACTCCAGCAACAATATTCATCTTGAGGGATTTATTTTAAAATAATGTTGCACATCTGAGAAATGTTTTGATGCAGAATAATAACACTGCATCAAGCATTTAAAAGGTCCATTACAAACATTTACAATCTAATATAAAAGTTAAGGTAGAAAAGACATAGTTTAACCAATATGATATGAAAAGGAAATTTGTTCTGTAACATTAGAACAATTTGCATTAAAAATAAATTGTTTCTCAAGATGTCTATTTATACTAAAATAGATTTAAAAGCAACACTCCTTCCTTTATTCTTTTTGTTCTTGTTCATATGCAGTCTACAATACTTTATAGCAAATACTTTTCCATTAGACAGTTTCCCTTTTATCCTTGTTTTCCCTTTTTCAACCAAAGGAAATTTGTTACTTATTTATAGAATATTGAGTTTTCTTTTTTTAAAGTGATTGTTATAGTTCCACTCTGTCATAATATTTATTTGATATTTATGAATTTTTTGTGTGTGTAATTACATTTAAAAAAGCACATTTTAACAGCAAAAATGAACAAATTGTTGGTTAAGTCTTAAAATTATCCTAATATTGACTTAACTGGAAGTGATTCCATTTCACAATATGGAAAAATGAACTGAATCATGTTTATTTCACCAGCATAGTAAAGGGAGTCACAGACTCCTGTTAGACATCTAAACAGAGCTTCTCAGAAGACAAGTGATAAGTAGATTGTATTAAAGTGCTGATGATGTTACAGGGCCTAAGGAGCACATGTCAGTCATCACTTGATTCATCTTGTATAGACTTCTGAGTTCCTGCACACGTGCCATCTGAGGTAACCAGACTTGCTGGAATTCAGTCTCTTTACCTCTCTGCCAAATGCCAAAGGAATAAAAATGGAAACTCAATACAAAACATACTGCATTAACACTATGCTGCCATTGAAATTGATATGGGCAGTGCATTTATCCTGTAGACTGTGTTAGAATCACAGCCTTGCGGGCATAAAGCGGCTTTCCAAGTCGCTTGGTTTGATTTTGCAGCCTGCTGCTGTGTAAACTCAGCCTTTGGAGGAGCAGTGGCGGAGCCAAGGCTGGCACACCTTTGTCTCCCACTTCCCTGTCCAGTGCCCCATGCACGTGTGCGTGTTAAGTTGCTTCACTTGTGTCCAACTCTGTGTGATCCCATGGACTGTAGCCTGGCAGGCTCCCTCTGTCCATGGGATTTCCCAGGCAAGAATGCTGGATGGGTTGTCACGCCCTCCTCCAGGGGAATCTTCCTGATCCAGGGACAGAACCCAGGTCTCTTATGTCTCCTGCATTGGCGGGTGGGTTTTTTACCATGAGCCTCCTGGGAAGCCCTAGTGAACCTTTGGTATGGTGTAAATCCTTCTTATGGCTCAACTGCTGGTGCAGAATCTTTGGATAAATCTCCACTACGTATGCTAAAATGATAACATCGTACATTTGACTGTTGATGGGGTCTTCTTGGCACTGTACATGCACAGTGCTCTCAGTTAACTTAGCTGACCCTGTTAAAAAATGACAATGTGTGCGAGGCCCGAGTTTGTTAGCATTCATTGTTACAAAAACAGGGTTACAGACCTTGTCACATTTAACAGCGTTGATCAGACACAGCAGTGTGAATCCTGAGGGCAAATAAACAATTCCTGGTGGTGATGTAAGAACTATGTTAATTAGTTTTCCCCTCCATTCTGCTATTAAGCATAGAAAAACTGTGCAGTTCAGTTAGAAGACTCACTGAGCCCTGGACTAATAAAACCCAAGACTTTTTATAAATAATAAAAAATGTGTTTCAACATGCCATTTCCTTTCAGAACAAGAATGGCTTTTGCAGAGCAGCGGGCCTGCTCTCCAGAAAACCTGCTCTCCCCCACCAAAAAACCCATAAAAATCATCATTTATATATATTCTTGTAACATTATTTTCTTGAGAATGGGTTTTCAAAATACTATCACACTATATGAAGAACTGTATGTGAGACCCAGTTTACATATCTAAGCCTTTGCATGTAAATATTTTTGTCTCAGTAGAAAAACAAGCTAAGTTAATTGTTTAACAACACAATATTACCTTGGTACATCTTGTTCTCCCTTTCCCTCGGGGTCTTACATGAATGAATCAGAAAATTGCTCCCTTATGTTAAGCCTGAGTCTGCACCTGTGTTAAATTCACATGGACTGAAATTGGAGGTGTGGGGGTGGGGATAAATGTCAGAGAAACTAATAGGATGATATATCTAAGTTTGAATTCTCAAATGGACTAGCATCTAATGCAGAGACCATCTATGGGAACATTTTTGTAGGAATATTGTTTCTGAAATTAAGGATATATAATCATGTTGATTAGCTGTCTTCAATTTCTCAAGTTTATTATTAGATGCATCTGCCTCCAGATTTTAGGAAATTCAGATTATCAGGTATTCTGGAAATTTTGGAACACAAAATTTTTACTATATCTTATTTGGGCATCCTAGGTCACCTTCCAAGTATTAAAACAATCTCCATATTTTAGATATCTTAAGAGAGATCATGAGAAATAAACAAGTTATTGAAACAAAGTATAGACTGTAGTAAAGAGTTGAAAGAAGGGAAGAGATTAGTGACCTTTAGATTTGCAAAAACAAGCTGACTTTTGGATATTTTGGATACATGAGTGAATGGGAGGTGGACAGAGCTTAGGTCAATATCAAAGTGAGAGGAACCAAGTGAGGAAAAGAGACATGGAGAGAGTGGTGACCACAGTCTAAATCTGCTCTTATCCAGGTAAGGAGATGGCTGGAAGGAGTCTGCCTCACAAGGAGGCAACCTTATTAATGAAATTTCGTATCAGCTTGTTTTATGTTATACAGCACAGCACTGACGTTTTCAGGCAATATTGGCCAGCATTTGAGATGCATTCTAGATCTAGTTTTGCTATCAGAGGGAGGAAGGAAATGAGAAAGAAGTTTGGGACTCTGAGAAAAGACACTTCACTTTTATCAACCATGAAGTACACACCATGGAGGACAATTATTTGCATACTGCAGTGGGGGCCGGTTAAAGTCCAATCAATTGAATCCAGATGTGAATTTCTTTTGAGATTTTTTTTTTTAAAGTGAAGGTTGCCAAAACTTCATGGGAGCAAAGACCACAAGCTATTATAAGCCAAAGGACTCTCAAAGTACAAGGAACATTTTTTTGCTTATTAGAAATCCTACCCCTTTAAGGTTGGTGTCTGGAAAAGAGCAGGCTTGCCCATGATAAATTAGTTAAGAGGATATTTACAAATAGCTGGCCCTTGCCTAAATAAAATCTTTCAAAACAAGTCTACAAAAATTGTCCCTGGTAATCACATATTTAGGGAATACCATAACTGATAGTTCATGCTCCTTGTGGCAGGAGGCAGCTTCTAGAAACAGCAATCCATGAGAATCCCTGTGCCAGGGTGCAATGAATGGAGTTTGACTAAAATGCAAAAGGTGTGTTTTTAACAAGGTATAAATGTCTACAGGAATCTCAGACCTCTTAAGAAACTGATAGGAAAGTCCACTAATCTTAGAAGTTGAATAGTTAAGAATATTAGGAAATCATCTGGCAGGGGAATTCTGTTGTTCTTTTGTTTTCTTTTCAAATGTGACTAATTTTGATTAGTCAAGACCTTACCATTGCCTTGGGATTAGTATTCATGATGAACTAGTATACTCAAGAACTAAAGTAAGTAGCAGAATAAGTAGACACATTTTATTTCCCAAATGTATTGAACACAACAGTAAATAAAAGAAATAATTTCTCTATAACCCTAATCATCTTGACAAATCAATTTCTTTTCATATCTCTATATTCTCTTCAAGTCTACATATATGTATTTTTAAAATGATATTACAGGTGTGCTACAATATACCCTTTGACCCTAGGGGATTGGAATGCAAAAGTAGGAAGTCAAGAGATACTTGGAGAAATGTGCAAGTTTGTCCTTGGAGTACAAAATGAAGTAGGGCAAAGGCTAACAGAGTTTTGTCAAGAGAACACATTGATTGTAGCAAACACCCTCTTCCAGCAATACAAGAGATGATTTTACACATGGACATCACCAGATGGTTAATACTGAAATGAGATTGATTATATTCTCTATAGCTGAAGATGGAAAAACTCTATACAGTCAGCAATAACAAGACCTGGAGTTAAATCTGGCTCTGATCATGAGTTCCTTATTGCAAAATTCAGACTTAAATTGAAGAAAGTAGGGAAAATCACAAGGTCATTCAGGTATGACCAAAATCAAATCCTTTATAATTATACAGTAGAGGTGATGAATAGATTCAAGGGATTAGATCTGGTAGACAGAGTGCCTGAAGAACTATGGATGGAGGTTCATAACATTGTACAGGAGGTGGTGACCAAAACCATCTCAAAGAAAAAGAAATGCAAGAAGGTAAAGTGGTTGTCTGAGAAGGTCTCAAAAATAGCTGAGAAAAGAAGAGAAGCAAAAGGCAAAGAAGAAAGGGAAAGATATACCCAACTGAATGCAGACTTCCAGAGAATAGCAAGAAGAGATAAGAAAGCCTTCTTATATGAACAGTGCAAAGAAATAGAGGAAAACAGTAGAATGGGAAAGACTAGAGATCTCGTCAAGAAAATTGGAGACACCAAGGGACCATTTCATGCAACGATGGGCACAATAAAGGACAAAAGTGGCAAGGACTTAACAGAAGCAGAAGAGATTAAGAAGAGGTGGCAAGAATACACAGAGGAACTATACAAAAAAAGGTCTTAATGACTCAGATAAACACGATGGTGTGGTCACTCACCTAGAGCCAAATTCCTGAAGTATGAAGTCAAGTGGGCCTTAGAAAGCACTGCTGCTGCTGCTGCTAAGTCACTTCAGTCGTGTCCGACTCTGTGCAACCCCATAGACAGCTCCCCCATCCCTGGGATTCTCCAGGCAAGAACACTGGAGTGGGTTGCCATTTCCTTCTCCAATACATGAAAGTGAAAAGTGAAAGGGAAGTCACTCAGCCATGTCCGACTCTTGGCGACCCCATGGACTGCAGCCTACCAGGCTCCTCCATCCATGGGATTTTCCAGGCAAGAGTACTGGAGTGGGGTGCCATTGCCTTCTCCATAGAAAGCACTACTATGAACAAATCTAGTGGAGGTGATGGAATTCCAGCTGAGTTATTTAAAAATCCTAAAAGATGATGCTGTGAAAGTGCTGCATTTCATAGGTCAGCATTTGTTGAAAACTCAGGAGTGGCCACAGGACTGGAAAATGTGTTTTCATTCCAATCTCAAGGAAAGACAATGCCAAAGAATGTTAAAACTATGGTACAGTTGTACTCATTTCACATGCTAGCGTGGTAATGCTCAAAATCCTTCAGGCTAGGCTCTGTCTCTTATACACATCTGGTGTGGGGGTGCGGGGCCACCGGGGCCGCTGGAGCTCTGTCTGCTTGGCTGTGCCCAGGGAGCTGCTGAACGCGCACAAGGACAACCTGGGCACCACGATCAAGTTCGTGATCTTCAACGAGCTCTCCAACGCGCGGAACCCCAACAACATGCAGGTCCTGTACACCGTGCTGCAACACAGCTCCGAGCTGGCGCCCAAGGTGGGGCCCCGGGATCCCCGCCCCAGAGCCCGGCTGGAGGAGAGGGTGTGGACTGGCGGTGCAGCAGCGGCCACTGGGGCCAGTCCCGGGGTGTCTGGGTCGCGGGCTCTCTGGGCAGGCCTCCTGTTGGCCCATGAGGATGAGAGCTGCGGGGACCGTGTGCCCTGGGCAGGCGGCCAGCAGCTCCCGCGCACTCTCTCCCCAGTTCCTGGCCATGGTGTTCCAGGACCTGCTCACCAGCAAGGACGACTACCTGCGAGCTTCGCGGGCCCTGTTGCGCGAGATCATCAAGCAGACGAAGCATGAGATCAACTTCCAGGCCTTCTGCCTCGGCCTCATGCAGGAGCGCAAGGAGCCCCAGTACCTGGACATGGAGTTCAAGGTGCGAGGCGCCTCGGCTGGGGGTGGGGGTGGGGCAGCTGTGTCTGGTGTGCGCAGGCAGCCAGCACCCCCAGGGCCGGGGGTCTATTCAGGCTGGATTTTGAGGGGTTTGGGGAGGCGGGAAGAGCCTCGGGAGAATGGGACTTGGGGCCGAGGGTGGCGGATCTGGAGTGGCACGTGCGCAGGTCAGCAGACCGCCCGTGGGGGTCTGGTTTTCCGGAGGGCAGCTCAGTCCAGCTCTGTGGGCTAAACCTACCCCTGCGGCGCGAGCTGCCCTTGCTGAGGCCGGGCCTTGGTCCTCAGCCTCCTGCCGCCCGGCGGCCTGTGGTGGGGGCGGCTTGGGGAGGCGGGGGCCGGCCCGCGGAGCTGAGCTGGGCGGGGCCGGCTGCTCTGTCTGCAGGAGCGCTTTGTGGTACACGTCACGGACGTGCTGGCCGTGTCCATGATGCTCGGCATCACTGCCCAGGTCAAGGAGGCTGGCATCGCCTGGGACAAAGGAGAGAAAAAGAGTGAGGCACTGGGGCGGGCTGCCTGCTGTGGGGGCTCTCGTGGTGGGAGAAGGCGGCTCTGGTCTGAGTGTGGGCCTGGGGCGGGAGGGTCGCAGCTGCAGCTCGGCTCCCGGAGTCCCAGGAGCTTTTGAAACTGCTGGTTCCTACTCTGTCCAGGCGGAGAGCAGCCGCTCCCAGCCTGGGGTCGCTCTCTGCTGGTTTGCTTGTGCGGG
>SJYX01024198.1:305024-324166 GCA_006410675.1 Oreotragus oreotragus
ATTTTGAAAAGTTTTATTTTCATTTTCATTCACTCCCCAATATTTTCTAACTTCCCTTGTGATATATTCTTTAACTCGTGAGTCATTCAAAGCATCTTATATAATTCTCAAATACTTGACAATTTTCCAGTTGCCTTCTCTTTATTATTTTCTAATTTAATTTTCTCTGTGGTCAGACAAAACTATGTATGATTTTAATCCTTTAATTTTATCGGTTTCATATTTTGTTTGTTTGCTTTTTTGCCCAGAATATGGTTTCTTTTGCTGAAAATATGTATCTGTTTAAAAAAAAAACAAGAGTACTTTGCAGTTGTTTTGTTAATTGAGTATTTGGTTGACAGTGCTGTTCAGTGTTTGAAATTTATTGAAAGACTTGACTTCACAAATTTAAGGAGTTATCTAAATTGCGGTTTGGAAATCTTGAAGGCATCAGAAAATACACTCTGGGTGCTCTACTCTTATGGACATTCAGTTAAATTCAGTGCTGTGAAAAAGCTCTTAGGAAATCGTATTAATATATTTTTGCAAATATGACCTCGTTAAATGAGTTTCTTTTCTGCTAGTTTTTATTATAAGTCTAAGCAACCAAAAATTGAAGAAAAAAGATGATGAAAGAATAGTTTTTTTAAAGGCAATTGCATGACTAAAATTTATACTTAATTTCTACCATACTGCACAAAGAAGCTTTCTTGGTTAATTCATGTCTCTGTATCTTAGCTTTACTCAATCATGTAAAAAAGCAACATCATTAATTACATAAGTGAAAGGAGGCATTGAAAAAATTCTGCATCCTTTCATTAACTTACAAAAATACAATTAGTAATTATAAGTGATTTCCTGGAGAAAGTCCAGAGCTGAATTAAAAATATCACTAACCACAGAGATCTTCATTGGTCCCTTAGAAGAAAAAAATGCACTGCTATGAAGCTTATCTGTTGCACTTGCTTTTAAAACATCAAAGGACTAATTCATAAGGCAGCCACACAACTTTTTTAATGTTTTTAATTTTTTGTGATCTCTGGGAAATGTGAAGAATGTTCCTTTTTCTAAGTGAAATGAATTTAGTCTAGAATGAGAAGTTATTTCTTCACTCAGAAGTCATGGATATTCTGTCCCCAAAATGAAATTGTGAATTTGTTTTATTTTATTCTTTATTTATGATTCCTTAAAATTTTTTACAAAATTTATTTATTTTTCACTGAAATAAAGTTGACTTACAATATTGTATTAGTTTTAGGTGTTTAATACAGTGACTTGATTTTTTTATAGACTGTATTTCATGTAAAGTTATTATAAAACATTCACTCTATTTTCTGTGCTGTATATTACATCCTTGTAACTTATTTATTTTATAGCTAGTAGTTGGGCTCTCTTAACCCCCTTCGCCTCTCTTGCCCCTCCCCCACACTCCTCCCCTCTGGTAACCGCTAGTGTGTGTTCTGTCTCTGTGAGTCTGTTTCTCTTTTGATATACTTGTTTTATTTTAATGAGATAGTTGTTTCAAAGGCTTTTTTTTTTTTTCAATTTTGGCATATCAGTTTTTAATGGGCAACTTATTTATGCTGATTCTAGAAAGATGGAAACGAATTTCCTAAAATAGGGATACTTTGGGACTGTCCCTCCTTGCCTCCCTGTTTGAAGAGACATACAGTATAGACCTTCCTTGGGGTATGACAAGAGCTGAACACGTCCTGTCAAACATATGGCTCTTTGAAGGCAGCTGTGTGTGGACTGTGTTTGAACTGGGATGAAGCAGGGTCTACTGGCATCAGGCAGAAGGGGAAGTTTGGGGAGCATCTGGAGCAGGACCCCAGAGAATTCTCTTACTCATATTCATCTGCTTGCTATTTATGTAAAATTTTAACCTATTTGATGATTGCGCTCCTTTTTCTCTATTGCCTTTCATAAAAACAATAAACTCAGTGTTGGGAGACTGTTGAATGAATTATAAAATTCAGTCCATTCCTGATTTGTTGGAATGCAGATGATCTGCTTTGCTGTTTCTCTGGTGTCAGGTTTCAGTCTCAGTTTATATGCTGTTGTCAGCCTGATTCCCTTCTCCATTTCTTCAGCTGGGGGTTGAAAATTCAAGATTAGGTGGGGAAATGTTAGGAAGTTAGTCTTCCACCATCCTGGAGGAGGAGGAGGAGGAGGAGGAGGGGAGGAAGAAGAAGAAGAACGTGACAGGATATCCTCCCTACATCTTTCACCCACTCCCATCCTCCCCTCTGTGAGGAGGAGTCACTTAGCACCACACTATCAGTATCGTTGTGATCCCTATGAGAGTTCATCAGTGTTAATGGAACGATTTGTCTTATAAATCTTCACTCTGATTAATTTGAAGGTTTCAGGACCACAGCCTTCAACTCTGTATACTATCACTGTCCCCTTTCAGGAAGGAGCCAGAAACACAAACGACCAAAGGCATTTTTCACAGAATTAGAATAAAAACTTGTAGAATTTGTATGGAAACACAAAAGACCACGAATAGCCAAAACAATTTTCAGAAAGAAAAATAGGGCTGCAGGAATCAATTTCCCTGACTTCAGACTATACCACAAAGCTACAGTACTAAAAACAGTTTGGTACTGTCATAAAAACAGACATACAGACCCATGGGACATAATAGAAAGTCCAGAGATAAACCCACGCACCTATGGTCAACTAATCTATGATAAAGGAGGCAACAATATACAATGGTGAAAAGACAGCCTCTTCAATAAGTGGCACTGGGAAAACTAGATATATACATGTAAAAGGATGAAATTAGAACACTCCTGAAACTCCAGTACTTTCGCCATCTCATGCGAAGAGTTGACTCACTGGAAAAGACTTTGATGCTGGGAGGGATTGCGGGCAGGAGAAGAAGGGGATGACCGAGGATGAGATGGCTGGATGGCATTACTGACTCAATGAATGCCGAGTCTGAGTGAACTCCAAGAGTTGGTGATGGACAGGGAGGCTTGGCATGCTGTGATTCATGGGGTCATAAAGAGTCGGACATGACTGAGCGACTGACCTTGAACTAACATCATACAGAAAAATAAATTCAAAGTGGATTAAAGACCTAAATGTAAGGCCAGAGAGAATGCTGTCTGACATAAATTGCAGCAATATTTTTTTTGATCCACCTCATAGAGTAATGAAAATAAAGCCAAAAATAAACAAATGGAACCTAATTAAATTTAAAAGCTTTTGCACAGCAAAGGAAACCATAAACAAAATGAAAAGAAAGCCTACATACTGGGAGAGAATATCTGCAAATGAAGCAACCAATAAGGGATTAACCTCCAAACTATATGAACAGCTCATGCAGCTCAATATAAAAAAAAATCCAATTAAAAACTGGACAGGTGATCTAAAAAGACATTTCTCCAAAGAAGGCATACAAATGCCCAAAAATCACAAGAAAAAAATGTTCAACATCCCTAATAATTAGAGAAATGGAAACCAAAGCTACAATGGGGTATCACCTCACACCAGGCAGAATGGCCATCATCGAAAAATCTACAGGCAATGCTGAAGAGGATATGACAAAGAGGGAAGACTCCTACACTGTTGGTGGGAACATAAACTGGTACAGCCACTACGGAGAACAGTGTGGAGATTCCTCAAGAAACTAAATATCGAAATACCATATGATTCAGCAATCACCCTCCTGGGCATATATTCAGAGAAAACCATAATTCAAAAAGATGCATGAACCTCAATGTTCAGAGCAGCAATATTTATCATAGCCGAGACCTAATGGAAGCAGAAGCTCCGATACTTTGGCAACCTGATGTGAAGAGCCAACTTATTGGAAAAGACTGTGATGCTGGGAAAGATTGAGAGCAGGAGAAGGGGATGTCAGAGGACAAGAGGGTCATCAGAAAACTCTGGGAGATGGTGAAGCACAGGGAAGCCTGGTGTGCTGCGGTCCATGGGGTTGCAAAGAGTCAGACACCACTGAACAACTGAACTACAGCAACAAATGGAAGCAACCTAAATGTCCATTGACAGAGGGGTGGAGAAAGAAGATGTACTACATAGAAACAATGGAATAAACTCAGCGATAAAAAGGAACAAAATAATGCCATTCATAGCCATGTGGATGGACCTAGAGACTGCCATATTGAGCAAAGTAAGTTAGAGAGAGAGATGTAGTATCATATGATATCACTTATATATGAAGTCTAGAAAACATGGTGCAAATGAATTTACCTACAGAATACAGTCACGGATGTAGAAAACAGACTTCGGGTTACCAGTGGGGGGAAAGGCAGGGGATAAATTGGGAGATAGGGATTGACACATTAACACTACTACATATAAAATAGATAACTAATAAGGATCTACTGTATAGTACAAGAAACTATACTCAGTGCTCTGTAGTATGGGAAAAGAATCTACAAAAGAGTAAATACATGTATATGTATAACTGATTCATTTTACAGTACACCTGAAACTAACACAATGTTGTAAACTAATTACAATGAAAAAATTTTAAATAACAGAAGATTTGGAATTATCTGTTTTTCACTTGCCTCTGTGGGCTGGAATTTAATAATTAAAAATTAAATCTGTGCTAAGATACACCAGTATCTATCTCAAATAAAATACAAAGCAATACTATGTGATCAGGGTGGGATTCTATAGTCAGGGCTGAAAAGTGAAGTATCACCAACTGCACAAGAATGCCTACCTCACGGGTCTAGACACAGCANGAGAGCCTCAGCTTCTGATGGGGCTGAGTTGCCCTTCCTTACAGTTCACAGAGTTAAAGAAAAATTATTCATGACCCTTTTTTAAGAATGTATTTATTTTAAATGGAAGAATAATTGCTTTACAGTACTGAGTTGGTTTCTGCCAGACATCAACATGAATCAGCTATAGTATTCGTGACACTTGTTAAAGAATGGTAAGGCTGACTTTACTCGGGGGGCTGTTACCGTAGATGAAGGGACCACTGCAGTGGGGTCTTGTAGCAGGATAGGGATTGGGCTCCATTCCAAATACAAGGACAAGCGGGAATTTGTAGTCAAGGAGCAGAATGGGAGTGTGCAGACAGAAAATTGCTCAGAGGAGCCATCAGGTGGGAGGAGGAATTCTGGTTAAATTGACCTCACAGGATTCTTGCTGAAGGTAGGCCAGGATGGCCAAACATCACCTGGGGATGATGATGGAAAAGGGAGAGATCAGAGATCCAAGGTGGTCAGGTAGGGAGGTGTTGTTTAGCCACTAAATTGTGTCCAGCTCTTTTGCGACCCCATGAACTGTAACCCACCAGGCTCTTCTGTCCATGGGATTTCCCAGCCAAGAATACTGGAGTGGGTTGCCATTTCCTTCTCCANTGCTGAAGGTAGGCCAGGATGGCCAAACATCACCTGGGGATGATGATGGAAAAGGGAGAGATCAGAGATCCAAGGTGGTCAGGTAGGGAGGTGTTGTTTAGCCACTAAATTGTGTCCAGCTCTTTTGCGACCCCATGAACTGTAACCCACCAGGCTCTTCTGTCCATGGGATTTCCCAGCCAAGAATACTGGAGTGGGTTGCCATTTCCTTCTCCAGAGAATCTTCCCGACCCAGGGATTGAACCCATGTATCCTGCATTGACAGGTGGATTCTCTACCACTGAGCTACATGGGCATCCCATATGAAGGGATGAGATTCGACTTAAATTAATTCAGCAGGATTTTTGCTAAAAGTGGACAGTGCAGAGAAGAACATGAAACACCGAAATCAAGGCCTCATTGAAAAAGAGCTCAGAGGAGCCCCACTAGAGTTTGGTCCAGGAGATGATCCTTTTCAGCAGAAATATCTTCAACAGTCTCAGAATGAGATAGAGAGTGCTGAAAATGCAGAAACCCCCACTTTTTCTGGCTTAGGAGATTGTCTGCCATATCTCTTGGTGTGAATTTGCCTCTAAATTTGGTTTTCAAAATATTTGAGGCTTTCTCAATATATGTAAAACCTTACTAGGTTGAACCAAGTAAAACTGCCAGTTTTGAAGTTTAAAATCTGTCAAAATCAGCAGTTTCATATGATACAACTTAATCCTGAAGTAAAGAATAGCTTCCTTGGCCACTTTGCATTTTCAGTGTCATGTAATTAATACTTGAGGTTGGGAAACCCCCAGGGTGCTCCTAAAAGCTTTAGGGTTCAAGCTGCCCTCAGAAGACTGAAGAATAAATCTGATGCCATGGTCACTGAAATCTTCAGTAATTCTGTGTTACCACAAATAATAGCATAGTTTCCTGTTGTGATTAACTCAGTGAGCTTGTCAGATTTTTAACCATGAAACAAGAACCCAAACTCTACCTGTTTCACTCTTAATAAATGAGCTTGATGCCTGGTTCTCAGAGAATAGAGGCTGTCAGGTAAAAATTTCCTCAAACCCTACCCAGACATATTTGTCTACAGATGAATTCAGATAGATTATCTGGATGTCCTTGGGTATACAGCTGGAGAATCAACTTGGAAACCTTTGTTTCTGTTTATTTTATATTAAGACACAAATACATGGCAATTCACAGAAACATAATTGTTGGGTGCCTACCAAGGATTGAAGGCTTCCCTCGTGGCTCAGACGGTAAAGAATCTATCTGCAATGCAGGAGATCCAAATTCGATCCCTGGGTTGGGAAGCTACAATGGAGAAAAGAATGGCCACCCATTCCAGTATGCTTGCCTGGAGAATCCCATGGACAGAGGAGCCTGGTGGGCTCATGGGTTTGCAGAGAGTTGGACATGACTCACGCTTTCACTTTCACCAGGAATTGACACCAGCAACCATTCTGCCTAGAGAATGGTTCCAAGACTTCCCCGGTGACTCAGACAGTAAAGTGTCTGCCTACAATGGGGGAGACCCGGGTTCGATCTCTGAGTGGGGAAGATCCTCTGGAGAAGTAAATGGCAACCTACTCCAGTACTCTTGCCTGGAAAATCCCACGGGAGGAGCCTGGTAGGCCATGGGGTTGCAAAGAGTTGGACATGACTGAGCGACTTCACTTCACTTCATTCTGCCTATAGCCACAAGAGTGATCTTACTAAAATGCAGATCTGAAGGTGTCATTTTTGTGATTTAAAGGCATCGAGTACTTTAACGTGGTTGAGGAATCCCACTCCTCCCTAGTCCCCCAGTGTGAGCCCACATGCAGCCTTTCCTTCGCCATGCTCAGTTATTTTGCTTCTTGGGATGCATGATGCATTTCTTGCTTCTGCATTTTCCACATGCTGATTCTTCAGCCTGTAAGTTTTCTTCCTGTCAAGACTTCACTGCTCTAAGAAATATTTGAGTAAGATGCCCTTTCTCAATAATCCTTTTAAGATAACTTATTTCCTTGCTTTTATCTCACATCTAGTCTTAGTTTGCTAATTTCTTTCCCTCAAAAGGCATTACATTAGGTAGACACAATGAATTTTGAGTAGAAATTTTATGAAATAACATGTGCTCAAAATATGAGTTAAGAATGAACAGTTACCTACAGATTCACAACTTAGCTCCTTAGGTCCTAAAAATAGATCTAATTTTGCATAGTTATACTTCATAACGGGTTTTCCTGATGGCTCAGCAGTAAAAAAAAATCTGCCTGCAATGCAGGAGACGCAGGTTTGATCCTTGAGTTGGAAATATCCCCTGGAGGAGGAAATGGCAATCCACTCCAGAACTTTCACCTGAAAAATCCCATGGACATTTTTCAGCTGAAAAATCCCTGATGGGCTACAGTCCAAAGGGTCGCAGAGTCGGACACAACTGGGCACACACACCTGTACATTATAATACTGAGAAGGCTCAGTTTAATCTTCTGTTCATTGCTTCTGTTTGTGCACTGAGGCAATCCTTTTAAATAGCTTTGATAATAGCTAACAATAACTGAACCCTTATTCTGAACCAGCTACCATGCTAAGTGCTATATGTGCTTAGTCACTCAGATGTGTCCGACTCTTTGCAGCCTCAGGGACTGTAGCCCTCCAGGCTCCTCTGTCCCCGGGATTCTCCAGGCAAGAATATTGGAGTGGATTGCCATGCCCTCCTCCCGGAGATCTTCCCAACCCAGGGACTGAACCCAGGTCTCCTGCATTGCAGGTGGATTCTTTACTGTCTGAGCCACCAGGGAAGCCCTAAGTGCTATATATACCTATCGTAAATCTTGAAACTACCCTTACAGTTCTCATGTGAAAGATGAGAACACTGAGTAGGGGTTCTGTTTAATTTATTTAACTGATAAATGGGCATTTTATACATAATGTTTGTTTTTAATAGTTTTCACCCGAAGCACTAAAATGTAGTATCTGAAACATATCACATTTTTAAATAAAAATGAAAATATCTTGATCTTCTAGTAATTTAATTTCTTTTTCTACTGTTTCTATTTGCTTCAATAAGCATCTGGTGAAATTTCTCCTAATTTGCCAGTCCCTTTTGTAACTTCCTTTCCCTTCAGTTTTTTTTTTTTTTTTCCCCTTCAGTTTTATTTAGAGTTGCCAAGCTTAGAATCACTGAACAACAATTGGATCTACGGTGTTCTCCAGATCATTCAAAAGGTATATCCCTGCCTGGTGGCTTTTCAATTGAAGTGAAACAAGATGACATGAAAGTTCAGGGAAGATGAATGGCTTGAGCTGATGGGCAGCATTTGGAACTGGGTGTTGTTTTCTTCGAGGATTGCGGTGTCATTTTTCTTCGTCTCATCCTGTCTCTGCTGATTCTGTCTAGGGGACGTCTTTTAACGTGAAAAACTGAGTAATAGCTTCATAAGAAGAACTGCAGAGAAAATGCCTCCTGGATCCCAACTTATCCTAATTCACATAAGCTGCTCCCTCAGAGTAATGGGCATCTTTTCTTTATTCAATCAGGTCTCAATTATGACCCAGGAAATCAGTCTCTGGACTAAATGGGAGTAAATGGCAGCTAAGAAACAAGCGAAAAACATCATGCTTCTGCCTAGGACTTCTTTGGGTCAGTGGTTTCTTCTTTAAGAGTCCTGGTGAGGTAAGTTCTAAGTTTTCAGAATGCTCACTGAAGCTATCAATCAGAAGCTTCTGGTATCCTTTTGCCAGGACTTGAAATTGAGCACAGGTGAAGTTATAGCAGGCACACGTGTGCACACGCATGAGCACACACACTTGGACCAGGGCTAAAGGAAACTAAAACAGGACATATTAATTCTTAAAACCTATGGATGGAGGAGCCTGGTAGGCTGCAGTCCATGGGGTCGCGAAGTCAGACACGACTGAGCGACTTCCCTTTCACTTTTCACTTTCATGCATTGGAGAAGGAAATGGCAACCCACTCCAGTGTTCTTGCCTGGAGAATCCCAGGGAATGGGGAGCCTGGTGGGCTGCCGTCTATGGGGTCGCACAGAGTCGGACACGACTGAAGTGACTTAGCAGCAGCAGCAGCAGCAGCAATAAAATCCAAGTGTTATTGTTCTGTAGGCATTAGGTGGCAGTGCACATAAAGCAAAAGTATAGGATCAGAACACCGCCAGCAACCTCCCCTTCACTCTCTTGCCCCCACACAGAGACCAAGACAAAGAGCCAGCACCAACTGCCTCCACTCAGACGGGGCTTCATGGGCACAATCTAGCTGATGAGCAGAGTTATAGATAGAACTATATACGAATATTCTCCCCTGTATATTCTGATTCCTGGTCCAGGAGAATCTATATCTTTGTAAAGTTCCACTATAGTACCACCTACAACAACAACAACAAAACCCAGAAAGTATCCACAGCAAATTCTCTCTTCCACTGACACCTACTCTTGCCATCAAAAGAAAAGGATTCTTGCCAAGAAAAGGATTACAGGACCTGGAGCAAGTCTAGAATTGTCAAGAGTCTGTTTTTCTGAGGATTCTTAGCAAGGTTTTCTCTGTCTGATTTGCCTTATGAATTAAAATAAATTAAAAAATCAAGTTTCCCCAACCTGAAGCATCTCTTTCCTTACTCCTCAAAGGAGCATTGGCATCACCTGCATTACTGGTAGCACCTCACGCTCCACCCATTACTGCATTTTAACAAGAGCCCCACAGTATTTGTATGTGCATTACAGACTGGAAAGTGCTACTCTCTTTCTCCATTTTTGATGCCTCCAAGTTGATTTTTAGAAGTCAGACTTAGCCATGTCCTTCTGAACTAGCATCTCTGCCTGAAAATCTGTACAGCCCTCAGTCCCTTCAGGATCAAGTACTGCCCAATTCCTCCATTCAGAAAGGATGGAAGCTTGACCTCAAAGCTGAGCTGTTGCTTTGGGCCCTGCTGCCTGTCTGCAAACATTCCTCATGCCAACAGGGACCCCCTCCAAACTGTCTCCAACAGGATCATTTATAGCTGGGCCTCACTGGCCTTGCAGCAGGAACATGCTGTTAAATGTGCGGAACATTCTGAGCACAGTTATTTGTTTAAAATTCCATCTAATAGCCACTCTCCCTTTTATGAAATAGGAGACATACTCTCAAGTCATTCAAGGCAGGCATGAAAATTGCGCTTTACGGCTCATAATCCAGTGCTAACCAGTAGTCAGTTTATTCATATATACAGGATATGGAGAACTGCAGCACCAAAAGTTATTAATGTTGACACAAAGTCAAAATTCCAAATGCATAACAGATTTTATTAACAATTTCTGGTAAGAATTTACTCAAATAGTACTGCTTAACCCATGGAGGAGTGAAGGATACATCCCTGAAGTACTTGAAATACAGATGATGTTAATGGAATGTTAG
The DNA here is from genome assembly GCA_006410675.1 of Oreotragus oreotragus. NCBI lineage: Eukaryota > Metazoa > Chordata > Mammalia > Artiodactyla > Bovidae > Oreotragus > Oreotragus oreotragus. The sequence continues at coordinate 315,732 of SJYX01024198.1, forward strand.
TTGCTCAGTCGTGTCTGACTCTGCAACCCCATGGACTATAGCCTGACAGACTTCTCTGTCCATGGGATTCTCCAGGCAAGAATACTGGAGTGGGTTGCCGTTCCCTTCTCCAGAGGATCTTCCTGATCCAGGGATACAACCTTGGTCTCTTGTATTTTAGGCAGATTCTTTCCCATCTGAGCCACCAGGGAAGCCCTTGAAATACTATAGTGGGTAAATAGTAAGCAACTGAGGGAATTCTTTGGTGGTCTAATGGTTAAGACTAGATGCTTCCACTGCAAAGGGTTCAATCCTTGGTGCAGAAACTACGATCCCACAAGCCATGCAGCTTGGCCAAAAATAGGAAATCAAAATTTGAGGTGTTAAAAGTTGTCTAATTACATCTCTTAATTACATTGTCAGCTCAGTTTCAAGTCTAATAGAAATAGACTGTCAATCAAATATTAACTAAAAACTTAATATATACTGTTTGCTCTATGGAAAATAACTATTTTTTACTCAACATTTACTAAAAGCCTCCTATGTGCCAGATATTGTGTACTCAGTATATAAAGATGAGTAAGACACTGTCCCTGTTGAAGCCAAAATTCCAATCAGGTTCTTCAAGCCTGATAAGAAGAACCAACTCATTGGAAAAGACCCTGATTCTGGAAAAGACTGAGGGCAGAAGGAGAAGGGGATGGAAGAGGATAAGGTGGTTGGATGGCATAACCAACTCAATGGTTATGAGTCTGAGCAAACTCCAGGAGATAATGAAGGACAGGGAAGCCTGGTGTGCTGCAGTCCATAGGGTCGCAAAGAGTCAGAAACGACTTAGTGGCTGAGCAACAAGTTAGTCCCTACCCTCAAAGAGTTTATGACCTACATGAGCATGGCAGGTAAACAACAGGACTGTGATCAAGTTTTGTGAAGCATTCATGGGCTACAGGAATGCTTTCAAGGAGGAGGCTCAGTTCTGTCTTGGGGAGGCTGCCTTTTTATAAAGACAATCCTCAGTGAATCTGCCAGGCAGAGGGATCAGAACAGCAGAGGCGTGGAAGCCTGACACAGCTTGTCACATTCAGAAATCTGTGGAAAGTTCAGTGTGCTTGGAATTCAGTTTTGTTTCTTTTTTCAAAATGACAACACAAAGTATTTCAGAAATTTGTCATAAAATTAAAATTAATTTTATGTACCACTATTATCGTACAAATATAATGTTACTATACACTAGATCAAACACACAAAAATAATATATTTCATATTTTGCTAATCCTTCCTTAGATCACTCTTGTATTTTAAGAAAGGATACACTTGACTCATTCTTAAAAAAAAAACAAAACTGTTTTGGAAGTATAGTTGATCCACACTGTTGTGTTAGGTGTACAGCAAAGTGATTCAGTTATATACATTTTTTTTTTCAGATTCTTTTCCATGATAGGTTATTAGAAGATATTGAATATAGTTCCCTGGACTATAAAGTAGGTCCTTGTTGTTTATCTGTTTTCTATATATTAATGTGTATCTGTTAATCCCTGTCTCCTAATTTATCCCTCCTCTCCTTGCTCATTCTTAATTAACTGTGAGATGTTTAAAATTTAGACCTTGGTATATACCAGCATGCTGCTGCTGCTGCTACTAAGTCACTTCAGTCGTGTCCGACTCTGTGCGACCCCATAATCGGCAGCCCACCAGGCTCCCCCGTCCCTGGGATTCTCCAGGCAAGAACACTGGAGTGGGTTGCCATTTCCTTCTCCAATGCATGAAAGTGAAAAGTGAAAGGGAAGTCGCTCAGTCTGCAGACACACAATATAAGGCTTTACCGGGTGGGATAACCATAGTGACTACTTGCATAGGTAGAATGCAAGATTTCAGTCTAATTAACCTCTCAACAAATCTACTTTACCTTTACTCATGTTTTATGAAAGATATTGATTACAGAATTTTAAAGTCCAGCTTGGAGTTTAGTCTTGTGAGGTGAGGCAGCAGATGGCGCTGGAGTGGTAGGCAGGGGCTAGACCATCCAGGTTAACGTTTTGGGACTTCTTTCCTGTGGGTGAAAAAGTAATCAGATATTTCTAAGCAGGGAAGAGTATCAGTTCCTGGGTTAAGCCCATTACATAAATTAAATCTTTGCTCAAAACCATTCTGTGGGATGGTATTTACCCATTTCCGGGTAAGCAAGCAACGTTCAAGGCTGTCCTGTAGCTCAGGTGGTAAAGAATGTGTCTGCAATTCAGGTTCAGTCCCTGGGTCAGGAAGACCCCCAGGAGAAGGGAATGCAACCTAATCTAGTATTCTTGCCTGGAGAAATCCGTGGACAAAAGAGACTGGTGGGCTACCGTCCATGGAGTCGCAGAGTCGGACATGACTGAGCGACTAACACACACACACACACAAGCCAATAGTCAATGTTTCACAGCTAAGACGTGGCAGAGTCTGGATTCAGAGATACTTGTATTTGACTCCACAGTCTGTACTTTTCCATAAAAGAAAACATCCCTGATGTGGATAAATGAACACACTAAGGGGCTACCCATACCTGCAGCAAATGGAAAGTCACCAAGCCCCACACTATATGATCTTGATGATGAGAACACGAGGAACTGGAGGTGGTAGGCAGTGATGGGAGTCTTGACAGGTTGAAACAATCAGATTTCTACCCAGCGTGGGACTGAAGTTGGAAAGCAAGGGCAGCTGGAGAGCGAGAGAAACATTTTCTTGTTCTGTGTGTACCACTGTAAGATCATGGGATGTCTACACCACTGTAAGATCATGGGATGTCTACACCACTGTAAGATCATGGGATGTCTACACCACTGTAAGATCATGGGATGTCTACACCACCGTAAGATCATGGGATGTCTACACCACCACAGAGCTCTGTGAGCTGAGTCCTTCTGGTTTTTTGATATGCTAGAGAAGAAACAAAGCAATCTGTAAAATACCATTCTAAGCCTTGCTTATATGGTTATTCTTCCTGCTATAAAAATCTACTGTGCATGTCTGGAGCTAAAGAATATATTATTTCTACAGGCTTTCTTTCTGTGATCGAATCTTAATTTTCCTCTTGGCAATTGGATTCCTCAGGTGGATTAGGGCAAAGTTAATGTGCTCATAGAGGCACCAGAGAAAGCATATTAATAATGAAATATTGCCCCCAGTTATACATCAAGTGCATTGTGTCTTTAAGAAATGTTTTAGGATTATGGAAAAATGTTGAGTCTCCAGAATGATGTAAATTTACTTACAAAATGTGATTTTTATCCAAATTCCAATTATCCCTTGTCTGAGATAGAGCTGCAAATTTAGGAATATTTGCAAATATCATGTCTTCCTGTTAAAATACAAATATCTCTACAGTCATGTACACTTTTTAAATATAATACATGGTATTGTCCATTCACCTCAGCCCAACTTTAACATATATATATATATATCCTTACTCTATAAATAAACTCATATTTTACAAGGCTATATATACCCTTTCAGTCTCCAAGTCCATGTTCAAACCCATCAAGAAATATTTTTAATCTATCTTGCTTATTGTCTTATTTGGTATTGAGATAAATATGAGCAGTTTTAATGTGGTTAGTATGTTTGAGCATTAAGTTACTGCTTTCTTGGTCTCATCTTTGGCTTTGAATGATTTTCCCTCATAGGCTGTTAATTAAAATTTCTGGCCCATTTATTCATAAGACTTTCTACTTCAACAGCCCTTGTGCCAAATCTGTACCTGTTTAATTTACTTAGAAACACGAGCCCATGCATTCATTTCCTGTTCTGCTGCCAAAGTTAACCTCCTGGAGTTTTTAAAAATGTGAGTCTCTACACAGTGACAACACAAAGGCAGAAAGTGAAAAAAGAGAGACCGGTTCTGCCTCTCCTCCCCCATTATTAACTGTCGGCACCAAAGATAGTCCAGACTCGGGTTCGACGTTGGCTCAAGGGAATTTCGTGTGTGTGCAAGGTGATAAGTGCAAAAAAAGTCCAGAGTTGGAAAGTCCACACTGAAATTAGGAAATGGGGAAAAAAATAAGACACCCCATATAATGTGCAGTCGTTATGAGATGGGCCATAACTTTAGCCCGCTGCCGGCTCTGGCTGAGCTTTGGTCTAGGTAAACAGTGCCCAGTACTGTGAAGCATTAGGTTTTTAGAAGTGAAGTTAAACTGATAAATTAGACCTCATTTATTGAACCGCAGTTAGAGCCGATTGCCTAGGGAGTCGTTTGACACCTTTGAAGACCCTGCTAACTTAATTGGTGATAGTTTGGGGGCTGAAGGAAACATTTAAGCCAGGAGCAGCAGGACACCATGCCGCATGAAAATGGAGAAGACAAGCATCCTCTCTGACAAGGGGAGTCATCTATAGATTTTTGTGTCCATTGTTTTCGCTTATTTGTGTGTGTGCTTTACTCAGTCAATCAAATATAATTGACACCACTGGGTTCTGTTGTTTTGTAGATGACAGGAGCTAATGCAAGGGAAAAAAGCTGCAAGTAAACTTCCCCCTGAAAGGCTGTGAAAAGGTTTTTCCACCGGGCCCGTGACATTTTTTGCTCAATTGTATTAATTGATGTAGTGACAAGGCACTTGGAAAGATGATGGATACTGATCACTGCACCTTTTTTTTAAGGTTGGGCTGTATCTTGCTATTAGCATAAGCACTTGTTTGTACAAGGAGGGGACAGCAGACAGAGAGAACAAAAGAAGAAATAAGGCAGCAGTTTATCCACCACATGCTCCTGATGGGGGAGGGCGCTGGTTGGCTCTGTAAGGGAGCCAAGGCTACACTGGGGGTGGGCGATTACTCAGACACAAGCTCTTAGTTTTGAGATTCCAGTCTACACCCCTAGACCTGTGGTCTTTGAAGAGAGTCCCAGTTTTTTTATTCATTTGCTCAGAGAAGGCAATGGCACCCCACTCCAGTACTCTTGTCTGGAAAATCCCATGGACGTGGGGAGGGCGCTGGTTGGCTCTGTAAGGGAGCCAAGGCTACACTGGGGGTGGGCGATTACTCAGACACAAGCTCTTAGTTTTGAGATTCCAGTCTACACCCCTAGACCTGTGGTCTTTGAAGAGAGTCCGTCCCAGTTTTTTTATTCATTTGCTCAGAGAAGGCAATGGCACCCCACTCCAGTACTCTTGTCTGGAAAATCCCATGGACGGAGGAGCCTGGTGGGCTGTAGTCCATGGGGTCTCAAAGAGTTGGACACGACTGAGTGACTTCACCTTCACTTTTCACTTTCATGCGTTGGAGAAGGAAATGGCAACCCACTCCAGTGTTCTTGCCTGGAGAATCCCAGGGACAGGGGAGCCTGGTGGGCTGCCGTCTATGGGGTCGCACAGAGTCAGACACGACTGAAGCGACTTAGCAGCAATAGCAGCTCAGAGCTAAAAATGATTCTGACAGTTTCTTAAAGTCCTAACTGCTTAAATGCCAGCATAAAAGCCTGAGAGAACCCTACAGGTGCCAAAGCACCCTGGGACTAGGGTGATTCAGGCTAGGAGAGCTAGAGATTTGGGGATACTCGTTTCTCAGTCAGTGACAGTGGCAGTGATGCATTAGAGGAAGCCACATGGCTTAGCAACACAGTGAAATGACTTTGACTACTTACAGATAAGAGCTACTCAAAGGAGACCTTGAAGACTTCAAAGAGGAGGATACAGAGGAAAGAGTCTTTTTTCTTTCCTTCTTTTTGGTCTGCAGAAGTCTGCAGACAGTTGCAGGGCTCTGATCTGTGGTCATTTGAGGTTCCCACAGCTGTGCTCTGGCATCTTGAGTGTTCCTTTGTTGTGTTCAGTCACTGAGTCATGTCCACCTCTTTGCCACCCCACGGACTGCAGCAAGCCTGGTTTCCTTGTCCTTCCCTGTCTCCCGGAGCTTGCTCAGACTCACACTGGTGATGCCAAATAGCCATTTCATTCTTTCTTGCCCCTTTTATTGCCCTCAGTCTTTCTCAGCATCAGGGTCTTTTCCAATGAGTCAATTCCTCACAACAGGTGATCAAGTTATTGGAGCTTCAGCTTCAGCATCAGTCCTTCCATTGAATATTCAGAGTTGATTTCCTTTAGGATTGACTGGTTGATCTCTTTGCAGTCCAAAGGACTCTCAAGATTCTCCTCCAGCACCACAATTCAAAAGCATCATTTCTAATGTGTAAATAACCTTGAGTTGTTTGAGCTTATCCTAAATTCACAGTGCAAATGTGTTTTCAATCATACTAAGAAAGCTCCTTTGATTTTTTTAAAAAATTTTAATTTCATTAATTTATGAAGTTCATTCATTCATCTGCTCTCCAGAATTTCTATTGTTTGGCATTTAAATTTTGAATTGCATCATTCAATATTAGGAAATTTAGAGGGAGGGCTAGGGTAAGGAGTGAAGGAAAATGTCCATTATCTGTATCTTCAGGGAAAAATCAGTTGCTGAAAACACAGTTCAAGGAAGATGAAAGCCCAGACTTGATTTTGTCCCACAAATATTTCAAGAAAGCATTTTATACACCTTGTCCCAGAAGAATTTATACAATATATCCTGAGCAAATAGTGAGACTCAATTTTCCAGGATATATTTAGCTGCCTGTACTATTTTCCAGGCATCAGTAGATAGTCATGGCATGTATACAGGAGAAGTTTCTAGAGGTCTAGTAACTGGAGGGTCTCATGTTCTTTCTCAGAGAAAATCCTTCCTTCAGTCATGCATTCAATACATACTTATTGAGGACCTGCTATGTTGCAGACACTGGAGATGTAACACTGAGGGAAAAAAAATGGCATCTTTGTCCTCCTGGATTATTCAGTCTAATGTGAGAGACAGGCATTAGTCAAGTGATAAACCCAAATAAATGTGGAATATGGTAAGGGCTCTGTTATGAGAGGTAAATGGGACTGAGGGGTTTATAACTAAAAGTTCAGAGAAGTCTTCACTAAAGAAGTAATGACTGAGCTGAGATTTGAAAAGCTGAAATACTGGCCCACGAAGGGCAGGGAGGGCAGAGAGGAAAAGAGAGAACAAGTCAGTCATTCATACATAGTAAGAGGGACTCATGCAACAAGGAGCATGGTAGAAGGTGAGCTCCAGGTAGGTGAGACAGGGTTATGCCAACCTGGGACAAACAGCTCTTAAATCCAGATACCCTGCTGTTATGCTGTCTTCCTCCACCAAACTGACCTCTTTATTAACCTTTTGCCGTTTTTATTTTTGAGAGCTCAGACTAGTGGTAATAGGTTATCAAAACAATGGCAAAAGTCTGGTGAGTGCCTCTTGCACAGATTCCTCAAAACTCCCACTATAGTAAGAGACTGAGCAAGTAAACAGGGTGAGAGGAGCTGGGTGGGCTCTCTGGCTATGAGAAGCCTGGATAGTCATGTATCGGCTCTTCCTGTTTACGTCTAGAGTGAAATGAATCCTTGTTACTGGACAGCATTGACTCTCTGCACCAACTTCAGCTTGGAAAAAGATTCAGATGATTTGGCCATGAAGGAATTTGCTTGACTGGTGGGATTATACTGCAGAAGCATGGAACCATCTTGGACTGTGTCCTTAATTCTATTAAGAGAACAAAACAACTTTTTTAAAATGCTGTAAAGGCGAGTTTTTTTTTAATTGTTTGTTACCACAGTCTTACTAGAGAGGCTCCATAGGCAGAAGGAGAAGCCTTGGCCATCACTGGTTGCTGGCACCTTGGCCATGGCAACGGAAGTGACAGAAAAGAAGCTACAGCAAATGATCCAAGAACCTCATAGAGAAGCTGTTTGGCAGCACCAGCAGCCCCTTCTCCACTCTCATCTATGAGTTCCTACAGGAAAGCAAACACAAAGGCATCACTGTGTCCATGATGTCAGTTAGATATTGGAAGAAAACTGAACATGATTTAATCCTCATGGTAGAGGTGCTTCTGGCACAAGGAACCATGTCCACCACGGAGAGAGAGCATGCTAAGCTGGCCTGAGCGCCTGGGTAACCTCCAATGAAGACCGCAGATCTAACACTTCACAAATCCCCTTGATAAGACGTTTCAGAAGATGGCTCAATTATCAGAAATGAACATCAACAGAGATTAAATCTGCAGTACACCTTTGGCAAATAGCCACATGGTTTTTATATATGATTGGTCAAGTTTCCATTGTCTTCCGGCACATGTACACACACACACATACAATCTTATACTCCACTAGGGTGTTCTCCTGAAGCCACCGATTGCAGGGAAGGCCTATCTCATCACTGTCCACTACCCACATTATGCTCGCATTCTCTTGTCACACCTTTACATGTGTTTTTCCTCTGCCTGGAATGGCCAGGTGACTCAGAGGTCAAGAATCCACCTGCCAATGCAGAATGACACATGAGACGTGGGTTTGATCCCTGGGTTGGGAAGATCTACTGGAGGAGGAAATGGCAACCCACTCCAATATTCTTGCCTGGGAAATCCCATGGACAGAGGAGCCTGG